>JAWWMO010000096.1:5276530-5293501 GCA_035047845.1 Dendrocincla fuliginosa
TTGTGAGATCCCGGTTCAGTTCACTGTCATCACCAGTGCAGCCTACCAAAGTTAAATAGACCTCAGTAGATACACTGCAAGAGAAGGGGAGTTATTTTGGACACATTCCCCCTGCTCCATTCTTGTACCTGGTTTAGTGTGCTTCAGCATTGGTCGTGCTGCAGAACTTCTCCAGGAGTCATTACGGAGGGCAAGCAGGAATTTACCTCCTTGCTCTTCAGGAAGTGCAGAAACAACAGTACTTTACAACCCTGTAATATTGTGATTTTTCTGTAAATATCAGAGTTGGAGGAATATTCTCTTTCTGCTGCCTAGGTAAGACTGGAAACAGTCTTAAACCTACAGTTTCACAAGGGTTGAAGAACTGACAGAAAATTATGATAGTCTCTAGCAGGGCATCCATGAAAGTAGGACTTCTGTAGTTAAGGCGCACTACTGCAGTTGGTGCATTAACAAAATTACCTGGAAAGATGATGACTGCATTTAGCTGTCAGCCCTAGATACGCTGAATTCAGCTTTTTCCTTTTTCTTTCTTCTTTCTTCTTTCACTGCTGATGTAGTTCTGAAGGATTCTGCTGTGATCTGTATCCTTCTAGCATCTCAGGTCTAAGAAAGGGGGGTGAATGTGGTAGCAAAGGGCTTGCTGTTGTGAAAGTGTATAGCTCGAGTAGCTTTCAAGTGATAAAATGGAATTAAGAGCATGTATAAGTACTGGAGCTATTAAAGTAATTTTATGGTACTTATGTCTGACTTAAAGTTTTTGGTTTAGGCTTTGTGGAATTTTTTTTTATTGCAGGTGCATTCATCCTTTATCTGTCTGGCTTTTGTTTTGCCTCACAGCTGAAAGAGTTAGCTTTTATATGATGAGGGGAGCTAGTTCAAAGTTGTAAATGGAATAAAAAGTGTTAAGAAATATGGATGAGGATTGTTTTCTCTTTTGTGATGTTTTATGGTGTACGAAAATACACGAATTATTGCAGAAGGTGGCATTGCTCCCCAAATTCTAGACCAGTGACCTGGCCAGCACTCTGTCGTTGAAGGTCTGTTTGGCATCCAGGGAGAAGCTGTTGTTATGCAACTCTGTGGAGTTTACCAGTGAGCCTGTTCTAGCCAAGGAACTGCTTTGCTGAATCTGACTGCATTGTTTTAGGCTACTGGGCGTTTGCTCTTTTGAAGGGTAGGCACTGTTGTTATGTTGACATAACATTTCAGCTTCTCTGTGAAATTCATTCTTCAGCACATTACAAGTCAAGCCAGCCAGATGTGTACCAGATACAGCCACAGAGTAGAGAACAGACTGTTCTGCACAGAAGCTGGAGATAGGTCCTTATCCTGAGCTACTATGAGCTAAGAACTAATTGTGTGAGACTTGTGCTCTGCTTGCAGAACATGATGGATCTGCTGTGGGAGGGTTGGTTTCCTCTTGCTCAGAGGATGTTTGTCATGCCAAATTCATTCAGCCAAGTCAAAAGACTGAAGTGGCACTGTGGAAAGGCAAATGAGCATTTCAGCTCAGGTGCCAATCACAGAAAGTTGTATTTGGTTAATGAAGCACAGGAGAACATACAACTTGAAACATGCTATCTACTAGGAAGGAATAGATAGTCTACTTTGACTTTGAAGCTGTTCTAAGCAATTGTAATATGCATACTACATAGATTTGCTTTTATTTATTTATTTTAATTGGGAGTAGAGTGGGAAGCTACAGAAGTGCAGGCAGGGACTATAACCTAAAATATGAGAACTGAGCAAGTGGCAATGTTATGGTATAGGAATATTGTATGATGTAAAGGATAGAAGACGTCACTTCTTAGAACGGAGAGGAAAACCCCTGTTATACTGGATGGTCTACAACAGATCTCCAGTTGTTAATCATAGTTTCAGTTATTCTGTGTTTTTAGAAGTTGAAAAATCTTGCAAGTTAAAATGACCAGCCTTTTTATGCAAGTGATTGTAAAGGAATTGTCATAAGTGGTTTTGTTCTTGCTGTTACACTTACTGGCGTATACAGTTGATCAAAAGTCAAAAGAGATTAGGTAACAAGACGCTCTGAAAAGTCAGTGTTTTTGCTATCATATCGATGATTTCAGAGCTGTCAGCGTAAGGCCTGAGTCAAGAAGATTTCAGATTATTTTTTATAGGAGCTACAATGCTTAACACTGAAAAGTTATGTATGATCCACATGGCAAGAAAGTAAGCTAGAAATTATAGGTCCCAAGTTGGATGTTAGCTGAAAGAGGAAGAACTGGGAAGAAGTTTATGTGGGATTATATGATACTTCAGTCATACTTGTGATTGCAGTCCTTGTGAATGGGAGAGTCTCTCATTAGAAAAGCTATGAAGCTAAAAACAGCTTTTCCACCACAGCAGTGAAAGTTATTCTTGTCTGTACTGGTCCTCAGCTTTACAGAAGAGGAAATTTACCTTGAGAGTGTTTAAGTGTGAGCCTTTTTATTTACAGTTAATGCTTTAATATGGAAAGAGAAATTTCTTCACATAGAGTGTAGATTTGGAGAGGTGGGTAGCCTGCTAATCTCAAACTTTAAGTGTCAGACTGATCTAGGCTGCATTTTCCCTGTCTATATGGTGATTTTTACCAGAATGTCACCTTTTGCATTGCAATAATGAGGCCACCTACACCAGCGTTGATATTCCCTGAATCTTTCTTTTGTCTGCTTTCCAAAAGTCAGTGCACTGGCACAGAATGGTCTGGTCAGTCTGCCACTTCTGGCTGGTGTATCTGGAGAACCGACTGAAAGCATCCAATCTGAAGCATGCCAGAACCTGGTTCAGATAAAAACAAATGTCCTAGTAGCTATGTTTCTGATCTCTGCAGACAGTTCTCTACTGACTTCAGTAGCTATCAGAAGCAACACTTCGTTAAGGATTTATACATTTCACCACGTTTCTTCAATTTTAAATAATATTTTCTCACTGCTGGAGTTGCCACCTTTAGCTTCTGACCCTGGGTATACAGTTCAATCAAAGACAAACTACTAAATGCAGTGAGTTTCTTACTGAAAACTGCCGAAACAGAAAGAAAATCACATTAGTACTCACAGTAAAGAAACATATCCACTTGTTTGTGAGACTTGGGCCATAGCTTTAGGACCACATGACATGTTCTGTGTTGGACTGCAGAGAAGTTTTACCTTCTTACTGGATAGCAGATCTTTTCTCTCCCTGTTTGTTTTTTTTTGTCAGAAAGTCTGCTCCTTACTAGTCTCCTATTGCTCAACCTGGTGTCATGCCTATTATTATAATGAATCATAAATTATGAAATAAAACCAAACCAAAACTGAAACGCATGCCAAAATTGGTTCTGCTTCTTGCAGTCTCAGTGTTTAATTATGACTTCTGTAGGTTCTGGAAATGTGTGTTTTCCTTCTGCAGATGGTAACTTTGTAACTTACTGTATCTTCACTTAAAAGCTTCTGCGTACTAGATGGGAGAATAGGGTATGAAGTCCAGTGTCCTTGGAGGAACCAGTGATGGGGTGATGCCTACAAACTTGCTCAGGACAGGCAGTAAGAGTTATAAAGCTGCAAGGAAAAGGGTGAGGGGCAGGGAATTCTGTGCAAAGAAGGATTCTGTGAGAAGGCCAAGTATGAACTTTTATTTTGCTCTGTCTGTGTCAGAGGTGCTCTGGGAAGGGTTGCATTGGATGAACATTGTTTTGTCAGAGCAAGTTCTTTTTTCCCCCTAAACGAGAAGTTGTGTTACACTTACGTAAACCTAGCAATTTCAGCCTTTTTGTGAAGTTTGAAAAACATTCTACACACAGAGAGTATTTCCTGCTTCTTTCTAAGTTTAGGGAACCTCAGTACTCTATTTGAGCAGTATTTAAAGACTAAAAGTAAGTGTTTGAAAGTGCAGTGTATAACAGTAATTTTGTGTGTACATAATGACCTTGGGGCTTAATTACGAGAAGGAATGTTTATTCATATATTTAAGTCTGCTGACTATTGACTCAGTGGTTTCTGAGTAGGTTTGAGATTGTACAGGTTGTGTGTGTTCAGATTAAGTTCTTTGGTCTATATTTATTTTATCGGGGCTGGTGAATAGGGTGCACATATGTATAGCACAGTGGAATGGCTTAATCACCAAAGGGTTTTTAAACTCTTGTAGTTTGACAGTGACGTTTCATTATGATACAAAGGAAATGCCATGCAATTTGTTACTGGAATTTGTGTTCTGTTTCCAGATTACTATTTTTATTCATACAGATTTATTTTATCTTTTGTAGGAAAGAACTAATACTGTCTGGCACTTTAAATCCACTTAAAGATTTGCATCTTGGAAAACTGGCGTTAACCAAGTTTCCAAAGAGTCCGGAAACATGGATTCATAGGTTTGTTTCCCTTGCCTTCTGTTGGCTTCTTAAAACCATTTTTCCTAGGTTTTTTTAGTTTCCTATTCTAGGAAAGCCATAGGTGAAGGAGGACATCTAGAAATATAGCAGATTCTTTGAACTGGTCATTGTAGAATACTTTGCTTTGGCTTTTGAAGCTACCTGCCTGTATTTTCCTCTTAGAACTGGAATTGCATGTATCTTTTTTGCTGCATACTTTTTAGATAGACTTTGAAGGTAGGATAAGTTTTCCTAAAGGTTTATCATGTCTTGTAGCACCTAAAATTCTCCTCCTGATTTTGCCATCAGGAGTAAGTATTTGAGCACTGTAGGTTTCTCCCTCTTTCCCTCCAGCTGACTACTATATTGCTTGTCTACAGGCATTTCAGAAAGAGAAGAATCTGTAAAAGCTAATCTTTATAACCAAAGCTGGGTTGTTTTCCATTTCAGTACTGGTCTTCTTGATTTGGTGAATTAATTTTTATAATTTCTAAGTAAAGCAAAGCACTACTAAATTTTATAATAACAGATCGCAGTTTGGAAAACATAACTCCAGAATGACTCAAATGCACAAAGCTAACCATCTCAGTCATGACTGAGGATTTATAAAATGCCTGTAGCACAGCCAAGTGAAGTACAAATCCATTGCTCAACTTTGTTTTAAAAAAATAAATCTTGGTATGTGTGTCATCTTTTTTCGTGATATAAATATAAATAAATCCTTTTGTAGACAGCCTTATGAAGATTTGAATGTTAGCATGTTAGAAAGCAGTTTGCAATGTTTGCATTTATCATGTCCAGCATTCGGACGACTGTAAAGTTGATACTGCGTTAGGGGATTCATACTCTGTAAAAACCCTTCAGTCTTACTGACCACATGAAAATTTTTAGAAGTGAAAGTTATTGATAAGCTCTTTTTGAGTGCATGAGCTTAAAATTCTCAAAGTTAATTAGAATGTAATACATGGAATATTCCTAGATGTTTCTATCTTAGTAGTATTGATATAGCAGCAACAGCAATGAATTTCTGTGGCACTGATTTTGAATTTTGTTGTTCAACTACTTTTCATCATCTCCACGCTGCTGACTCATGCTACATGATGGCTTTGAAGAAAAAGTATGTAGTTATAATGGGAAAAAAATCTTGCAGTTTGTCAGTCTTTTCTACATGATAGCTTACACTGGAAAAATACACTTTTTTGCATTTAAATAGTTCTAAACCTGGTGTAATCCATAACATTATGATGATCAATAGGATTTTATGGAATTAATCAGAACATTAGATTCTTTATTTATATCTTAGAAATAACAAAAAGTTCTGTCTATAACTTCCATGCAATCTTGAATTAGGAGTATTTTAATAGTGTCATAATTTGTTGTTCTTGCTCTTATTTGCCTACATCAGAAAGGTATATTTGAGGATGAGTATACAAATGTTTGGCTTGGATTTGGATATGCTGACCATGATTGATACATGTTAGAAAATAAGATGTGCAAAATTTTTTTTTCTGCATCAGCATAATGATTAGTCTCAGATTTTTTGTTGCCCCAAATCTCAGACAGAGGTGCAAAAAAATAGAATGGGGCTATTAATAAAATTCAGTAAAACACATGGAAATTGTTTTTCCTTATACATGGCAGACACACTCACTAAAGGTATCTAAATATCAGTCATTCCTTTTGCCAGATGACCTTCTGCTATATGTTTTGGGTGGTTCAGGTAGATCTTGTGCATATACAGTATATCTGTTGATTGTGCAGTTGTCACTTAACAATCCATCATTCATCTGTGGTAATCCCAGAAAACATAATAGTAATAGGAACATGCAAAAGTGACAGTGACTCCAAATTAATTAGCGGAAATTTTTCTTAAAACCCTCAAAAATACTACCATAATGTTCAGCAGGTTCCAAAAATACATCTGAAATCTTCTGAGCTTGTGATTGTCTTGTCTAGAAAGTAACTCAAATTTCTTTTCTTTTTGATGTTGTAGCCATAGAGACTTTATAGTCTGTATCTGTATTTTTTTCTTTCTTGTATATATACAGTTTATCAGAATTCCTTATTTTATAAAACATGCTCATTTAAGGAAACTGAAATAATTATAGAACTGAAATTATTTGTCTTTTTATGGTTTTACTCAGAAGTCCATGTAAATGAAATAATACATATCTTTTGTTAAAGGAATGACCCTTTACTAATTTAGTTTTTATGCCTAGACAGTTTTTGAATTTCCTGTTTCTTGCAAATCTGTGAATTGAAATGAAAAATTACTGAAAGGTGATGTTTGGACCAAAGACATTTTTAAAAATAAAAAATTAAGTCTTCAAAATTACTGCATTTCATAAAATACAATTTTATGTCAAAGAGCATGGGTTTGTTTGGCTGTACATCTTTAGTAAAAAGAAATGTTGTGTAAGAAGAAAGTGTTCATACTACTTGTGATTTCTACTGAGAAAAACAGTTTAAAAATGCATTTATATGAAGTGTCTTTAATATTGTCTTCCATTATTTTGTCTTTTAATAACTAAGAGAAAAAGATACAATGTAAATAAAAACCACCAGCAGACAAGTACATTATAAATGTTTTCAAATGAGAGAAAAAGCAGATGGATTACCAATTTTATTTTTTTTAATAGTGGTTGATTTGTCTATTTTTTATATATGTATCTACACACACAGTTTTATATGTGACTTTTAAAACAGAATTCTCTCTTTAAAGAAAATGAATTTATTCTTTTTATTTTATTAATTGATTTCTTTTAACGAGGAGTGACATTTTTGTAAACATAGCAGTTAATTGATTTTGGAACTGTTGTGAGCCAGTACAGAACAGAAATATCTCTGTGTTGCAGGCCAGAGAATGTCCAGCTTTCCAGAGCATTCCATGTGGTACCATTGCAATTCTATTGATACGTCCTGTTCTGTGGAAATTTACACATCTGTGGTCTGGTTTTGTAGGACCTTTTTGTGTAGGGGTTGCAGATGCATGGTTTATGCAGCATTGAGATCATCTCTAAAAATCCTACTAAACTACTACTAAAAGTCAGTCCAAAGTAAAATAAAAAAACTCTAGGATTCTGTGCTTATCTCAATCGCATGAAATCAAATATGTATAATTCATCAATAAAAATGTTTGTTTTGCTTCTACCTATAGCCCTTGAAACCATAAGCCTTTTGTGCTTTGTTGCTGCTGGTGACGTAGAGAAATCAGTTTGACTTGCTGTGTGCAGTATGATCAGATGTAAAAGATACAAAGCAGGATTAATGTTTTGTTGAATGACTTTTTTCTATCTCATGATGGATACTTCATGTTAGTGCTACACAAGTCTTTGAAAGAGGAGTTTGTTAGAAATCCCATATGCACAGTGTGCGTTTTTTTTGTAAATTTGCTGTTTCCTGCTGTTTTATTTTAGTATGCTCTAAGTAGCTGTGACCACTGAGGGTGAGCAAACTGATACAGCTAGCATTAAATTATGTTGGAGGGTGATCATAATGTCATAACTTTCAGTAGGGGAAGCATTCACATGGTTTACTGCTTATTCTTACCTAGCTACACTGTAGTTCAGATCATTGAAATATTGAAAGATTTGATTTGTATAAATGAAAAATAATTTTTTTCTCTTAAAATTGCTGTGTCACCATTAACACTTTGCATTGTTTAACCAGACGATGGGTGCTGCAACAACTAATTCAGGAAAACTCCTTGCCAAGTCCTGCAAATAAAGGAAACTTGGGAGCAGCACCTGTGGAGAGAATTCACCGACTAGTGCAGGAGGAAATGAATGTCTGCTCTGAAGCTGCTGGGAGATATCCAAGCAACTATAATGCCTGGTCCCATCGCATCTGGGTTCTACAGCATTTGGCAAAGCTGACTGTCAAGGTATAATACAATAGTGAATAAAGGCTTAAATTTTCTTGTCCAAAAGGTTAAGATAAATACTGTTTTGCTAAGTAGGTTGTATGACATGGATGAAGAGTATCAAATTAACAGGTAGCTAAGGATGTTGTAAGAAACTGGACAAAATATTGTGGTGAGTATATTTTGCATTTTTCTTGCCGGTGTGACCTGTTTCTGCTCAGCAGAAATAACACATTTTTCTTGCCTTTGTACAAAGTTCTGTTTCTCTCTTAGTTGGTGCTTAGTTGGTTCATTCTTGGTGCTAATGAATGTGTGGGAAGAGTGTAGATGGAACTGTGTAAGCTGAAATGAGGAAGGGGCACCTGTAGGTAATTCCTCACCACTAATCTTGAAATTCCTAATAGAAAAGGTAATATGTGACAGATATTTTGATAGTGTAATATGATGCCTTGTTTTGGTAACCTTATTCAGCTTACCTATGATTTCAGAATATTGAACGATCAAGTAAAGGCAGCAGGAATTTCAGAGAAAGCATAGTAGTGCTTGTAACTAGTTTCTTAGCTCCAACAGTATCCTTTGACAGCATTTACACTGAGGGCTGATCAAGCTATTTCAGGTACCACAGGGACACTTTATGCAGTGGTGAATATTTCACATCTAAAACATCAAGATCTGCAGCAAATTGAATTAATTAATGTGACGTGGTCTGAGATTATATAGGCAGTTTTGTAACACTGTGTTTTTCTAGACTCTTAGATGAATTCCTTGTGAATATTAGGCTGATACAGTGACATATTACTCACCTTTAAGGGCAGCTGCTGCATTTTGCCACATAGGTGGGTGAGAGGGGAATTCGGTGGAGATTGTTGAGTCAGTATAGCCATTATTTTTATGTCTTACAAATCAGCTCCCAGTAGCAATGGATGTTGTTTTACTGACACTTCTGTTAGTTGTCACCTGAGAAACTTAAAAAATAGCTGTATTAGATTGGTAGAAAACAGCAAGCATGTTCCAGATTCCATGACAGAGGCAGTGCAGAATTTGGACTCATCTGCCTGGCAAGTTTATATGAAAAGGCAGTTATGGAAAACTCAGAAGAATTGCAGGATTGAGATGGATTGGAAGTTAGAAGTTAGGGTTCGAGGTCTATACTAATAGAAAACAGGAACTTGCACTTTAGTCTTTAATACCTTTATTAAAAGGGGAGGGGAATTAGCACTATTAAATAAAATCCAGGTAATTTTACACCTTAAAACAAAGAAAAAGCTAAAATTAGTCCTAAACAGCTCTATGTCCATGATACTGGTAACAATAGTCTGAAGACCAGGGTAACAGTCTGAGTGCTTTTTTCAGTTGCTATTTCTTACTAATCTAATTAAAGAGAAATAATTACATTGTGATAGAAATAACTCTTTGCAGAACTGGTGTTACTATGGAAGGTTTATTCATTTTCAGTTTTCAGTGCCTTGTGTGACAAATCACAAGCATACCTGTGAAGGAAGTGCTTAATTTGTTTGTTCGTTCCCAAGTCCACTTGCTTTGCCTGCCATCCCAGTTCCCCTGCTGGTCTTATTTTTTCAGAATGAAGACTAGGGAAGTTATAGTTTTGTCTAGTGTTGTCCATCTGGCCTTTTGTTACCTTTGGTGCTTTTGTTCCTTCATTGTGTGTTTAACCCATTGGGAAGTCTCTATGTTGGCTTTTTGGTTTTTCTCATGGCACCACCAGATGGCCTAGGAGAAGGTGTTTGGGATACAGGAAAATTAGGAAAAAGTGAGGAACATGAAAGACACCAGGAAATGTGAGACAAAATTTTTGTCTAGGTAACTTTAAAAGGCAGAATTATACACTGATTATTTGCAAGATATGATGCAAAGAAAAAAGCAGATATGAAGGAGAACAGGTCAAAAACAGGCATTACAGATTTTCACAAAAATGCAGTTTCATGGAATCATGGAACGGTTTGGATTGGAAGTGACCTTCAACTATTTTCAACCACCATGCCACGTGCAAGGATGCCGTTCACTATGTCAGTTTGCTGAGGGCCTCATCCAACTAGGACTTGAACACTTCAACGAATCGGGCATCCACAGCTTCTCTGGGCAACCTGTTCTAGTGCCTCACCATGCTCTGAGTAAAGAATTTCTTCCTAATATCAAATATAAACCTGTATATTGCAGTTTAAAACCATTGTCCCTTGTTCTGTCACTACTCAGATAAAAAGGCCCTCTCCCTCCTTTTTATAAGCTCCCCTTAAGGTACTGAAAGGCCACAATGAGGTCACCCCACAACCTTCTCCACTCCAGGCTGAACAACCCCAGTTCTCTCTGCCTGTGCTAATAGTAGAGGTGCTCCAGCCCTCTGAGTGTCTTTGTCACCCTTCTCTGTACTTGGTAGAGGAGAAAGTTTTGGCCATCTGGGAAGATTTTCTCACAGGGTGTAGATGTTTCTTCTTTCTTACACTGCACAATAAAAAATATTATCTTATTTCAATATAGAAATCTCAGTTTGTTTTTACTGCATAATTTAAATGGCATTAGCAAGTTTACGTAGTTTGAATAGTGTTCATTAATATCCATCAAGGATTTGTCAAGAATAATCTAATTTAATCTAATCTTTCTTGTAGTGGAATACTTGATTTGGAAAGCCTATTTTCAGCTTTCTCACATGACAGTACAGTTAGTTAAAGGGGGAAGACCATGGGCTCCAGATACGTACTGCTAGGTGGGCACATAATTAGTTACAGAGCCAGAGTAAGGGTGGTATGGGTATAGTCTAGTAAAATTCATACATGTCATTTTGCATCAGTGAAATCATGCAGGTTCAAAAATAGGACATAGTTTAGCAAGGGCTGGAAAACTTTTTGTTTTCTTTAGATAGGAATTTACTCAGTTTCATCATTACAGGATGGAGAGTGACTGATCAGGCCCTACAACAAAAAAGCAAGCAAGCAAGGAGGTGGTGGGGTGATTGTCATGAGGCAACATCTCTCTTGTGTGATGCCCAGAAGACAGAAATGTTTTCATAAGACTAAGCCATTTTTCTTGTAGACATCCCCAGCAAGACCTTGGATTTTTCTTAAATGACTGGACCTCCAAAGGTACTTGTCTTTTGTGGAAGTGGACATTGCCATATTTATCTGGTTATCCTTAAAAGTTTTCTTTCTCAAATACAGTTCCTTTTCATTTCCTCAGTGCCCCAGACCAGGGAGAAAGTTTTGAGCTGCAGTTTATGGTTGGATAAGCACTTTAAAATAAACAAGCACTAGGGGGTCAGGGAGGATGTAAGAGGGAATGCAGACCCAGAGGTTGAGATAAAGGTCACTGAGCACATACATCCTAGAGGAGGATACCAGTCCCATGGTACTCAGCTCACCTCTAAAGGTAGAAGACAGCCCTTTGTGAGAGGCTGTGGAGAGGGAGGTGTTTTCATACAGTTTCCTCTTTGCTTCACAGAACAATGGCTAAGGGCTTGTGCTGTTCAGGGTGGAAATGGAGTAAACTGGCTTGGTGAGAAAAAAACCTCTGTTGGAATTCAGACGTTAGCTGACTTCTGTTTGAAGCATTTTCCACTATTACTCTGAGGTTCCTAGTTGAGAGGCTTTGTTTTTTTGTTGATCTAAAGAATGGCAATCTTCTCTATTGCTTTTTCAAAAGAGGTTTTCTAGTTCAGGTAAGAAGTGATCCTGCAAATCATTTTGTTCCCTTTATACAGGGAGTTAAAATGTATAATTAAGATGTTCCACTGTAACTTTGCAGCTTATAAATACATCAGGTAATTGAATTGGATTATTCCAAGATCAGGGTTGCACATAGTATCAATTCCAGATGAAAAAAGGCTGGTCTGATTTTTCTGAGCTTCATGTTGTTCTTAATAGATTTCTAAATTTTAATGTTCAGAAGTTTAAAGTAGTAAGCTCAATTCTGCTGAGAATGGAGAAGCTGATCTTATGATTTAAAGTCCAGAACTGGAGATGGGGAGTTTTAGCCCCCTTAAGAATCCTGTGTGTGCTCTGTTATTTACTATTGCACTTTAGTTTGCTGATTTATACAAGGAAAGTGAGGTATAAAAACAACTTGAGTATCTTGGATAGAAGGCACTGCTTACACTGTTTGTATTTGCTCCAATTTCTTTTAGAATACATACACCTGAAAAAAGTGTATAAGTAGCCTTTCATGTTTCTGTGGTTCTCTTTGTTGGGAAGCTGTGCCTGTTGTGCTGAAGGAGGAAAAAGGAGAGGCTTCTACCTATGAGAGTTACTTTGCATCGGCTGATCCTGTTAAGTGATGTAGATAGCTTAGGAGAAAAGATTAAAAGCAAGGGTATACCAGCAAGTTTCACTTCAAAGTCTTTAAAGTAAATGAAAAAGGTGGTTTTGATGTCTTTGAAGAGTTTAAACTCCATAGGAAGAGCAATGTGAGGAAAGAAGGTAAGACCTGTAAAGAAATAAAAGCATTAGCTCTAATAGAGAAAATAAAGTAAAAAAAGCTTTGTCTGATAGCAAAACTTGCCTGTCTCTTCAGAAATTAATTTTGATGGTTTAAAAGCATTCAGAATTAAGAGAAAATTCCTAATTCCAAGTGTTACAGAGCTGCAATCAGCAATGTAGGTATTTACCACAGCTATTGTGAGCCTTTCTAGGGTTTCATCAATTACCAAGTCAAGCAACCTGATTATGGCCAAATAGTTTAGTATTCCACAGTCTCTAGTTTACTTGAAACATAATGTTATAGGTTGACATTCTTTCCTGGAAAATGAAGGTGTAAATTAACTATTTTTTTCCTTTTAAGTAACTCACCCACCCTCCAACACCCACAATCCATTGGGCAAAAAATAAAATTTTTAAAATTATAATCAGTGTAGTTTTTTGTACCATCTCTACCTTCTCTATTTATTTCTAATCATTTTGACATTCTTAAACTGCTTATTTCTTATCATAGTGATTTGGGGGTTTTTTCCCCATCAGCCTGTGGGAAGGTTTTGGACAAACTTGCTTTTTCAGAGGTTGGAAGAAGTATTAATTTCTTTTCTGCAGGGATGCAGAAACGGTGGTAAGTTCCTCCTTTATGCTGATTGGTAACTGTCCCTGCTTTTTGTTTCAGGTTCTCCTCGATGAACTTTCATCCACTAAATACTGGGTATCCATGCATGTGTCGGACCATAGTGGATTTCATTATCGACAGTTCTTACTCAATTCCTTGATAGGCAGAACTGTGACTGACAGTAAGGTACTGGTAAATGAACAAAGCCCTGACTTTCAGAAAGAGGAGGAGAGTGCAGGGACAGAAGCTGCCTGTGCAGAGGAGCAGAGCATAGATCTCCCCCGCCGTTTAGAGGAAGAGATGGAGCTCTGCACTGAACTGATTGATAATTACCCAGGGCATGAAACCTTGTGGTGTCATAGGTAAGAGGACTTGGTCAAAGGAGTTTCCTTCTGATTTTTAGGTTATTCTTTGCCTGATATTTCTAAACAAAATGTTGTTCTGATTTTTAGAAGTACCACTCAATAAAAGATTTTAAAGCTACCATGTCTTAAGCCCTTGGAAAACATTCAAGAGCATAATTGGAACTATTACATGAAAAAATTTATTTGGCTTAAGTATTTTATTGATGCAAGCTCTGCTTGTCTCTATAGTTTGTGAAAGAAACACAAGATATTTTTAATGAGTATCCTCACACTTAAAATGTTTAAAGGACAAATGTTGAGCAAAAGGTAGACAGAAAATAGAGTGGCTGCAGAAAACTTCTGCTTTACTAGCTGGTTGCAGGTTCGTAACTAGGTAACAGCAGATTTGCCAAAGTGACACAGACCTCCTATTTTATAGAGTATGAGCAGTGACAGCAGATTTTGTCTGGGGGGGGAATATGGTGCGATGGCAAATGAGTTGAAGCAGCTAAGAAGCAACAGCAGGTTATTTTCAGTGCGTGACTTTTTTTTTTCCTTTCCTTTTCCTTTGAAGAAGGTGTGTGTTCTACCTTCAACAGCACCTAAGCAACAAACTTCCTCTTCTGAGTGCAGTGGTGTCATCTGTGAACAGCAGTGATGAAACTCTGAATAATTCCCACCACAGTCCTGCAACAAGTCACATGGCACAAGCTATGGATGTTGATGGTTTGAATGAATCCAACAGCAAACAAGGTTATACACAAGAAACAAAGCGCCTGAAACGTGCTCCTATGCAGGACTCTCTTGGTCCAGAAATGGAATACCGGTTCATTGATAAAGTGTTGTCAACTTGTAGGGATGTGGACCAAGCCAGGTTTGCTACTGCTTATAGGAAATGGTTAGTTACATTTTTAGGTCAGTGAAGGAAGTCTTTAAGCTTTCAGGGTTCTTCTCTTAGTGCAATATTCTCTTTTCAGACACAAATGCATGTCTTGGTTGCAAGTGTTAGCCAACCCTGTGTTTCTCTCTCTCTTGATGGTCAGTCTTAAAGTTCAAATTCAGACTTAGAGTCTGTCACTTTATTAAAAAACTGGTCTACCTTTTTATTTAGCAAATGCAGTTTGCTCCTTAGTCTTTTTAAGAAGTCACTCTGTCAGCTTCCTACCATGACATTTTCTTATTTTTTAAATTCAGTGTTAACTCTGAATCATTTAGCTTTTTTAATTTTTTAAAAAAGAGATAAAAAAGTCTGAAATGCTTGTGAAACAGTGTCTGAAAAAAGAATGGGAGAATCTGTTAGAAACTGCTAAACCTGTTTCCAGGTTGTTCCTCTTTACTGTATGACATCATGCTAATACTTTAATTGGATACAGACTATATTCAGTGAGTGCTATTATTTTGTATTAGCAACCTTTGGTTGAACAGCAGACTACAGTGTTTCTTTCTCAAGGCTCCAGTAACAGTATTGGAGTGAGTCATTATGCCTTTTACTGTGTTGACTTGGTTTTTGTTTGCTTCTTAGTTGTTACATTAGCTTGATAGGAAAGTTCTGTGAAGCTGAAATCCTGACGTAGGAAGACGTGACAGAACATAGTTCAGATGGATGTTCACACACAATCAGAGCTGTATTTGGAAATACCTTTCTTAAAATAGACTACCTTCATTTCTTACTCAGTGTTTATTTTATTTCAACAATCCAGAATTAATCACACTTGGTAACATTTCCAAATGTATTATGTACACTACAGAATCTCAGCCTCCTAAATCACACATTGGTGACTTGTAGTTAATCAAGACCATACAAGTCCAATATTTGATGGAGTAAAAAATAACTCTTCTGACGCATCATTGAGACTACAGGTCCCAATAAAAGTGACAGCAGGAGAGAGCTGTCTCTTCTCTTTTGTTCTTTGAGCTTCAGTCTTTGGGGTTTTTTTTGTTTTTTATTCTTCCTTAAGAGCTCTTCTTCAACCACACATCTCTGTTTACATAACTGTAAATTCTAATGGAATTTGAAATTAAATATGAATGGTGCATTTTGTCATTTAGAACTTCTGTGTATAAGGGATTTTTTACACTAGTAGAATTGTGCTGATCCAAAGATCCAGGAGAAACATTCTACAGCTGTAGAAATCTGTACAATGACAACATCATCTCTTTTAGAAACAGACTATTCACTGAGGGGATTCCAGCTTCAAGTTAGTGTCCTCATCAGAATTGCTGTACGTATCTCCTGCCCAATATGCCTCTTGACCATGATAAAGTTTCAAGATGCTGTTTCTGTTGCACAGAGAGAGAGAAACAGTGTGAGAGAAAAAACACAGGCAGCCTGCTCAAAACGTATAATTTCAAATGAAAAAAGGCACTTGAAATATGAAATTCCAGCACTTCTAAACAGTTTGATGAGTGGGGTTTACTCTTGCATTTCAGGATGAAAACAGACAACCTGTAGCGTTCGAGAGAATGTTCATGACTCCATTCAAGCACAGAGTAGCTAATGAAGACATTTCTAAATGTGTACACTGTTCTGTTAACAGTATCTTGGTAAGACTGATCTAGGCCTGAGCGTCTCTGTGTCAAAGTTTTGTCTTAGAGGGCATCCACACCTGCCTCTCTGTAGCTAGGGATGTTTGATCATTTGTTTGACAGCTCTGGATGCTGTCTTGGTTGATGGTTGTTGTTGCAGAAGAACATAATTGTTTGTCTGAAGGAGGTGTTGGAATGGCTTGAGAGGATAATTTTGTCAAAAGATATTGCCTGTAAGATCACTGACAAATGGGTAGGTTCAGGTAGAACTGGAGTCTGAACTTAAGAACTTAACTTGAGCAAAAACCTCTGCCTGTCTCAGAGGACCTCATATTTATTGAGTGTGGATGATACAGTATAAAGCCTGGGTCAGCTTGATTAAAAATACCCTGTTAATCAACAGTGTCCCATTAATGACTAGTATGAACCTGAAAAGTGTGACATCAGGTGTTAGGAATCATGATCTTGGTCCTAGATTACTTAGTAAGGTAGTTATGTATCTGTTTTTCTTGGCAAAAATTACCTGTTCGTGAGAAAAGTACTAGTGATAGAAGCAGCCTTGAAAGGGGGAACATGAAGAGAAATATTTCTTCAACTGTGGAAAGGAAGAGATGCTCTCTTCTTGCACTGGAATGATTGAGGCTTCTAGATGAAAATACTAATATAAGAATCTGACTTGAAACCTATTATATATTTCTTCCAGACTGTAATCTGGAGTCTTACTTAGCTTTCTTACAGCTGTACTGTGGAAATTCTGTGCTACTTAATTTGACAATCTTTCCACCAAGAACATTTAAACAGGTACCCTCATAATACCCATGTGTAAGTTCTTATTCCTGTCAGCCAGA
>JAWWMO010000096.1:5403044-5418593 GCA_035047845.1 Dendrocincla fuliginosa
TCTAGCTCATGTGATGAAGACTTTAACTCACTTCACTGGGAAACAATGAAGATCTGAAAGTGCAAATGTATTTAAAGATGAAACAACTGTTTCTTTGAAAATCTTGCAGCCAGGAGTCTGTAAAGTTACTGGCACCTGAGTGCTTGAACCGTTCATGCTGAATAGGTGCTTAAGACTAAGCGACTGAATGCTTGCAGGATCAGAGTTTAGCAAAAAATCTGTTTTTTCAATTACATTTTGTGTGTAAGATTTCTAAACTGGAAGGTCCTTAGAGTGTGCAACCTTCTGAGAACAGCCTTGTAAACAATCCCATTTTACTCCGTAAATGGAAGTAGTGTCCAAAAAATGGAGCTCAAAAGGGAAATCTGGCTGTTCTCTAGATTGTTGCAGCAGTTTGATAGATCAGATATGGGGATTTTTAACAGATTCAAAGGAACATTCCTTCTAAGGTTTACATTCCTTCTTCAGTGACAGACCTGAATTCTTTTTCTTTTATCCTTGCTGCTTTGTACGGTCTAATTAACTCTTCAATGTTTACATTAAGGATGAAACATCCCTTATCTTTTTATTTTTGACAAGTTTCATGTGTTTGTTTTGAATCTTGTTTGAATTTGATCTCAGTTGGGATTTCCAAGTTTGCTAGCTTTCCTTGTTTTCTAAACAAAATGTACTTCCGAAGACAGGAATGTGGTTGAATCTCTTGTATATATTTAGCGCAGTACCTAGACTATGAAGTTGTACTATTGTTCTGTAAAGAGGGTGAATAGAAATTATTATAAAGCGTTGGGAAAAGCATAGTATTGTATTTGTAACAATATTGTTCTTTGTAAACATTTAATGATCTCTATATATAAATATAAATATATATTATAAATATATGTGAGCCTGGAATGTTGATACTGCACATCTACTGAATGTAATTACTCCGATGTTTTCTGCCACAGGTCTCTGACCTCTGTAATGAAGCTGCAGTGTTTTGATTTGGGGGGCAGGAAGGAGAAGAGTGGGCTTTTTGCCTTGGATGGGACAGGGTGGGCGTTTTCTGGCCAGTTATTTTGTTGTGATGTATTTACTGTGCTACATTCCTTTATTTAACAGAGCGCTAATGTCTGTAAGATTTGCAACAATAAACGACAAAACAAAAATACCTCAGACAAGGCTGAGAATTTGCTCATACTAACCTAGGGGGCTGGCTTGCCAGTGCTGAATGCATATGTGATTGGAAGGTGTCTGAACTTCTCTTTTGCCACTTTGTCTGGAGTAGTTCTGTATATGTTTCTTAAGGTGTGAACCCCTGCTGTTAACTTTAAAACAGCATTCTTCCCAGGTAATATTCCTAAATGAAGCTGATTCCTAAGCTAAGATGGCATCCCAGTTTTTACTGTGTGAAATGTCACTGTGTTTGCATCTTAAAAAAAATACTTTTTTTCAAGATGCCTTTTATGTGACAGAAATACTATTTATTGACCGAATAACTTTAAATGCACCTTTTTTTTTCATAAATGGGGCTTTGATAAAGATTCTTCACACTTAGTGTCTTCAGAAAACAGTTTTTCTTCAGATGTCATCAGCATGGTTTATTATTAAAGACCTAATACCATTCGATTAAATAAAAAGTAGAATTCTAATATGTCTGTCCTTAGATTTAATCCTGGAATCGCCTATGATTGGCTATGAAAAATACTATGTTATTTGAAAATCAACCAAAAAAGTCACCAGAGCAGCATTTTGTCTGGTGAGACTTCAAAGGATTTTCAGTGGCTTGTGGGTTTGTCCTGAGTACTTTGAAACTACAGAAATGAAAACATACACCACAGCTGATTCAGAAGATAACTAAACTTGGGCCTTCAGCCACTTAGTGGCTGTTCATGACATGAAATACAAATATTGTTAACATTGGAGAAAAAGATATTTCACCTCATTTGCTTAAAGTGATAGATTTGGAGAAATTGTGAAGTCTTTGATAAAGGGTGCAGCAGACAGGCTGAGCTCTGTTCTCTGTTGCTGTGTGCCACTCTCTGTCTAACCCTAACCCAGGATCTGAAAGGATATAAAATTATCTATAGTACCTTCTTTTTTCATAGCATCTGCTCTAATAGCCAGCATTTGAAATGAGACTATACAGAGAATGCCTTTCCTACTGGGACAGTAACAAACCAGCATCTCCTGTTGAAAAACATCTTTTCTCTGGAGTTTTGGTTTTGGTTTTTGTTGTGTCAATAAGACAAGAATAATAATCTGCTATTAAGTGAGAAGTTCACTGAGCCAAAAGAACATTTCTTTACTTTTTTATTTTTCATTCAGTTTGCAAACCAACAGCCGTCTTTTAGAAAGAACAGTTTTAAAAATTCTGAACAGAATTTTTGTTACTAACTCACTTTATCTATGTTTGACTGGAGCTTTTTATTCAAACCAAAGTACTGATAATTTGCAAAGTTCTTTGATACTGCTTTTGACAGCTCCATCCACAAGAATAATGTATCATCATACGCCATAACTGTATGTTAACAAACTTCAAAGAGATGCAATAGGACAGTAATATATCACACTATGCAACTGAGAGCCCAATGAAGGTCAGCTTGCAATCTGCTTAATACGCTTCGTCTGTGCATGAGAGTACTTAAAAAATAAGGCTTGACACAATCTTCCACTCACTTGTCAGACGTGGTTTTCCTGTGCAGTATGCATATGACAGTTTCCCAGAAAACTCTAATAAGACTGTGAGGCTGTTCATGTTCTGCTCCTTAGATCCTCCTCTCTGCTAGCTGATCTTCATCTGTGGTGGAAGTAGTCAGATCATCACAGCTGTCCAGGTACAGCAATTCAGGTTGCCGTCTGAAAGGTAACACATGGAGTCTCAATGACATGACCTCCTGGGCAGGTGCCATCACCTTTAAAAGGAAAAAAAATGTAAATCAGTTTTGTTTACAAGCTCTTGTTCAATTAAAATAGTTTCTTACACAGCTAGGAAGAAGCTAGTTGTAGTGCTGTCTGTTGTGATTAAAGAATAATTTTAAAAGCTGTAAAACTCCTAATATTTGCCAAGGAGGCATGGGAAAAGTAATCTCAATTGGGAAATGGAGTGGGGTAATTTTTCACTTTGTTGTTGCTTGTGAGGTTTCTCTCTTGGGTTTGGTTTTTATTTTCCCCCTCAAAAGTGCACAAGAATTATCTCATCCCAACCTATGGCATGCCTAGTATTGCTTAAAAGAAATCTTTCTTCCTGCAGAAGCCACTGAGACATAAAAACCTCTAGGCCATTGCAATAAATTAAATTCTCATAAGGAATTTTTTTCCCTCACCTCTTTCTCCCAGATTTGTTGAGGATTTTCTTGCCTGAAGGCTGCAGTGGGAAATTTCACTTTTCCTGCAGAGCCTAAATGACACTCTGATGGGTTTTGCATGAGAATCGAAAGCAAAACTAGTCAGCAAATAACTTCCACCCATGAATCAATTCATCTATCTAACTGGTCTGTAAGCTACCAAAACATATGTTTGATGAAGTCTGCAATGTCTGAAACTTCAGAATATTCATTCCATTAATGTCAGCATCTATTTTCTATTTTCTGCTTTTCTTTCTTTAGCACAAAGTCTTATTTTTATCCTGGGAACCAATCACAAAAAAGTTGCTTCTAGCAGGTTTATTTAAAAATTTCCTTGTCAGCCTCCAGTCCTTCCTACTTGTAATAGTAAATGCTTATTTATAACATCTCCTCCCTCTCCCCTGCCATGCTTATCATAAAACTGTCATGTTATTCACAGTTCATGATTCCACCACAGAAGACTAACTTGTTCAGTTTTTATATACACACATATTCAGTCTTCTGAAAACCTTCCTCCCTGTGTGGTTGATAGAGATATCATAGCTGTGCTCCTTTTACTTGCTACATGTAACTCAAGTACTGGAGGAAGCTAATTTGGCCGAAGAACTTTGACACACAGAGTCGTGAACATAAACCTGTACTTCCAAACCATGGCTGTGGGTTTCCACAATGCCCAATAAATACAAGTGATAAAGTTACGTGCTCAAGGAAAGTGGCACTGGTAATGGCTTCTGCCATATGTTTCTCATCTGATTTTAAAACACACTTGATATTTTCCACCAACTCATGTATGTCAGGGCTCATGCAGCAGGAGGACTGTTCTAGGATCCATGCCGCAAGCCAGTTAGTGTCTGTGTAAGATAAGTCTATCAGATATTGGGGTCTTCCCCTCAAAGCTCTTGCTCTTGAACTCTTCTGCACAATGACAGCATGGAGCTGTTGTTTTACCTCGTTCCTTGTTGCATTTTCACAGCTGAGCACTGTCCCTGAAGACAAAGATGAAATAAAGAAAACACTCCACATGGTTCATGGTATCCCCTGAGATTTCACTCCTGATTCAGTGAGGATGCAGTGCACAATTTAACCATGTAAAAGACTCACTATATTGGATTTACACTAGAGAAAATGCCTGTAAAATAGAGTTTTACATAACTATGGCTGAGCGCCTATCACATCAAGAGGTCTGGAGGGACCCTTTGCCCCTTGGGAAAGCTATTTGCCATTCTGTGTATGTAAGTTCCTTTCTCTTTTGTTCGTGATCTGAAGAGACCTGAAATGCTCATTGAGTGTTAATGTTAACATACAATTACACACAACAGGTTAAGCAAAGCTGCTAGGCTTTTATGATGTCTCTTCAACTCTTTGTAACTTTGAGTTATTACCAGTGAAGAGGCCTAGTTACAAAATGTCTGAAAATAACTGCTTGTCAAGCTGGAAGCTAGTAATACTACAAAATGGAAATCCAATGGGAATCAAAAATAAAACCCATACCCAAACAGTCAAAATTACCTTGCAAGCACTAAACAAGGGGCAAGAAGGAATCAATTGCACTGCCTTTGGTTGAAATAAAAATCCAGTGCCTTTCATGTAAACAATTATCAGATTTTGTCCCTATTAAAAATATATATAAATAAGAGCACCTAGAGGTTGTTCAAGAAGCACTTTTACATTGGCTTTATACCAAACACGGTACCAGTAGAAGATGCAAAATTTCCTAGCAAACAGAGCACTAACTTGAAGAAACTTCCATTGTTCTGTTGCAGTTCCCTTTCTGCAGCACTTATGACTAACCCGGGTCTGGGTCTAAAGCTTCCAAATGCTTCTGACATAGAGTCTCTGTACAGCAGAAATGCTCCGCTTTCACAGCTATGAATAGGCTCTGTGTCATGTAACTATTGCTTCAGCAGCAGATTCTCTGGGGTGCTGCGATGGAAGTTGATAGGAGGAAAAGAGAAAACACGTGATACAGCACAGGCATGAAAACCTTCCTCAAAACAGCGAGTGTAACCCAGATAGATATGTGCTCCCAATAGACACAATACATGTCTATTACTAACACATCCCATTTACGCTTACATTTTAGTGCTAAGATGTATCAGCACCTACTATGAGGACTCCAATATCTCCTCGTAAAATTGCAAGACTCTTGACTACTTTTTAGGACTGTCAGCAGAATCAAGGACCCCGCAGACACACTAGGAGTTTTCCCACAGCAGCTGAACTAGATCACTGACATCAAAGCAGCTTCATCTGCTCTCCACCATGGGTTGTGTTGAGTTTTGGGTCTGTTTGGGCTGGGGATTTTTATGCTATGAGGATCGAGAAAAGAGGAGTAAATTTATAGGCTAGTACCAAATATCCAGGCTGATCTTGCTTTAAATTGCTCACATTGACAACTGTCCTTGCAAGATTTGTTAGTGCACTGAGAAACCCTATGGCCTCCCCATCCTCATCTTCAACCATCCCTTCCTCCTACACATGCTAGCAATGCCTGCTGCAGACTGTTCCTAGACGTGAAAGCCAAAAGAGCAGCAAGAATAAGGGGTTGGGTGGAGAAGTTTTAGCAAAGCCCACACTCCTGTAATGTAGGTATTCTCTTTGCAGGCAGTAGCTGATTTCTGCAGGTACTAGGTTCAAAGTACCAACCATCTGAAAAATGTTCTTTTAAGGAACCATTACATAATTACAGACACAGAATACCAAGTCACCTTGAGACAAGTGGCAGCACAGAAGCACAGGGTCGCTCTTAGATCGTTTCTGCAGGGGACTGGGGGCTCTCCTGTTCACTGCGGCAGGGCTGTAGCTTGCATTTGAAGGAGAAAGGCTTGCTATGCTGGAAGACTCAAAGATTTCTTCAGCTGATTAATCAGGAACAGTAAAGGAAAAGTGGTGAGAATAAAGTGAATCTGTAAGCCATTAATAAGATATTACTGCAATTTTCCCCCACTCCCACTGCAGATCTGTAAAGACTGGATACAAAAGCCTAGAAGTGCATGCATGTGTGTGCAGACCCACAGTTACTCAACAGTAACACCAGCCTAAAGGCTCTTTAAACATTTGCAGACACCTCTTCAGTTTGGTGCAATTGGAGCAGCAAAAGACTACAGCTTTGCCTACTACAAAAATCACCTTAAACTACATGATCACAGAGAAGGGAACTACAGTTTTCTTGGAGAGGAAGCTAAACCTCACAGAGCCCCAAATCCTCCTGCATGTAAGCAGTTGTACCAAGTTATAAGTATGTGGCCTGAAAGGTCAGTCACATTTTGCGTATTAGGGAGCTTGTAAAAAAAGCAGTCCCTATAAAGGAATTAAAAATCTTGTTTCATGATGTTCTTTATTAAAATATTTTCCTGAATTCTTGTGATACATTTCATCCTTCCAATTAATCAACAATCCTCCTTTTCCTTAGGGTGAAATGCTATGCTGCAATTCCCATAACTGCCATTTAATAAACAGGATAGGATGAAGTTGTGTATATTTCTCACTAAGCCTGGTTCTCTACCTCCATCTCATAGCACATGGCATATTACAGAAAGCAAGAGTTAAAATGAATGTTTTGGGTTGACCCTGGCTGGATACCAGGTACCCACCAGAGCCACTCTAACACTCCCCTCCCCAGCTGAACAGGGGAGAAAAAATACAATGAAAGGTGCATAACTTGAAATAAGGACAGAGAGAAGTCACTCATCAATTACTGTCATGGTGAAAACAGACTCAGCTTGGGGATATTAGCTGGATTTATTACCAGTCTAAGTAAAAACAGGATAATGAACAAATCTTAAAAACACCTTCAACCCACATCTTCTTCCTTCCCGGGCTCTATCTCCTCGCCCCTACTGTGGCAGGGAATGGGGATTATGACACATTAATGGACCAACTTTATGATCTTATGATAATTCTTCATAATATTAATGTTTCAGATGTCAGAGATAACTGTGTGGAAATGCATATGCCTAGTATGATGATACAAAGCAGCTACTAAGCATCCCCTGCCATCAGGAGAAGGCTGCATCCCTTCCTACTACAGTGAGCAGGGAAAGTCCCATTCTGCTTCACAGGAGTGTTTTGAAGTCAGTAAAACCATTTTTGCTGGCATAGAGAAGCTTAGAGCTCCTCCTGCAGCCAGCAGTCGGGACTCCCCTGGTTCTGCTGGCAGAGAGCAGTGTGTAGCTTTAACTTCCATCAGGAGCTATGCTTAGTTGATCAGCCTTGATGAAGCCAAGGGAATCGTGGCATCATGCACAAATGCACTTCATGACAGACTGCCAACATAAACATGAAAGTTTTATTTATAGACCATTACAGTGTATCAGCTGAGACAGCCCACAGGCTTCCTCTGCCACAATT
Source organism: Dendrocincla fuliginosa (assembly GCA_035047845.1). Classification (NCBI taxonomy): domain Eukaryota; kingdom Metazoa; phylum Chordata; class Aves; order Passeriformes; family Dendrocolaptidae; genus Dendrocincla; species Dendrocincla fuliginosa. The sequence goes on from JAWWMO010000096.1 coordinate 5,410,718, forward strand.
CCAGCATATGCCCCCATTTTGTATTTCCCTCCTGCCGTGGTTTTACCTCACCACACAGCTCGGTTCCCCACAGTCACTCACTCCTCTCCCCCAGCAAAATAGGGAGGGGAACTGGAATGGTAAAAGTGGCAGAACTCATCATGGGCTGAGATAAGAACAGCTGAGGGATGGTGAGGCAGGAACCAACAAACTCAAACAAGTGATGCAAAAGCAATTGCTTGTCACCAGGTGACTGCTGCCCATACAATCCCTGAAAAATGGCAACCCTGGAAAACTCCCCCCAGGTCTTTATTGCTGGGTATGGTGTTATGTGACATGAGAGATGCCTTTGATCAGGTAGAGTCAGCTGTCCCATCCATGTCCTCTCCCCAGTTTACAGGGAGGAGGGCAGAGTAAGAGATGGACCAAGCCTCAATACTGCCCAAGAACTACTAAACAAGAGCTAAAACATCTGAGTGTTATGAACACTGTTTCAGTCACAAATCCAAAACAACACCTATGAATGTACACCAAGATGCTGTGCACCTCCTCCAGTACAAATAAGGGAAGAAATACTGCTCAGCATACATCTTTTTTTTAATTTATTGCCCCTGGAAAACCTTGACATCTAGAAGACACAATGTTAGTATTCTGTATTAAGGTGGTCACTTTCTCTTTTTATCTGAATTTAACAGCCAGGCTGATATTAAAGTGTCTCTCTACAGGCCTCTTTATTAAACAAAAACACTGGACAAATCAGTTAAAACGATGGAGTGGAGGGTATATATATATGCTCAGACAGATCTGCTTTTTGCAAAGGAAGTTTTTAAATACAAATACCTCAAACAATGCCTCATCATAGCCTTTTTCCTTTTTTTTTTTTTAAAAAAAAGAAGAAAACAAACTTTCTTGACTGTCCTTCACAGTGGTTGCATTTTCTATAATATTCTTACCCTGTTTCCCATTCTCACAACTTTAAGAAGTCATCATGTAGCCTTGTGTTTGATATCCTGTTATTGTTTTTGCCCAAAAAGCTCAGAGGAAGCAAGAGGAGTTTGATCAGTAAGCAGGCCTTGAGAATGAAACTTTTTGCTACAGCTCGTCTGGATTTCTTTCTGTTTATCACAACTGATGAGACACCAGAAGCATTCAAGTGCTTGTTTTCAGAGGTTTCAGGTAGACTGTCAGTTTAAGGGAACTTTGACAGAGTTGACATTTGGTTAAAGTATGACTTTCCATAAACTGTTTTTTCCCCGACATCACTGAATAGGAGCAATTTAAACAGATGCACTTCAAACCAAAGTTTTTTACAGTTTGAGAAGTAGGTTGGCAGAAGACAGGCCACAGTCAAATGAAAGATTTGGGGGTCCTCCCCTGCCACAGTGTCTTTCTTCTTTTGTGGTGTGAATATCGTGCAGACAGGCACAGAACCGTCTGTGGCACAAATGACAATTTTGCCATAATGGCAAGTTCAAATTAAAATTGGAACAGATTTTCATAGGTTGTACTGAAAAAGCTGCTTGTGACTTACCTGGAAGCCAAAAATGTTTAACCACAAGCATACACTGCAACAAATATTAGGCTGAAAATAACTTGGAACCATTTGCATGGTTTTCTAAAACAGTGCTGAGCAAAGCTTCATGTGGTCTCTAAGAGTAGTCAAGCTATGTCCTGTAGCAGTATGCAGAAAAAATTTAGTAATTCTTCCAGTTCAGGCTGTGTAATAGAATAATTCATAACTTATTTCCACGCAGTACAGCATTATTCTATCCTTTTCCTATTTTAAGCAGCAACAAAAAGTTAACAGGCCGCATCACATATACTAAACAAACTGAAGTACTGGGGCCAGACATCATTTCTTGCAACGCATGGATGTAGTGTTAACAACTAACTTGTAGGTTACTAAAAAGGAAATATATTTTTCTTTTTGTATCTTAAGTGCAAACAACTTTTTATCCATTTTAAACATTAATCTTTATTCCCACTGTCCAAAACAATCATGATTCTGTATCTTTGGCTCGCAGGATGGTGGCTGTCTTCAAAGAAATTATAGTGTTGCTGCTACATTAAATTATCTGTGTTAGGTAGAACAATTCTAGAACAAATTTTAAAATTTACTTTTTACCTTCAGAGGCCTGCCCTTCACTCAATTCCCCTGAATCAACATCTTTCATGACATTTATTTGTAGAGCATCTCCCTGGAATAAAAGAGAAAAGTTGAAAAACTACAATTCGCCATCTTTGGCATTTCCTAAGAACTGCAACATCCACCTTAAAAAGGGAACACTTTAGCTCAGCTGCAGAGTGACTATGTGATATGTGTTTGATTCCACTGCAGAATCGAAGCTAGTGATTGCCTAATATTAATGTTAAACATCCAGATCATCCAATTTTTTCCCACTGAGTATTTTGGGGGGAAAAGCACCTGTTTTCTCAAAACACCAGTGAAAAGTGATCACCAGTCATGGTCAAAACCCTCCTCATGGGAGGAGTGCAGGTGCATAAGGGAAGAAAAATAAGGATGTCTTCTAGGAAAACCAGCAACACATGTGCTCCATGGTGGTTTTGCTGCTTCTACCAATGCCCAGGCAGAGTTTTCCAGTTGGGGAAGCTTTTCAACTCTGGAGGTAATTAATTAAAATCTTTTGTGAAATTTCCAGCAAGCCATATCCATGATCAAACACACTCTCCTGACTTAAGTTTACCATGCCCCAGGGCAACCTTACCCTTGTAGCAGAAAAAATAAGTCACACTTTTAACTCCTGTGGCCCTTACCTGCTCAGAGATATTAGAGCTCTGCGCGTCTTCTTCGTAAGGAGGAGGCGGGTCCAGACGGAAGAACACTTCAACACCATTGAGTCGCGTTGCATAAACATGGGGCAAGGAGATCCCATCAGAGACAAATGTCCTGCAACAAATAACACAGAGCAAATCCATCAGTATGGCTTCGAGCTGCAGAAAAATACCTTCTGCTCCCAAATGCCACTGGCTTTCCTGTGCCAGCTCAGACTTGGGGATCTCAGTCACAGCTAAGGAACGTGCCAAGAGCTGCAACACATTTTCTCAGAAGATGGCACAAAGTTGCTCCTTAGGAGGTGCATCTCTAGTGTGTTCCCCAGAGCTTCCAACATCTTTAGGCAGTACTGTGTCTAGAAAACCATTTTGGTTTTACTTCAGAGCCTCAGTTTTGTTTCAAAAGATTCAAATGCAGGCTGTCACTCAAAATGTGACAGCCTAGCTCCGAGTTTTGTGAACTACTGAATTCTTGGTTGTAACTGAAATTCACAATACTTCTGATCTTGTGTTTTATGTTCAGCTACACAGAAAAAAGCAAACTCAAACTAAAGGCTGTTTTTCTGATAATGCTTGCCTGAGAATATTACAGTGAATTGGATCACAAAGGCTTGTATGAGACAAATGCACCTCATGGCTAACCTTACTTCTCAGTTTTCAAAGAGCTCTCTGAAATCTTAAACACAGCAGAAATCCGAAAGACCTTCTGTTGCATCATCTTTCTCTTAAGAGGTATCTCTGAGAGGGGAGACAACAGAACAGTGCCTGGAGAAGCCTTTTTCTGTCAAATGCCAATTTTGATGACACACATTTACATTACCCCATTAACACCAAAGCAAAGTGTGGTGGTTGAGAGCAGAACCACCAAGAATACCTTCCCCATACAATCTGCAGAGAAGTCTGTGACTCAAAGCATCTCAATTATTCTCTGCTCTTTCCCCCACCCACATTTTAAATTGCTGATTTAGTACTGAGCAGTAATCTCAAGCAACACAGAAATCCATGTTTTGATCTTCAGACCCAGGTCAGACTTACAGCCATCACTAGTGGATGCAACTCCCTACAAGGCAATGCAAGACACGAAAGCAAGTCCTTTGTCCCAGAATTTAGGGCTTCTCTGGACACTGGTGGGAGGGATCAAAGAAGACTGTGAAAACTATTTTCTTGGAAGCTGAGAGAAATGCTGAAAATGCCTACAACTGCTTGCAGAGACAAAAAAAGAATAAAACTTCCAAAATGAGAACCTGGGAACCTTTTTGTGAAAGACTCCTGTCAAGGCAATGGAGCTAAAGCATGCAGAAACTTGAGAAAGTTGTTATTTTGAGATGTGCTCATTGTTTTGTAGTCCCAAAAATAGGGAAAATGTAACATTTTAAATAGTTTTTAATATTTCATCTGTTTCATAAAGCTGCAGAATAATTTTGGAGTATATGACAGAGACTAATGGTTCCTTAACATTTTCCCATGTTCATGCTGAACTTAAATTCAGTGTAAGCCATAAAATTATGTACATTTTGAATCTTAGTTTTGTTTTTAAAAATGCCTGATCTGCCATACCCAGCTCAGTCCCACCTTGAAAATTAATGTTGTGTCCAACAGCTATACAATGTTAACACTTATTACAAAACATGCAACTAGGAAAGCATCCCCTTCAGTCCCTCAGTTACAAAGGTACCCAAACGATACTTTAAACTGGACTGAGGTAGATTTGTAGGCCCCAAGTGACTGGCTGTCTGACCCACATGGATCTCTTCCCTTAAATTCACGTGTCTTACAACACTTTCATAGAATCACAGAGTATCCTGAGTTGGATCCCATCAGGATCATAAAAATCCAGCTCCTGGCCAACTTTGTGTTTTGGTTTTCATGTGCAAACTCAGCTGTAACTATTTACATGGTGCCAGCGCTGAAAAATAATGCAATTGCCATTTTTTAATGGGTGGAATAACAAGGTTGGAGGTAGTTGACCAGACATTTGTAATGCTAGTTGGTTTTTTTTTCCTACTGCTAAGTGAGTTTTCCCATGAACAAGTGAACAAACCAATTGGCTTTGATAGCAGAGCCTCTGGCTTTGCAATTTGAAGAACAGAAAAGAACGGCTACCCATTCCAAACATGTCCTTGGCACAAGTTTTGATCACTGTGGTGTTTCCCTTTTCAGAGGGATGTGTCTGTTTTGGAGAAGCCCAGGGTCGAGCTTGCAGGTCGTGACTCATCTCCTTGGATGCTGTTCCTGTCACTCCCCCTTTCACGCAAGGGTTTTGGATGCGTGGACCATGGGAGCTTGGCACAGAAAGTGAGGCCACAGACACAACACAGTGGTCAGGGAACAGTCTCTGAGGAAGAACTGTAAGGAGGGTGACTGAGAAACACCCAGGTCAGCCTCTCTGCAGGATCCAGCCTGGGCGTAGTCACAGTTACTCATCATAGTTAATCATCAAGAACAGAAATTAAGCCTATTTGTTGCTTTAACTTCTGCACTGCTGTGTAACTAGCCTGAACACCCTGAAACAAGTAGCCTGACTTCAGAAAGATGTGGCCAAGAGTTACTATCAACAACTTTTAACACAGTCACAGGCAAGGTGGCTACTCAATGTTAGACCACAGAAGCTTTAAGTGTTGTTCAGCAGCACCTCCTGTGCTTTAAAAGACTGCTGCTGGGAGGGAGATAACCATCCAGAATAACATGCCCAACAAAGAATGACAGCTCCATTTTAAAGCAGAGGAACTCTGAAAGGCATATTTCAATATATATTTATTCTTCCAGAAAGATCACATACCATTCTGTTCTCATAAGCAGCTTGAACTAAGACATACATAAGAGGATTTTTAGTAATGTCTGGTCTTTGGTGTTTTAGAGGATTCCGTCATTCTAAAACGTATTGCTGTGCCATGATATCATTTTCTAGGCAATTCCAGGATCTGTAATTACCTCTGCCAGGGCCACAGTCTTGAAAGTCATGCACGCTATTCCTGATAAAACAGTGAAATAGACTAAACAGTCCTGTACAATGCAAAAAGCAGGAATTTTAAGCACTCTGGCAGGAGTGTCCCAGAGAGGATGACCATTCAGGGTCTCTCACACAAGTCTTGCCAAGTGGTTATGTCTGGCTTCTCATCACTGCCCTGCCCTGCTCCTGACAGTGCTGTGTAAGTTTTCAGCTGTGTCAAACTGTAGTATTCTCTTACCCAGAAACAGTTTCTGTAGAATCTAAAATGAAACCCACAAAAAATTTACCCCTTAGTCACACTGCATTTGCACTGTCTCCAAAATCAACAGGTTATTTTCTTCTCTTTTTTTTTCCTTTTTTTTTTTTTCCCCTGAAGTCACAAACCTTTTTAAGTCAGTAACACAGAAAACAGTTCTAATATAAAAAGATTAGGCATTGGTTCCAAAGACACTAAAAGAAGGGAAGAGAGTGTGCATTTTTACCTGTGACTCATTTGTGGAGGATCAGAATTGAAAGTTGCAAAATAGGAAGGAGGCGGGACTGGTGGGACAAAATCATCCGTGTCAAAAATCTGATCGTTCTCTTCAATCTGAGAGTCATCCTAATAAAAAAAAATAATTTGTGTTAGAACCCTTCTGAGCTACAGAAATTGCTGAACTGGGTAACCAGGTAACACAGTTAGTGCCCCTGTTTACAGCAGGCAATGCCTGGTGCTCACTTACTAGGCAGAATCTTCTCGATGTGAGTATCTGTAAGTAATGCAGGGAAGTTGCTGTCAAGGAAACGGTTGCGGTGAGAGCATTCAGGACACAAAGACCAAAGAGGATTTTCTGAAGAACATGAAGATGATGGAAATTAAAAAATTAAATCAAGGTATTTGCAAATGTCAAAATAATAGAAAACTGTATGAAAAACAAAGAAAACACTCAGTTGGCCATGGTAATTACTTATAAAAAAAGTATTTGATGAAATCTTTAGCATGATATCCAAGACTAGGGTAATCTGCAAAACTTGCTTTACCCTATTGATTGTCCTGACAGAGATTCAGAAGGGTTTAATACAGTTCACATGTGATTTATAGTTCATCTATTCATCCAAGAATTATAACTTTCCTCTTAATTTTTCTATGGGAAACCCAGATTCAAGGTTATCACCATTAAAGAGATGTTAAAGCTTTTCTTATATTTGAAGATGATGCTGATTGGGAGTTTTATTTTAGCAGTTTGCAAGCCAAGAAAGGCTTCTGAGAAGTTCAAAAGGCTAGCGAGGACATCAAATAATTAGCTAAAATTTACATATTTACCCATGTAATCTTGTCTGGATTCCACTGTAGTTTTGGTTACATAAAACTGCTTATTGGATCAGCAACACCCTGATTTCAGAGATGAAAACCAAAAAAAACCCCCCAGGTGTTACAGAACCATGAGGAGCTTCTGACCAGTGTGGAAGACCAGAAAAATAACAGAATTTTTCACAGTAAACACAGCAGTCACTTCAGCACTGCCCTGTTCCACAAGCATGGACATTACAAAAGCATATTAAGCAGTGTGTACAAGGTACCTTGAGGATAAAGTGAGCAGCACTGCATGACTTCACAAAGTATAGCTTCAGTGTAGTCTCTACTTCTGTGCATTTATTGAGTTGAAGTTCTTCACAGCAGAAACAAAACTTGTTTTCATTTTTATCCATCTTAAAGAAACAAAACTCCACTGTTTAATTTTTAACTGGTTTATGCAACATTTTTACCTTCATAATATAGAACATATGTGTTAAACTAAACCTGTAACCACAAAGCAGACTGGAAATACAAGATTATAGAATTGAATTTGAACAGTTTGGTATGTCAGTGATTCATGCATTATAAGCCCTTCTTATTTGAAAGCAAGTATTATGGATAAGCTTAAGATGTTAAATACAACTTAGCTGTAATCAAAGCTACACTGAGTATTAAGCAATTTACTATCTATAGTCCTTCAAATGCATAGTAGCCTAGAAATTATTTATTTGACTGATGTGTAAACCACTCTGCATGAAGTGTACACATTTTCTTTGATTCATGAGTATATCTTGCATTTTTAAGGATGGAATGAAACAACTAAAATTGCAACCCGGACAAATCATTAATAATCACATGTGTACACCACTGTTGTCTGC
>JAWWMO010000096.1:5444261-5454323 GCA_035047845.1 Dendrocincla fuliginosa
GGAAGGAGCTGGAGCTTGTCCAGCACAGGGAGTGGAGCTGGGAAGGGGCTGGAGCAGCAGGAGGGGCTGAGGGAGCTGGGGGGGCTCAGCCTGGGGAAAAGAAGGCTCAGATGGGACCTTCTGGCTCTGCAGCTCTCTGAGGGATCCAGGGTGGGTCGGGCTCTTCTCCCTGTGAACGAAGGGCAGGGCAAGGGAGCACAGCCTCAAGGGGGACATCAGGAAACATCTCCTCATGGAACAGGCTGCCCGGGGTGGGGTGATGAGTCCCCATCCCTCGAGGTGCTCGAGGAACAATGCTCAGTGCCCTGGTGTGGGTGGGGATGGTCAGAGGTTGGACTCGAAGGTCCTGGAGGTATTTTCCATCCTCAGTGACTCTGTGGTGGGGTGGTATCGGTGTTGTTTGTCCAGGGCACACAGGGCCGTGGCATGCTATTGTCCTTTTGGGAGGTAACAGTGGTGTAGCTGTGTCTGAGGGATGCTGTGGAGGGACTAAGGCAGCCTGGTGTGTGTAAAGTTGTCTGCACCTTTCGTGGTTGCAACTACACCCTGTGTGCAGAAAGGAGCTTTTCTCAGTAAGTGATGTTTCCCCACAATTGTTCAAGATCTTCTGCTTTCTCCTTTCCACACATGGAACCCCTTCCTGTCGAAGGTAGATACCAGCATTTGGTAGAGATAAGTACAACACAACATACCCCTACAGCAGCCTTTGCAAAAGATGAGGTGGAATTTCCTTTAAAGATACCCTATACTTTTGTCTATCAAGTAAATAGTTGCAGTGGCAGAACAGAACTTGTATTTGCTTCTCATAGCAAAGATGTTTGAAAGCGTGGGTGCCACTTGCGTCTGTTCCAAATTTCTCTGCTTTTACATACTGGGGAGCTGGATGAATGCCACAGAGTTGGTAACATGGGATAATACTGGAAGGTTATCCTGATTTATGGAAAAGAGCATGAATTGGCAGCATAGGTAGTTTCAAGTTGAAATAGGTAGTTTGAATTGGTGCTTAGGCCTTTGCTGCTTGTGTATTTAGCTAAACAATCCAGCTAGCTGCATGATCAGGCTTGGGGAGAGAAAGATCTGGATATATTTTCCATTCAGCAATTGAATTTTCCAGGCTTTTGCCTGTGTGTGGATCCTGAGCGCTGAGTAAAGCAAACTTTGGTCAATTCAGTTGTAAATGCTGTGCTGTGTGTGTGCAGCAGCTGTGCATCAGCAGTTTTTATTCTGTTTTAGCAGCTGGCTTTAACCTAGTATGGTGACAGAGATATAGTATTTACTGATAAAGTGAACTCATGGCACAATATATCAGCAGTTCTTCATTCTTGAGTCCAAAGGAGGGCTACAAAGATGGTCAGAGAGATGGAGTACCTCTCTTACAAGGAAAGGCTGAGAGAATTGGGATTGTTCAGCCTGGAAAAGAGAGAGCCCTGGGGTGACCTAATTGTGGCTTCCCAGTACCTGAAGGGAGCTGACAGGAAAGATGGAGAGAGCCTTCTTACAAGTGCATGCCATGACAGGAAAAGGGGAAATGGCTTCACAGTGACAGAGAGTAGGTTTGTAGTAGATATTGGGAAGGAATTCCGGGCTGTGAGGGTGGGCAGGCCCTGGCACAGGATGTCCAGAGAAGCTGTGGCTGCCCCTGGATCCCTGGAAGAGTCCAAGGTCAGGTTGGACGGGGCTTGGAGCAGCCTGGGCTGGTGGGAGGTGTCCCTGCCCATGGCAAGGGCTTGGGACAAGATGATCTTTAAGGTCCCTTCCAACCCAAACAGTTCTGAGATTCCATGATCTCCTGTAGGCTTTGGAATTTTCATTTGATGTCTATTGCAAATTGTCCATGGACAGTGTTTCATGTATCAGTACCAAAGGGGTAGCTTCCTTTTCTATTCATCCTGGTCTCTGTTTTATATTTCCCTGCTTTTAGTTTTACTAGGTCTGTTAGATTTCCCACACACTCTTTTTCTGCAATGTCTGCCTGACTCTTCTAGAGAAGCATTTCTTCATGCGATTCATGTCACTGATGTCAGAGGAGGAATTTGAGAGAGTAGATTTTGCTTGGGGTGCGTAACAGGTGCAGACATACGTCCCAAATTCAGGATGTCCTCCAAGGAAATGCAGTTGATACTGGCTTTGGTTCTGAGGACTTCTGTGTGCAAGTGTGATAAGGGGCATTTGGCTGCTATCATTGATTCCCACCCGTCCCTTCCACCCCCTGAAGGAAAAGTAATAGGGCAAGGAACATCGTTCTGGTGAAAGCACTAGAGCCCAGGGCTGGTGAGGAGCATCTCGGGGGGCTCAGCCTGTAGAAAAGGATGCTCAGGGGGGACCTTCTCCCTCTCTACAACTCCCTGACAGGAAAGTGGAGCCAGGTGGGGATCAGGCTCTGCTCCCAGGGAACAAGGGACAGGAAGTGGCCTCAGGTTTTGTCAGGGGATGTTTAACTTTGATATTGGGAAAAATTTCTGCATGCAAAGGGTGGTCAAGCACTGGCACACGTTGCCCAAGGCAGTCCTGAGGTTGGTTGGACTCAGTGGTCTTAGAAGCCTTTTCCAGCCTTAACAGTTCTATGGTTCTATGACTCTGTGACTGAAAATAAGATTATTTTTGAAGCTTGGCAGTGTTACTAAGCAGTCTTTGGAAAGTCACGATGAGTGTGAATGTCAGCACGATTTCTCTAGTCTCCCAACTGATGTGTATTGGCCACAGCTTTCAAGACATTTACTGTATTAATGGAATATGACACACATTTTATCTATATGCAGTTCACACTCCTTCGACTGTAAGCAGACTTTGTAAGTTACAGGGAATGCTAGAACCTAAGTTGCTTTCACTGATTTCATGAAGTGAAATTTCTGTAACTGTAAAACTACTGTCAAGTCTGGTGGTGTGGTTGTGCCTGTGTGTTGTATGTGCAGTAGCTGTTTGCCCCAGGATTTTTATTTAACTTTTATAGCCCCAATTAGTTTCTGAAAGTGCTGTTTTGTGAATGTGCTTTGTTTACCCGTGGCTGATTTTCATAGATACTAATGCTGTCCTCTAATATCTGGCAGGCCAGAAGGATGTTCGAAGGAGAAATGGCAAGTTTGGAAGCCATCCTGAAAACGCAGACCATAAAAGTGCCTAAACCCATCAAAGTTATAGACCTGCCTGGGGGCAGTACTGCATTTGCAATGGAACATTTGGATATGAGGGGCTTGAACAGGTAAAACAGTGTTATCTTTGCCTTCTTTGGGCAGAAATTTTGGCTGTTATGGCAGTTATATCACTTGTTTTCAGGGGGGAAGCTTGTTTAAATTTTTTATAAAGCAAGTCAGGAGACATATGGGAAGTTACACAGCAGAGAACTGTATAAAATACTTCATAATGCCTCACCTAGTAAATTGGTCATACAACAAAGAACTGAGTCTGGGTTTTGGTTAATTCTTTTCTTTAGGTAATTAATAATAAAAGTAAGGTTCCTTTTTACAGTAAGGAAAATTACCAACCTGATCACCTCTTTTGCCTTTGATATAAGAACCAGTGCTTGTCATGAGTATATAGAGGCACTTCCCCAAATTAATTAATTTCAGTATTTTTACAACTCTTACCTTCATTTTGATGGTTTCAAACTTTTGACCCTTTTCTGTCACTAGTGTGTTGAATTCATCTGTCTGATTCCATTAGGGAGGGTGGTGGTCATGACCAGTTTCTCATCTCACTCTCAGAACTGCAGTTAGTTTTAAAGTCTTATCCCTCATCCTGCTCACTGGCAGAGTTTGTAAATCATGGAGAGCCCTCACTGAGCCCTGAGAGAAAGGGCAAAGATCTTGTTTTGAGTTGCAAGTGCTTCCTTTGGTGTGCAGATTTCAGGGGATAACTATCACTTGTATTAACAGGAACAGTATAAAGAAATAACTGTGCCTTAAATGACCGTGCCTTGAGAACAGGGATAGTTGAGAAAGGTCAAAGATAGGAAAAGGAACGTGCTTTTATTAACATGGGAGGCAACTGGCCGTAAGAGTTCTTTGTAATTACTGCAAGACTTTTCTGCAATAGGCAAAGGATGAGCTCTTACTAAAAGCAGGTGATAAATAAGGCCCACCTGACTGTCCCGTCTTCTAGACCTTTTGGAGAAGATGATCATCCTTGTTTGGCTCTATTTCCCAAAGACTTCTTGCCATTAAGAAAGAAAAGAAAAGAGAAGGCATATAAAATATTTTGTCTATATACAATATTGATTGAAAGAGGAGGTGTTTTTAGCTGGAATATTTTGAAAAATTATTTTGTTAGAAATGCAGAACTTCTTTTACTTACTTGATAAATCTTTTAAAGTAACTCCTTGATTTTTCTAGACCTGGTTTTGTTCATGTGTCAGTGTTGCTAAGAGTGTTTTTGTTTCTTAGACATTCAGCACTGCTTGGAACACAACTGGCTGATCTTCACCTTCATAACCAGCAGCTTGGAGAGAAGCTGAAGAAGGAAGAGAGCACAGTTGGTACATACACGGCTGTTTGCAAATTTAACCTAATTAATAATCACCTACAAACTAGTTAAAATTACTTATGCCACTTGAGGACAAGTTTGTCTTCTGCTAAAGATAGTATGAGTATAGTTTTGGATGAACACCCAGGCAGGGGTTCTTTTTGCTTCTGTTTGCTCTGGTTGGATCTCTGTGAGCAAAACACATAGTCTGGCACTCTTGGGAGCCCCAGCCACAGTTGCTAGAAGGCCATGGCATCAGAGCAAATACAGTACCTCAAAATCCACTTAAAAAGTAGAATATAGCTGCTTTACATGGAGCTTTAAACTTAAAAAACAACAGCAACAACCATTGTAATAAAAAAAAAAAGGAACATTAAGGTGCAACTTTTTTTATTCTCAGTAGAAGCAGCATTGTACCTTTGCAGAGTTTTTAAGGTTCATTTGCATTGTGGATGCTTAGTATTTTGTCATTAGTTTTGAATTTTTGTTTTTGGTTTGAAAGGTAAAGGGCAAGGGCAAATGGAAGTCCAGTTTGTGGATCAGTTTGGCTTTCATACAGTTACCTGCTGTGGCTATCTCCCACAGGTAGGTTGTACTTCATCAGATAGAATTTTAAGTTTATCTTATTTTCTCTTCAGTGACTTTAAAGAGTCAAAATTGTCATAATAAATTATTTTTTGTGGACCAATTAAAATCAAAACCGCTGTCCAGCCTCCTAAGAAAAGTAGTGCTTTGGACAGCACTTAGAGCTGCACTGGACATTCATAGCTCTTCAATTTCTTGGGACTTAATCACCAAGAGAAAACTACTTATTCCCCTAATTTGATGTTTGAAAATTGCATCCAGTTAAATGGTACCATTTACTGTCGTGGTTGGTACAGCACAAAAGGGTGTATAATCCTCAAAAGATTTACTAGAAAAGGAAGAAAATCTGCCTTCTGTGTGGTGTAGAATTAACATCTCAGCCCTGTTCTTCAGGTGAATGACTGGCAGAGTGACTGGGTGACTTTCTTTGCCAAACAAAGAATCCAGCCCCAGATGGACATGATTGAAAAGAATTCAGGAGACAGGGAAGCAAGAGAGCTTTGGGCACAACTTCAGGTAGGACCAATTCTTTCAGTTCTCATTACAATAATAGATGGATTTTATTTAGATTTTATTGTCTTAAAGTTCTTGTTTGTTTGTTCTGTTGGTAAGAGATTCCAGTTTTTAGGTATTAAAATGCCCTTTATTTTATGGTGTAAGGGCTTTTGCCGTATATAGTAGCATGCCAAAGTGAATTCCAAAGGGACAGGTGGCACTTTGCCTTTGGGAAATAGTAGATGGAGTTCATAGTTCTCATTCCCTGCAATATGTTCATGATGAGAAATGTACATAATCAGTACTGTCCTGTTCATTTACTGTTTGCATCTGATTGAGTGACCGCAGTCTTAGCTCTTTGGGTCCTGCTTTGTGGAAATTCCTCAAGGTTGGTGAGAGATCCCCTAGCTTTCTCATGATGAGGAGGTGGTCATGGTTGTTTTTAAATCTGGTCAATATTCCAGCACCAAATACAGTTTTAGATTTTTTGTTTTCTTGCCAAGGAAAGGTTTGGATGACTATTTTTCTGCTTCTGGCTTTATGAACAATAGGAATCCTCTGGATTTGCTCAATGTCTTTGTTTATCAGGTCCTGTGCTGTTTATGCAGATAAAACTCTACAATTGTTCACCTTAAGATGTAGTAATTACATGTCTTGTTTTTTTTCCCCCTGCAGCTGAAGATACCCAGTTTTTTCTGTGATGTAGAAATCGTTCCTGCTCTCCTGCATGGAGATCTCTGGGGAGGAAATGTGGCTGAGGATGATTCTGGTCCAATTATCTTTGATCCAGCTTCTTTCTATGGCCATTCAGAGTATGAGCTTGCAATAGCTGGGATGTTTGGTGGCTTCAGCAGTTCTTTTTATTCTGCTTATCACAGTAAAATCCCCAAAGCTGCAGGGTTTGAGAAACGCCTAAAGCTTTATCAGCTGTTTCACTACATGAATCATTGGAACCATTTTGGTTCAGGGTACAGAGGGTCTTCTTTAAACATTATGAGAAACCTTGTAAAGTGACTTGCTGCTTAGGCTAAATACTTCCCATGTTGTTTGGAAAACCCCTCACTTGTCGGTGCAGCTACAGGAGTAATAATGTTAAAAAGTCCTGTGACACCCTTGATCTTGTTGCTCTGCTGAAGACCTAGAATCAGGGCGTCCTGCTGAATACCAAGTGTAACATAGTCTTCCCTTTTTAGGATAATTTGGAATAACTTTATGAGTGAAGTATCTGAGGAAGGAATTTGTTCATTTGCACAGTGAATAAAGGTCTCAGTGTCCAGAAAGCATCGTGTGCTTGAGACGATGCAGGGTGGTACAAATAAACACTGAGGAGATGGCTAGAAGAATTTGCTCTTTGCTTTTTGCTGTGTCTTCCCCACTTTATGATAGATTGCTCAGACTCTTTCAGCTCTTCATGTCCAGTTGTGTGCATGAGAGCAATGTTAACAGTGCAGTTTGAAAGTCAACAGGAAAATTATACAATGGGAACTATGAGAAGGCATTTGGACTTGCTATTCATTGTCACAGAGTCCCCGATTGGGTAAGGTTTGAAGGGATCACTGGATCTGCTCTAGTCCAACCTCCCTGCTTAGGCAGGGGCCTACAGTGCACATTAGTCAGGATTATGACCAGAGGGCTTTGAAGACCTCCAGTGTTTTGCTAATGTGATTCTATTGGATGGAGACTGTTCTGTTATAAAGTGGTGTGAAATTTTCATGCCCCCTGGAATTCTTGTAGGCTGTTCTGTGCTTTCTGGTCAATGGGCTTTTATCCACAGCAATTTTGTTTTGTTTTCACCAGAACTAGTTCTCTCTTCTTTTTTTTGGGTTTTGTCCAGTAGTGTGCATTCTTAAAGATCTTTCCAGGTAAGACACTTTGCATGTACATGTCTTGTGAAGGTGTATTCTCTCACTGCTGCAAACAGATGTGCTCTTTGACTGTTGTCATTTCCCAGAGAATGATGCCATCGTCATAGTAGAGGCTTCACATTTTCTGTAGCTTTAGAGTACAGGTGCCATAAGCTAACATTTTCCTTCAGTCCCTGTGGAGAAACTCTGAAAGGCAAATCTGAGCAAGCAGAAGTGTCTGTGTTGGCAGCAGATCACCAGAAATAAACTGTCTGCATGTATGAAGAGCAGGGACGCTGAGGGAGCTTGGTGTGCTGCCCTGAAAGAGGAATGGAACAAAGGATGGAGTGGCACAGAGGTGGTGTGGTCATGCCCTGTTTAAAACAGTGCAGCTAATGGGAACTGAGCCACATGAATGGCCAAACCAGTGACCAAAAGCTGAGCTTTGTTTCATTGACTTGGAAATACATAATAATTTTAATGCTAATGAAGTAAAACCTATACATGCTTTACATGTATGACTAAAGTCACTCAAAGTCCACCTTATCATGAAATGACATTAACTGGAAGTTTTTGTTTTTCCCACCCTCAAAGAAAACAGTGTAAGTACAATTTAAGAGGGAAAGGAGGTCACAGAGACTCCCCCTTTGTATCCTGGGATGGCAAGTGGGCTTGTACCCCTTTGCTCTCCCATAGGAACACCTACTGGGTAACCTTTATTTCATGGGGATAGTATTTTTGTGCTTTCTGATATCAGTGTATTTATCATTGACAGTTCATGTACCTTCCTCTGTCACAAGTATCAGTAAATCAGTTACCTGTGCATCTGGGATCATGAATGTGCCAAGTGTTGATGCTGTACTATTTGTGCATCTATGATAATGAGGGTTCTAAGGCAGGCATAGAGTGCTGCATTGTTCCCTCTAAAATGTTCTCTCTGAGGGTCTCTGAGGGTCTCAGACATATTATGAAGGGGATGATTAGGCACCTCTGGGCCCACTACATCTGTGGATAACCCAGGAAGCAAGGGGATCTTTCTTTCCTAATTTTTTACATGCCAGTCCACCTAAAATGCAGGTTATAGCTCTTGAGATAAGGGACATGAAACCAAAGGAATTTGATGTGTAACTCACAGATCAGCACTTTACCAGTGTTTGGAGCTCTGGAGGGTGGTTCTGCAGAGTTACTTTTACCTGCAAGATGGCAATGCTAAAACTACTCTATGTAGGCTGGTAGTGATCCTTCATTCAGGTGTACCAGGTAGGTGAGACAGAGATGCATGATTCCTAATGTGCATTTTGAGTGTTGGGGACTGACTTTAATTAACTAAAACTGGTTTTCACTGTATACTGGTAGATTACTGAGCATTTTTTAGTTGCTGGTTTTGCAGTTATTCATGCAAATTGGAAGTTTGGAGAAGACTCACTTTCCTTAATTCTACTACTTTTCTCACTGGCTGTTTGACCTTTGCTGCAAAATGTTTTAAAGTCCTGCTTGGTAGAATAGATTTCACTTCTACCTTGTTGCTCAAATAAAAAGTTTCACAGCTGATTGTTGTTGCCTCTGTTTTCTGAATTAAAACCTTACATCTTGCATTCGTTCTTGGGGGGTGTATTGGGTCTGGCTGAGCTGGAGTTCATGTCCCCATGGCAGCCCTCACACTGCTGGGGCTCGCTGAGGAACCTTTATGGGGCCCTCTGTACCGTGTTCAGCCCCACTCCTGTCCTTCCCCAGCTGGGCAGAGCACAAGGCCGTGGGTGTTTGTAGGGTATTCAGGTCCTGGGCTGTTGCCAAGCCCTGCTGGAGCAGGGGGGCAGTGCTGGGATGGCAGTGCCAGCTCCTGCACCCCTGCTCACTCTGGTTCCACAGGCCTGGGAGAAGCACTGCTAGCAGTTTACCCCTGGTGCCTGGGACCCCCAGCACGCTGTCAGAGACTGGAGTGGGTAATGCCTTAAACATTGCTAAGAACACCAAAAGACTTTGTCTAACTGCAAAGACTCAGCTGCTCATGCAGCAAAGCCCACCCCTCCCTGAATATGCCCACAGAAAAAGGGCCTTCAGGTAAGGTAAGGGGGTGGTATTACCCAGCTATCCCACGTGCAGAAGGATGTGCATACCTGAAGGTACAAACCGGATTTCCAGATAAGGGAAGAGGGAAATCTGTGAGGTGGGGTAATCCTCCTTATCATGCCAGTGTCCTCCCTTACATGATGACTGCTGTGAAAACCCCCTAGCCTGGGCTCTTCATCAGATGTTAGACCATAAAGGACCGAGCTTCATGCTGGCATCATAGGCAGCTGTAACATCTTCGAAGGTATCAGAGATTCATGACATGTCCTGTGACATCATCCACTGTGAAACTCCCTGCCTTAGGGCAGATAATGGGCATTTCCAGCTGTGCCTGAGCGTGTTTAACTCAGGAAATCTTTGGGGTTTGGGGGTTCCCCCACCCCCCAGTGGATCAAAACCATCACTTGGACAGGACTGTGGCCACCACTTCAACCAACAGACATCAAAGCTGCAACAACCAAGTGTCATCACAGGATCCAGCCACTGGTGACTATATATCTTTCTACTTTATCCTTTCTTATACATTTTCTTCAGTGCTCTTTTTATACTTTAATATTGCTGTATTGCTGCGGATGAGAACAACCAAAATGTTTTCCTTTGAAGCAAAACT
>JAWWMO010000096.1:5462583-5474677 GCA_035047845.1 Dendrocincla fuliginosa
GATTTTGTTTAAAGTAATTGTCTTTTAAGCCTCAACTGAAAAAGCACCAGCTTTAAAGCTGCCTTGTCATTGCTGCATGCATGAGTTCAATCTGTGTGACAAATGGAAGGGGGGGGGGGGAAAGGAAAAAAATAAAAAAGGCATTAAAATAACCAGACAAGTTGAAGTGTCGGTGTGTGGTGGCATTTAGTGGTGTCTCTGTGGGCTCTGCTCTAGTCCAGCAGTGCAGCATCAGGTGCATGAACGGCGGGACGTGCGCGGACGAGCGGTGCCAGTGCCAGAAGGGCTACGTGGGGACTCACTGTGGGCAGCGTAAGTCACCCCTGCACCTCTCCCATCTCAAAGCCAGGCCACGTCAGCTCCGCAGGGCAAGCCTTCTTACCTCAGCTAGAGTGGGAAGGTGAAAGAAAAAGCCAGTGTGCTGGAATGTAATGAAATATCTGAAAGAAATGCTGGCGTTTGTCAGGCGGTCGGTTCATTCGTGAAGTGCATTTGTGTTCTCTAAAATTCAAATTAGGGATCAAGTTCACGGGATAGTTCTGGAAGATCCTTGGGGAACAATGTCACTACACATCCCACTCATCATACAGATGATCACTGATTTATCATTCTCCTTAACAAAGTTTCTCTGTCTCAGGGCAGCAGTTTCACTGCTGGGTTAAAGCATGTTTTCCTGATCTCTACTTCCCCAAGCAGAAAAAGATGAAATACAGTTCAAGCTTTTGTACACCTTTTCAGTTTGTCAGACAAGCTAGAAAGTCAATTATTTGCACAGCTCTCCCTGTAACAGGACAGTGTTTACAAGCTATACAAATTCAGCAAACAGCAGAAGTCAGTAAAGGCTGGAGGGATGAAGAAAGAGTGTATTCTGAGGCCAGCTGACTGCTGGTTAGCAGAGAAATTAATTGCTGAAGGAAACAGAGGCAAACAAAGGGCAGCAATGCAAAGAACACTTAGACTGAGTAGTGTGGATATTCTTTTGCCTTAGTAATTTTTGAAAATGCAGTCTTGTTCTTGCTTTAATTCTATATGGATAAAGGTCTCTGTAGTTTTAGGAAATAATTGTAATAGTGAACTGTGACCACAGTCACAGTGAAATTTGTTATGAAGAATTGCTGGCTCCTTCCTGCTCCTTTTAAAGTATTGGGTCAACACCTGAATGCTCTCAAATGAGGCATATTTCCAGTGAATAAATAGAAAGGTGATTGAATTTTCAAGTGGTGACCCTGAAATGATCCAGAAAATCTGAATGCGCTCTGGTTTCAGTGTATAGGACAGTTAAAATATCAAGTGAGATTGGATATTTGTCTTCCAGACAGTGTTAAAAATATAAGTATGTTTTTGTTTCCATTTAGTAAAATGTAACTGTGTCCTGTATACATTGAAATTAATTGTCAGACTTAAGTGTCACTGTCCATTAATTCAGTAAATGCAACACATGCAGCAAAGTATCTTTGTTTTATTCATAAGATGTACATTCTCAGTAAAAAGTAATTTAGTTTTGTTGTTCTTGGTAAGAAGTAAGGCTCTATCACATTTCCACACAACAGTATATTTTATGTTCCCCATGATGATACAGAGGGAAAGTGCACATTTTCCCAGTTTGAAATATTTACCATCTCTGTGTTGTTGAGGTTCTTTTGCACTGGATCCTCAAATGTGTTAAAAGTGCCACCTCAGGGTCTATGTAGGAGGACAGCCTAAAGAATTCCAAAGCAAGATCTCACTGCTGCTGTTCAGAGTCACTTAGAAAAAGTGACTGTCCTTAAAGCTGAAATGTTCTGATTTGGAACATGATGATTTTGAACAAGGCGCGTGTTCTTGTCCTGGAAGCAGTGAGTGCAAAGGTGGAATGAGTTAGTCAAAGCACCCTTTTAGTGGTGTCTTTCAACCTTGTTGAAGAGCTGTCTTCCTTTCAAGTTGGGAAGATTTCTGTGGTTTGGCAGGAAGCATTGTTCTTGATTCAGAGCGTTCATTGGTGAATTGGGTGCTCTGACGTTGCATGACTGTGAAGTATCTTCTCCATCCAAATACACTGTGGACTTGTACCTCCCTCACCCCCATTCCCAACCCTCCGCAGCAAAAATGTTATTTCTTGCCTGAGTCCTTCAACAAACACAGGGGTTTTTTCAGCGTCTTAAAAGATGAGTTAAATCAGTAATTCTCTTACCTTGCTTCTGAACATCATTTCTTCTGCCATCAATATCACCTCTGAGAGATGATTATCTGTCTCTTGGACTCCCCAAGCCTCTCTTTTTAAGAGGTTTGTTGCTACTGTTGTGACTGAACAGCACAATTAAATATGCTCAAAAAACCTCAAAATAATTGAGGTTTAGTGGGGTAGTCAAACTTCAGTGATGGATGTAAGTTCTTAGGATTAGTGACAAGAGCTGCAGACCTGACTAAAATATACAGAAGTTAAACATTCTCTTTTAATTTGTTCTGAATCTGTGCTAAACAGCTGTTTGCAATTAGAATTAAATAAGTGCTAATGGAGTTTGATTTGGCCAATCATTCCTGGTGACAATGGTAGGAAAGAAATCAGTTTCATCTTCAGGTCCAGAAAGACTTTGAGCAGTGAGAGGAAAAGAAAAAAAAAAAAAAACATTTTTTTCTTTTTTTTTTTTTTAACACTGCATATATTAATCTTTGAAATATCATTACTATAAGGTCTAAAACTGTTTTTGTTGTGGTTGATTGAAGCTGTCTGTGAGAATGGCTGCCAGAATGGAGGACGGTGCATCGGACCAAATCGCTGTGCCTGTGTCTACGGGTTTACTGGACCTCAGTGTCAGAGAGGTAAGAGAAGCAAATAAGGAGGGGAAATACGAGCAGTTACATGCAAAAATACTGCATGTGCATATTTTATGGTGTGTATTTTCTGGCTGAGCCGGTAAGCTTCCAGTAAACCATGTATTATTTGTAATTTTAGAAAGTGTGTCTTCCTTTCTAGTCTGGCAGGCATGTTAGAAATTGACAAGTACAGAGCTGTCTTAATTAGCAGGAATTTGAGCTAATTTATGCTGCTTATTTTGTTTGTATAAAAGGTAAATGATTAGCCATCTTTTGCTTTCAGCTACATGAAATAACACTGTCCAAATTGCTGATGGTGTTAGAATTGCATAAGGGTAGCTAATTGAAGGATTGTTTTCCTGTATAACACCTCCTTCATAAGAGGAACTTGGGAAGTGATTTGCTCTGGTTATTTCTGCCCTATAGGAGAAAGTCAGAGATGGAGTGAAAAAATAGTCCACGCTGGCTGCTTCCAAATGCCTTCTTGCCATTCATCTGTTCAGAAATGGCTTCTGAAGGGAATCCTGTGGAATTCCGTGTTTCTAACTCAGCTCCAAAGGGCTCAAAGCTGTGTATGAGTTGGGGAAATATTTTGCACCTTTTTTATGTTTTGTGGGGGTGGGTTTTCATATTGTTACCTGTGAAATGGAAATAATTTCCATACAGGTAAGGGAAATAATGAAACCAAGCACTGAAAAAGCTGTCCCAGTCTGTGTTTTATTCCCATGATATACATCACATGCATGAGAGAAAAGTAGAGGATGAATTTGTCTCTAATTTCTCATTTCATTCTTAAAACCAGGTTTACAGCTTGCTGTTTCACCCCATTCTCTGTAGTTTCTTCTTATGAAGCAAGTGCAAGGTCTCAAATCTTCTGTATTTTGGTTGGTGGAGAAATATGATTAATCTGTTAAAAATTCATTAATACTGACAGCCATTTTGTAGCCATTTACAGAAATATGTCTGTGTAGAGTGTACACCTGCCTAAAACAAGAGACTACCAAGTCTCTCTGTTCAGAATGGGTTTTCAAGGGATTGGACAATGTTGGGATGCTTTATAGTCTGACCCTTAGTTCTGATGGAACTTAACATTTGTTCAAATCCTGCTGTCTGAGGTATGTATCCAAGATGGATGATAGTTATAGCTGAACTATAGCATGGTAGAATTGTAATATTCAAAATGATTTACTGGTTTGGGGTTTTTTTATTTAATTGATAGTATTCAGGTATTTTTTTTTTTATTTATAGTCAGACAACTCGTTAAGCTTGCTTTTTCTTCCACATAAAAGAAATCATTTCTGGTTAGGATTTGCTTCTATTCTCTGACCACATTCAGGGCTATGAAATCATGTTAGTACATATGACATACTCCAGCTGTGACCATTGCTCAGAGTTTTTGATAACGCTGCTTATAATTTAGTTTGACCTGTTTAAAAGATTCTTGCACACATGGGTGTTGTGACTTACCTTTTGTGGTGATGGAAGCATTGAAGTTTGCTTTCTTACCATTCATTGTGAAGTTTTAAGCTACAGAATGCAAGCTACATGCAAGATGAAAGCCACCAGTGCTTTGGAATCAGTATTTCCAAGCTGCTCTGGGAAGTCTTAGCCTTTCTACTCTGTGTAGAATGCTGTCATACAAGGGTTCAGCTACATTGCACAGTTATTTAAAAATTGGGTTATTGTGATTAAACATTTGCATTTTCTTGCTTGAAATTGGAGGTAGTAAGCCAAACTTGCTTCTGTCACTGTCACAAAAGTGCAACGTACATTTAGTATAATTGCATGTATAATAGCTATCCAGGCTAATGTAATATGCTATTACAACTGTGACAGGGCTAAGTAAAATTTTGCCTAGTCTTGATGTTGCATAATTTTCTCATACTCCAGAAAAGAAGTTATTGGTTTGTTTTACTGTTATTCAATGAACAAAATATAACTTCTCTAGTATACCTTGATTATGAAAACTCTCTAAAAGTCTCAAAATTCTCTTAAGTCTCTAAAAGTCTATAAATGTTGGGGGTTTTTTGTGCTTTACATGAGGTGGAGTACATGAAAATGCTGTAAAAAAATACCTTCAAGGCCTGTTTATTTAAATAGTAACTTGTAATTTGTGCTTTAATGTAATAGTCCATGCTTTCCAACAAAAAGCAAAAGGCAATGATTTCTTCATCTGTTGGTTGCCTGTAATATTTTGCAGTAAGAAGTGTCTCAGTGGCTTAGTTTTAAACTGAGTTTAGGAACAGTTCATAACTTTAACTAAAATTTTATGCTTTAAGGGTATGTGAACTTCCCTTGCAAATCACATCAGAGTTATAAGAGATTTTGTTTTGTTATTTTTTTACATCGCTGTGTTTTAAATGCATACTTTTTATTGTTCCGTAAATTAAGTTCTTTAAAATTAGGTATTTTCTTCCTAATATTGAACATATGTAGCTCTCCTTCAGTTTGGCCTCCCAGCCCAAGTTATATGATAAAATGTGAGTGGTTGTTCAGCTATCTGGGCTCTGAGCAGACTAATTTCCGGGCTGGAGACAGGAGGCTGAGCAGAAACTAATGACTGGCATGATTACCATATTTAACTTGAGACTTCTGGTTGAAAAGAAAGCAGAACCTTTTTGGGAGCTCATGATTTTTCTGATATCTTCACTGACCTTTTATATTTCCTCTCCAGTCTCCTGTTGGCTTCTTTTCTTTGATTTGTAAACACACAAGGTTCATGTATTTTATCTGTGGTTTTTGTGTTGCATTTTTTAAAGGGGGTAAAAAAAACCCCAGTGATGTTGAAATTTTTGCAGTTGAGTTTTCCCCATGAAAATAATTGAAAAAGGAAAAGCAACAGATTAAGAGGCCTCATTCTCAGCTGTACTTGTAAGAGCAAGTTTTTTCTAGCATGACTAGTTCCTTTGGTTTCTTAACCTTGTCTAAGTGATATTTTTATTACTGCTCATGGCCTGTGCATTTTTTAAATTGATGATTTTAGACATACGAAGCTGGGGAAAAGCAGTGATGTTTTCTTCCTTTATCACTGAAAGAAGTGGGAAGGGAAAATCCTGTCAGTGATAAAAGTTTGCCTTCTTCCCATGGAGAGGGAGAAAGAACAGTTCTCACCTACTCTGTACCTGAATGGCTTATAATGGAAAGTAAAAGGGTTTGAAATTAGTAGAAATGTGTAGATTGGGAAGAATATCCCTTTGGAGGGGGATGAGGGTTTCAGATAAAGCTACCAAGATTTGACAGGTGGAAAAAAGGGGGAAAATAAGGAAATATAATAGTTGAGTAGCAGCATTCCAGTACCTAAAGGGGGGCCTAAAACAGAGCTGGAGAGGGACTTTTTACAAGAAGGTGTAGGGATAGGAGAAGGGGTGATGGCTTTATGCTGAAAGAGGGCAGGGGTAGGTTAGATATTGGGAGGAAATTGTTGGCTGGGAGGGTGGTGATGCCCTGGCACAGGGTGCCCAGAGAAGCTGTGGCTGCCCCTGGATCCCTGGAAGTGTCCAAGGCCAGGCTGGACGGGGCTTGGAGCAACCTGGAGTAGTGAGTTGACATTCCTGCTGCAAATTCCACAGCAGGGTACTTGGAACTGGATGATCTTTAAGGTCCCTTTTAATTAAAACCATTCTGTGAGTCTTCAGATTCTGTGAATGTAGTGTGAGAACTTCTGAAAGGAGGCAGATTTTGTTTTTTCTCAGAAAAATCGTCGCTGATGTGTTTTAGTCCCATGTGTGTGTTTCAGCTGGTATTCAAAGTACAAGTGTCTGGACACTTTCTCTGACTAAAAGCTGGCTTTTTTTTAATTTACTTTTTTTTTTTTTTTGGTCAGTCAAAGGACAACAGGAGAAAAACGAGTTAAAAAGACAAAGGGTTTTTCTTCAGGCTGGGAAGAGGATGGTGAAGGTTACCAGCAGCACAGAGAAAGGAGTAGGAGGAAGCAAAAAGCATTCTCAGTGGAAGTGTTAATAGTGTATTGTAGCTGAGGCAAGGGAGAAAAGAATAAGGAATACAGAACAGAAGTTCAGACATACTGAATGAAGCAGCTGATAGGCACAAAAGTTATAAGGATGTTTGGGGATAATGTGATTAAAATTAAACTGCTATAGCAAGCTGACACGGATTTATATAGGACTCAGTACTTCTTAAATACATTTTTATGATAAAGAAAACATACAATTTACATGTAATCTGTACTGCTAGTGAAGATGCTTGTGTGTGCTTAAGTGACAGAGATTGGGTCTAAATGAAGCAGCAGAGGATGAAATTCTTTCAAAAAACTACTCCTTCCTCTGGCAGGAATTCAGAGCTTTGCACAGCTTTTCCATATCTGTTGGTGGTGGCAGCACCATGAGATGTGTTCACATCTTGTTTATTTGGTCTTACCCCTGTAATCTCGCCATGAAGGCCGTGACAGGTTGTGTCCAAGAGGTTTCCTGTCCCCCAGCCCTGACATATCACTGCGTGAGTGGCAATAAAAGGACCTGTAGTTCTTCTCGAGCTGGTTTACTTTAGCTGTCCCCCAGTGAGTGTAAACTTTGTGCAGGTGCTTAACAGCAAAAATGCTCTTTTGATCAGCGAGCTCCTCTCTCTTTTGTATGAGTTTTGGGAGGGTAAATTTAATTTTGCTGGGTTTTGCTTCATTAGTGGGTAATATCAGCCTGAGCCGAAATAGAGGCTCTTTGTGTGGGACAGGGTGTGTGTGTGTGTATGTGGGTCCCCAATGTGAAGAGCAGAGTGGACAAAGGAAGTATTATTACTCTGTTCCCTGCCCCCAAAACAGTCTGAGGCCCCCAGCACCAGCAGACTCAGCAATTTAACAAATAGCCTGAGTTTAGGTCTGGGGTTTTAACTCAGGGGGTCATCCTGCCTATTTTATTAAGGTGGTGTAAGACTGTGGAATTTTGCATGCCCTAGGATGAATGGAAGCATCATAGTATAAATGGAGTATAAGTGGAAATGCAGGGAAGTTCAGGAAAAGGCAGGAAGAAAGGAAGTCAGTAAGATTAAATAAAAAGTAGTCACTAAATGCTGCTCTTGAATATCAGCAAGCATTCTTCTTACCTTCTTGCCATGTGTCCTCCTGCCCCTTTTTTCTTTCAGTGCACAGTAATTTGTGCTAGACTTACCTAATTAAACATGAGTTTAATTCATCTTCACCCTGATTTTAGCCTCTGGGAAGTGGAGCATATGGTCCTGAGATATTTTCTGCAAGTTCATAAAGGAGTCCACGCCTGTTGAGCGAAGAAGAAGAAAACAGTTGTTTGTTCACTGTAGCATGCCCATAACTACATGGTCCAGTTCACAGGGGGTGTTCATGGTCACTGAGGTAAACAGAACGGCCTCATCATCAACTTGGAGTCTAATTTAACTAAAATAAATTAAACTTCCACAAGTTAACTAAAAAGAAGTCAGTGGTAGTTTAAAACTACAAAGTGTGCATCTTTATAAAATCTGAAATCTTCCCCATGCTTCTCTGCTTTTATCTGGTAAATTTTTTTGTTTAAAAAAGTTTCTGTCAGCTTTCTTCACACTTAGTGGAGAGTTGATTATAAATAAAATGCCACAGTGGTCATATTGTTTTTAACAAAAGAAGCTTCAGTTTAAAATAGAAAAGCACACCTCTGATTTATCTTGGTGATAGTAACAGGTAACAATTGCAAATACCTGCAGCAATAAGAGGTCAGATTATCAGTGTTAGAAGAACCTGATAGTTTTTTTCATCCCTTTTTTTGAAACTAGAGGTGTCACTGGTTGTTAATTATACACACAGCTTAGTGCAGTCCCTATTCAGAGAACTCCTTTTTATTTCTGCAAGTTCTGATCTGTAGGTATTGGCACACATCATTCCTAGATGGATTACAGCAGTTCTAAGGGCAAATTCAAAAAGCTCCTTTCATGCTCTTAGATGTCAATACCTAGTAGGATTACAAGCCTCTGGCACTGCATTACCTGGTTTTGCCACCTGTCATTATCTTCAATAACAAGGTTGTCAGACTTTGCTTCCATTGCTGTCACGAGCTGGCAAATAGCTTTATAAACCATTAATAACTCTGCAAGGTGCTTACAGAGTGTATGTTGACTTGTTGTTAGCAGGTGTTCTGAAAATTTCACTTAAGTGTCCAAAAGATTTAACATGTCACAATTTTAAAAACGAAGTGTGCAATGCTTATCATGCCTGCCATTTGCAGTGGTGATTAAGAAAGTGGTGTAATGTCAGTGTTTTTCTCTTACTTCCCTCTTGTTTGTTTGGTTTTGCTTCAGTTTCTTTTAATTAAACCTGGATATTGGAATTACCCTGTGTTTCTGTGCACAAACAGCACCAGCAAAAGGAAAAGGTAAAAATCCTTCAGTGGAGCAGCCTTGGTAGTTCTTACTGCAGCTGCTTTGGAAGAACTTGAAATCTCTAATACTTCTCAGTTAGTTCATGCATATGAGAAGTGAGTGCTGAAGTGTTACAGACCTGGGGGTGTTGCAGTCTGTATTAGAAATAAAAGCAGAAGGATCCTATTGCTGCCAGCAGCCACTTCAACAGGGAAAGTCCCCAGGTATATTTCCCAGGGTCAGGTAGTTTTGTGGCTCAGGATTTTTTTCCTGAGCAAGTGGCACTGTAATAGTTTTTAACATTGTTAATAGTTTTTAACACTCTGTCATTCATTTTTTTCTGTAGTGCTTGAGACCAGCTTTGTTTGTCCCTTCCCTCATTCCTAAGATTCTGTAGAAATACCTGTCTCTGTTGGGTCCCAGCATTCCCTCTGCTGTGAAAATTAGTCACATACTCCCCATTTCCTCTCTCATTTCTTACCCATGTGAGGAACTTCCCCCTTATTTTATGCCTTTTTCTTGAAGAGCTTAGAGTTGAGGTCTTTTGGGTATCCCACAGCATTCTGTCTCCTTCCTCCTAATTGGTGTGTCGATTCATTAGGGAGCTGCACTAGTTATTTAGGGTTTGATTTTCTTTCACAGAAGCCACACTGATTCTTCCATAATGGTGTACTGACCACCATTCCCACATCAGTCAAACCCTGGTTGTTAAAAAAAGGGGATTTGTGGTGTACTTTTTGGCTCTGACTGTTTATTTTTTTTTTTATATTCATATTGGTGTGGGGATGGGTTTGGAAATGAAAACTACAGCAAGTTCTTGCTTTTTAATTTTTGCAGTGAAGAGACCAGAATTTCTGTAAATTTGGTAATAAATTCATACTCTTGCGTGGTGGAGCCTGTCTTAGTTTTTTGCCCTCTCTGATTTAATCTGCTTCATTAGCCTGTGTTTATCTTCTTGTTTTTTAAACTGCAGTTTTTAATTCTTTGTACCAAAACAAATAATCTGTTTGGGATTGTTCCACTTCTCCCCATGCTTCTTACAACTTATTTTTTGTTATCAATGTCACATTTTGAAACAAAGTCTTCAAATGTAAAGCTTTTATCTGTCCTTTAGGGCACAGCATGAAAACTCAAGAGCAAGATTTTCACTGTTTTCCCATTTGGGTTTTGTGAAGGTTTTCAGGTCTTGACTGGGTGAAGCCAAAAAGTAGCTTTGTCTTTTTTTTGGTGGCCAGTGACCTGCAGGCTGACAACATCCACAAAAGGCAATTGTTACAGATAGTGGGTCCAAAGATCCAGTGCCTTGGACTGAAGCCTTGGCATATAAAAGTGACTAAAGCAAACCAATGCACGTGCCTAAAAGTTTCCTCGGACAACACAGATTTAATTAAGAAAAATTAAGGAACGGATAGGAATTTTTCAGAAATCAGCTTTAATTGAAATTCACATTGGTTTTTGACATTCAGACGAGTCAAATTAAGAATTCAATTATTGGTGCAGCAAATCAAAAATAAAACATTATCCCACCACTCTGGGGTGAATTTCACTGGGGTTCTGTAGGCAGTTTTGTATGATTCCACTGTGGTAAGCATTGATGTTCTGGGTTTTTTGTCTTGTATTCGCAGTTTCAGCTCCTGTCACAACTACAAATCCAGTAGGGCTGTGTGTGTGATTTGTCACATGCTTATATGCAAAATGATTCTTTGAAGGGTGTGTGTAAGGGTTGTTATTCTAGTTGTTACCATACAGTGGTTCATCTGGGTTCTTTGAAAAAAAACAGGTGAAAAAACAGTGAGAAAAGTGGGCTAAATGGAGGCATTTTACAAGTTAGCAAGGCCACATGAGCTGATGGTGGGCCTGTTTTCTTTCCTTTTACTCCCAGAGCTTCCAGAACCCCTTCTGGGCTTTGCCACACCCAAGATATTTTCATTGTAAGTCTACTCGTGTGAAAAGTCTGATGAACATTTATTGTAGACTGCTCAACTTGCATAACTAAATAGTTGAGTGTTCTATGACCCACGCAGTATGGTTATCAGCATGTTTTACCCATGGCTTTAGATATTTTTAAATAACTGCCCTGAGGGATTACAAGCCCCCTCCTTCTCTTGGCATGTCCAAATGGTGTGATGTTCTTGCCCTGAGTGAATGCGTGTCACCATTTTTATGTGTGGCTGTAATGACAATATGGCCTTATATCCTCATAGGAAGTGGATGAATAATTCAACAGAGTTGTTTCAATAGAAACAAATGTGTGTTTTCTTCAGAGTAAAACCAGATATTGATTTGTGTTGTGGTTATACAGTCAGTGGGCCTGCTGTGACGTGGCATGCCTCTGCTTGCAAATGACTCCTGCTGTTTAAAGGATGTAATTTTTTAATGCGTAAAGTTGCATTTCCACTTTCTTTTTCATGGTGAAAATACAGCTCTTTGATGGTGTCTCCTCCCACTGTAGACCTTGAGAAGGGAAAAAAACCAAATACGGAAAAATGTGTAGAATGGATTAGAACAGAAAGGGGTGGGAATTGCCTGTAAAAGAAGTAAAGAAACCTAACACAGACATTTGCACCAAATGCAGTTTTATTCAGATCTGGTGGAACAATTTCTGTTCATTTCAGCTGGGTTGACTGAGGCCCCCCAAGGAGGCGAGGAGAAGCTGTCGGATGTGTGGGATATGCTTTTGGCTTCTGTGTTTGTTTCTAGGAACATCTGAGAATCCAGCCAGCAATTAAGCACAATTACAGAGGTGCCTTTTAAAGGGAGGGCTGGAGGGAAGGGGAACCAGGGTGGTTTGCAGAGTTAAACAGACCTGGCAAACCCTGAGTCTTTCCAGATGTGATAAGGGGACACAGAGGGGAAGCAGGAATTGATCTGTGCTCTGTGGGGACCAGGGACAGCACCCAGAGAATGGTTGGAGTTGTGTCAGGGCAGGGTCAGGTTGGATCTCAGCAAAAGGTTCTTCCCCCAGAGGGTGGTGGGCACTGCCCAG
>JAWWMO010000096.1:5493453-5509243 GCA_035047845.1 Dendrocincla fuliginosa
CACTAGTGTGATGTCTTAACTCAGCCAAAGAAACCCCCAAACCCTTTAGGTTTTTGGCCTAAAAGTTTTCATCTACAATATACTGACTTTTCACTGTCCTTAGGAATGAAATTCTCATAATTTTGAGGGTGTTATTCTCTTCAAGAGTTAGTGGAACTTGCATCTTTGGGTTGTTCAGAGGTGGATTGTATAAACTGAGAGGAGAAATAAACTTTGCTTCTTTAAAAGAAAAGGTGTGCTACTTCTTACTGGTATCTCAGGGATCTAATAAATGTGTTCTACTTACTGTTTTCAAATAGAAAATACAACATGCTCTTTGAATAAATGTAGTTAGTTAGGACACCCTCTACAGTTAAAGGAATTCTTGAAAGTAGGATGCCTCTGATGCTTTTCCAAGAAGATATGTTGCTGTACTCTTGACATCAAAGGGTTAGGACTATACAACACAGGCTAACTCCTTTTTATCTGTTTGTTTTAAAACGTGATGCCGAAGTGTGAATAATCTCCTAAAAGAAATAGTTCTAATTTTCCTGCTTTTATATATCCTTTCATTAGGCTGTGTGCTATTGAGATTTGATCCTACCAGGTGTTACTGTGGAATAAAACTATTCTCAAGGAACCCTCCTCCAGAACTTGATGTCTAAGAGCACCATTGCTGGTACTTTTAAATCAGTTATTTATAAAATCCTGCTTACCATAGCAATAAAAGTCATGAATTCAGAATTGCGGGTAGCCAGGCTGGGTTTTTTTTGGCAGAAACTCACCTGTTAATACATCTGCAAAGTTTATACCATAAATTTAAATTGGTTCTCATGCTAAGGTGGGCTTTCTCATCTCGTGGAACTGTAGCTGTTCACGCCACCAGTCTTCTTCACCCTTAGCACAGCATCTCCTCTTACTTATCTTTGGAGCAATTTCCCTGAGACCACTAATTTATGTATTTTGGAGGGGGAAAGGGAGGAAATTGAGTAACTTTTCCAATCAACCATCCTAAAAATAACCCTTCCAAAGGTAAGTCTCAGAATTTCCAGTCAGAGGTAATGGAGGTATTTTGAAATAATTGCACATGTAAGGACCAGGAAGGGGGAAGGAGAGACAGAGATTTGGCTCAAAAACTAGTGAAACAAAAAATCTATATTACTTGGTACTCCTCCAGGGAGTAAAAAACCTTTTTCTTCCCCAAGGTTCTTCACATTAATTGGTGAAAACCTGTTTTACTCTCCACATGCAGAAGACTGTGGAGTCTTCCTTCCAGTCCAGTCACTGCCCAGATTCGAGGAAGGTACTTTTTCCCATCCCAGCATCCTGTAATTCTTGGACAAGAGCCCTAGACAGTGTTAAACTCCCGTGTATGGAGCCAGTTGAGAAGGATGATCTACATCCTGCAGGTTTGCAGAGGTGGATAACTTCTTTCTTCCTGTGTCCTTCACTTGCCAGCTGCAAACTCCCCTTTCTCATTGCCTCAGTGGGCTTTCTACTCTATGATCACCACTTTGAAATTTGGTTTCCTTTGGTAGAAGGCCATGTGTGTTCTTGAAGATTACTGCCTTTAAAGCAGCAGGAACCTGTGCCAAGCAGAGTGAAAATGAAGAATAAACTTTCAGTTTTCAAGGGCCCAGTGGTTTTAGTAGTCAGATTCATTTTTATTGTTTTATTTTTTTTCCCTCTCTTATGTGTAGTTGCTGCTGTTTTATGTCCGTCAGAAGGAAAAAGAATGAAGTGCTATGAAATCTACAAGGTTTAGGAGCCATTGTCTAAGAGAGTGACCAAATGAAACACATGTTTTGGAAATCCTGTGTTCCTGGCACAGTGATTCTTAAATTTAACTTGCTCATATAGCACTAGTGAGAATTGCCACCAGTTTTGTGCCATCCGGGTTGTGTGCAGAGCTTTTGCATCATCAGACAGTGTTTCCATGCTGGTGAATTGTGAGCTCTACACAGGTCATACCTTTATCAAAGTTTGGGCACCTCTGATGTTTAGAATTAGTCTTGGGATTTATTTTTGGAGCCACTACAGCAGTGATGAGAAGGAGTAGTGTAGTTTTTCCTTGAGGCTGAAGGTATTCTTCAGGGGATAGTAAATTGAGGGAGTTTCCTTGCCTGAGTGCCCAGTGACTGCCACTGGCAAAATGTCATTTCCCAGGGAAAAGAAAAGCTCTTCTCTCAGAGTCCTGATTTCGTGCAGTTTTCTTGCCTTCCTTACTGATGTGTTGTTTCAGGCTGTCTATACAGAAGACAGTATTTGTGTTTAAAAGCCCTGTGGGTTATGAAGGACCTCATGGAAGGTCTCAGCAAAGTCAGTCGAGGCTGCATAAAAGATCTCAGCAGGCAGCAGCTTTGGTTCAGTTTGATTTACACACACGGTTTCTGATTAAATCAGATGGTGAGCAGTCCCTCGTGCTATATAGTCTGTCTTTAATATAGTAAATTATTGCAAGATTTGAGAGATTTCCTGGGCAATTACTTGGTTTTGATTTATGCCATCATTTGGAATTCTGGAATCTCTGAAGTGGGGTAAGTATGAAGTCTTAAGTGAAAGCATTATTTCTTAGAAGTGTTTTGATTGAGCAAAAATGACACTCATACTTGCTGAGCCCTAAAATGTGAGGGATAGTTGTCATTTTAATGTAAAATTCGAATTTTTTTCATCCTCTGAGGTGCTTAAATAGCCTGATTAAAATTACAGAACTTTTACTTCCTCTGATTCTGCTCCATAGTGTAGAACAAAGGCCACAGGATGCCTTCATGTATGGACTAGCTGGAGAGTTTGAAGATGTGCTATTTGTAAGATAAATTGTCTTTTTTACAATGACACTCTGGATGACATGACAGTGGGAGAGGGAGTGTTTTATTCATATCTGCACTTTACAAAGAACAGTTTTCATATTTCTAGTGGCGTTATGGCAAAACTTCATCTTCCTTTCAGTACTTGAATGTCCTCTGTAGGTCCCTGTCTAAAGGGAGTTCCCCAGTGGGGAGTTAACCTCTTTAATACCCTGTGCATGCCAGATAATTTTGGCACTCTTGCTTTCCTTTGAGCTTTCAGTGTGGAGAATGCAGTGATCTTACCCTAAAATAGCACCTGCTAAAGTTTATTTCACAAGTAGTTCATTCATCTGGAGAGAATTTCTGGACTGATGAGTCCAAGGAAATGAAAGGTTGGTGTGAGAGTGCAAGACCAAGGCTTTCTCACAAGGAAGGTGGATACCTTCAGGGTCATCACAAGGTAATTTCTGTCATATGCTCTTGCTGATGCTTCTCCTGCATTATTTGAAGTGACACAGTCTGGATTCAACAGTCTGACTATTTTTGTTTTGAGGTTTGTTTCACACTGTGAAAGTTAATTTTAGTTAATATTGCATCCAGATTTTTACAAAGTTAAGGCAAAGTCTTGTACCTATGACTAGCTTTGCTGTTGAGCCCTGTTGTATCATATCACTCCAACAAGGGAACTCACCTCATACTAGTTAGAAAGTTGGCACACATTTTTGCATGTTTTCTCAAATGCCTCCTATGTTAAACCTGGGCCACAGTTCACATTCATAGATACTTCAAAAACTAATGTAGAGTGGTCACTTAAAAGCAAAACTTCGTTACTAAAACGACCCTAAAAACATTCATGTGTCTAGAGAATGTCACAGTTGTAGAATGAATTACTTAGAATGGCATGTTTGTATAAATAGTCACAACACAGTCTTTACTCTCATGCTTTTCTTCCCACTTATATTTCTTCCATTCCAGTTTGCTCTGCTGTTCTTCACATCCCTAGCAGTAAAAATACAGTCGTCCTCATTGTCTCTGCTCCTCATTCTGCTTCCAGTTTTTTCTGGGAGAGCACACAGTGCTCTCAGACCTGGTGTGAAGTGCTTTAGCAGCCCTTATTACATACAGCAACTCATTTATCAGCTCGATGACATCTCACTTTATATGTATTTACATCCAAAACTCCTTCAGTGTTCAGATGAGGCCACTACTTAGTTAACAGAAATATTGGAATGGGTCAGTGTTTGGTTGCATTTGAAGGGCTTGGCCGGAATTCTTACTTAAAAGGGTTGGAGCATTAGGAGGCCAGAAAGCAGTCAGATTTGATAGGCAGTATTTCTGTGATTGCAGAAGCCTAGAGCTGTCATGCTTGGCTGCTGTACCATACTTCTTCCTTCAGCTCCAGAGCAATGTGTGTTTTGGTATTGCATTGCATCTGTTCTGTTCCTAGAGGTGGCACTCAGTCCGTGTCATTCAGAGGAAACCTCTGTGACCTGAAGTGGTGCCCCCCGTGTGTGTGTAAGGAAAACCTCCTTTAGATGGCAGATAAAACCATTTGCAGTATGCAGGCACCGGGAGTGCTTCACTCAGATAATCTGAGTTGGATAACAACTTCAGTTCGGAAAAACTCTTTTTCCTTCTTTATAATACAATATGTACTAGTGCTCTGATAATTATCCTGTGTCCTTCCCTTTTTTGGATAGATATTGATGAATGCAGCATCATCCCGGGGATTTGTGAGGGCGGTGTGTGCTCTAACACTGTGGGGAGTTACTTCTGCATCTGCCCTCGTGGTTATGTCACATCCATGGATGGGTCCTGCTCTCCTGGTAGGTACTCCAGCTGCCTGGCACTTCCCCCCAACCCCAGGGCCTCACTCGTTGCTGACTCACTTGCATCTCTGCTCCAGCTCCTTAAACCTTACAGCATCCTCTGATGATGATGCTTTCCACCTTCATTTAAACAGCAGATCCCTTTGTGGTGGCTCATTGTAGCCTGAGATCTGGCCATTCATAGGAAAAAAAGCTCTTGGTGCCTCTCTGCTCTTTAGGCAAACAGAGGAAATGTTAATTATATTTGTTTCTTAAACCTGCATTTGTGAAACCAAAAGTTAAGCTCACTTTGCTTCTAAAGGAGCAAACATTTATCCTTACTTGGTACTTTAGATCCCATCTCACATATGTTAATTAACTTCTAGAGACCAATATAAGGCATGTATATAAACTCAAAGGCTTTAAGTAGCATATGCTGATGTGCCACTAGTTTGATATACACAGATAATAAACCACGTCTTGAATTTCAGTAGATTGCAGCTTTTACAGGACAATTTATTTAAAAGCTATCCCTGCTTATTTCCACATGTGGGAACTTCTTTTATAGAGCCGTATGTGTCAAATATATATGATATAAACCATTATGATTAATTGAATAAAAATACCACATACCATGTTTAAAAAACATTGACAATTGCTAACAGTAATGTCATTTCTAGACCTCAGATGGTTCCTCTTATTTCAGATGTCTCAAAGCACTTTGTTCTGATGTTGGAGAAGGGATGGGAATTCTGAATTGCAGATAAATGATGTTAGCTAGTAGCAGCACTAGACCTAAAACTGATTCCAAATGAATATTTTTTTAAAAAATGTAGTCAGCTTCTGTTTATCCATGTTTATCCAAGTAGTGCCAACTTCAAGTATATTGTGGCTGGCCTCAGGAATAGTGGAAACCTCTGATTTCCAATATGATCAAAATTTCTATGGATTTTGACATTTTTTACAGCCTGATTTCTAAAGTCAGCTCCCAAAACTAGTTGCACAAAAATGACATGCCCTAGGCTGCTAAGGCAGGCTCTCAAGTTTATCATGTTAGTGCATAATTTGTATACTGTAGAGTATAATTTCTCCTTTGCTTAGGAGAAAATTGAAGAATGTAAACTTTAACACAAATTATTTTACTCTTCCTAGTTTAAGATAAATATTTGCTTTCAACCAAAATATTAGAATCTGCTTAGTTACTGTAATTAGTACCATGTTCTTTCCAAATCAATTTAGCTTTTCTCCTAGTCAGCATTCAGGAGTGTGACAATAAAAGATCATCTGTCCTTGAAGGAATGTAGTTTTTGCATGGTTGTGAAAAATGCAGTCTGTTGAGCAGAGAATAGAATTTCTTCAGTCAGATATATCTAAACCCTGGAAAAATTCATTGTATGAATTTACTGATGTTGCTGTTGCCACATGAAGGACCTTGGGTTTCGCCATAGCAGGGTTTTTATACATATGAATGTAGTTTTTATTGCTTTCTGTCTTTCACATCATCCATATTTCCTGCCAGATTGAGCAGACTTTTTGCAAGCTGGAGTAGTGCAAGACTTGTGTCACCTCACCTGTGTGGTCCTGCAGTAAATCCAGTGCAGAATGCATGGGTGCTGCTCACCTCAGATCATTACTTGGTGTGGTTTGGGGTATTTTCTGTTGTGTTTTTTTTTTAATATACCTTCTAAAACATTTTAATCCTTACACTCGGTGAACAAGGTAATTCTGAGAGTCCATTTTACCTTTTTTTTTTAATTTTTTTTAATGAATCCCCTTCCAGATCAGAGGGCAGGTGCGTGTTTCTCGGGCGCTGTGAGTGGCCGCTGTGGGCAGGAGCTGCCTGGGAGGTTCACCAGGAGACAGTGCTGCTGTGAGTCTGGACGCTGCTGGGCCACGGGCTCTGCCCCAGAGATGTGTCCTGCCAGAGGGTCTGGTGAGTGGCTTTTTGGTTGGCTTGTTTTGCTTGGTTTGTTTCCCCCTTCTCGCTGTCCATTCAGTGGAGGTCACAGGGATAGTGTAAACTGCTTTGAGATGTGGGCTAAGTGGAAAAAGGAAGGCAGGAATTACATTATTATTCATTCCTGTGTTTTTAATGCTGATATTACCATCTGTGAACCATTTTTTTTCTGGTCTATGATTGTTTGGCACTCTTCTTTAACATCCTTTTGTTGACCTTGGAAATAGTTCTTGGGAAATGGGAAAGATTTTGTGGTCAAGCTCAAAGAGGAAACAACTATGAGGGTCCATAGTTAATTCTGATTTAAAGGAACAGCTGCTCTCTTTTTTCATTACATTTTGGGTTACTTTGAACTTGAAATGCATCACTATTTTGGTTATTCTTTCAACTTTGCTCCGAGAGCCATAGTCCACCTCCCTAGTGAAAGGTGTTTTCTTTGTCAATGTCCCTGAATGAGCAAGGAGTTGCAGTGCTGCTGGCAACACATCAGCAACCAAGGTTTCAACAAATAGTTGTAAATTACTGTTTTTATTATTTTTGATGCCCTTTCTTTAAGCAACACTTGTCACAGTCACAGGATCTGAGATTAGGGGAGAAAAGGGAGACACGTAACATCTGGGAGATGAGGATCTGGATTTCTGATTTTTGTGGGACACAGAGAACTGTATTTTATTTAAAAGCTGACTTTGAAGACTTGACTGACTTGATGCTTCCCTGTTTAACAGAGGAGCACCGCAGGCTGTGTGTGGATGGTGCTCCTGCCAGAGGTGGCTCCAGACGTGGTGGATCAGGAGGAAATGGGTTCCTTCCTGGTGGCAATGGCAATGGCTATGGCCCAAGAGGAGCAGGATTCATTCCCATCCCTGGAAGCAATGGCTTGTCCCCAGGTGGAGGTGGGGCAGGGGGTCAGAATCCCACTGGAAGTGGCCCAATAATTACAGGGCTGAGTAAGTTCTTGCTTTGTTACTGTTCCTCTCTTTTTTTGCTATTCCTTCTATTTTTCTCTTTTCTGCTTAGTTTTTAGTCTGGATATGATACAATGTTCTTAACACTTAGAAATTACTTTGTCTTTCAAGCACATTAAAGACATCTTAGTTGATACATTAGGAAGTGCAGGAGCCCTTTTATTAACAAGAGCTCAGATTTAGAGAACTGTTTCTTGACTTCAGTAACAGAGTCCTTGAGCCTGTGACGTCTCTTTGTCAGCACTAATAAAACTCTAGATTTCCAAGGGGTTTAAAAAAAACAGCAGGGTTTAAAATAAGCTGTCCTCTGTCTTGTCTCTTCCAAATATAATTATTCTGCAGAAACACTGCCTTGACTGAAAGCTCAAGGTGAATAATATTCAGGCAGAAGAGTCATACATACATACATAAGATACATATCTTACTTATACTGTGTTAAACACATCTCTGGGACCACAACCACAGAGATAATAAAATGCAAAGAGTATTACTAAGGCAGGTCCACCAAAAAAAAGAAAACACATAGGAAGTGGCTGCTACAATGTTCACACAAACTGTGGTTTATTCATGAGGCCACTGACAGTCTCATCAGGCTGTACACAGAAACAGTAAATCATAATTAAGAATGTTTGTCTAATGTGGGTTTTTTTTATTTTTGTTATTTCCAAGAGCTGTTTGTTGTTGTTGTCAGTTTACTGTCACGTCAACAGATAGTGCTTGGAATAAAACTTTTTTCTGATATGTGTGTGCACTTGATAACATAATTTCTTAAACCAAGTATAATCTTCATGTTTACTCCCATCTGGAAGTATAAGTATTTGTCTCACGGTGTGTTTTCCTGTGTTAGCAATACTGAATCAGACAATAGACAGCTGTAAGCACCATCCCAACCTCTGCTTGAATGGACGATGTGTGCCAACCCTGTCAAGTTACCGCTGTGAGTGCAACATGGGGTACAAGCAGGATGCAAACGGGGATTGTACTGGTGAGTGCACCTTCCTAAACTCCATTATCCACTTCTGCAATGCTAATATTTCTCTGCTTTAAATCCGGTGGGTGTTTTTACAAAAAAACATATATTAATTTTAATGATGCTGCTCTTTTGAAAGTGCAAAGACCATGGTATTAGTTACACTAGGATAACTTCAGCTCTCTATGAGAGTTATCTCTTTTCTTACAATAAATAAAAATCATTAATTGCAAATACTGGTATTAAGTATTCCTATTCCTGTCCTTTATGGGCATTGTACATTTTTGACAATAAAAGCTGTGTTTCATTTCATTTTCTCTTTTGTTATGCTCATATAACACCATTTTTGCATGGGATTTAGAGTTGAGCTGTGATCAAGCTGATGAAGGGTAGAATTTATGCTTTACCTCCTTATAAGGATTAATGACAGTTTGAAAGATATCAAATAATTTAATAATTGCATTAATTAACTTCTGGTTATGTGAATTACAGGATGCTCACTATA
This sequence comes from Dendrocincla fuliginosa, assembly GCA_035047845.1. Classification (NCBI taxonomy): domain Eukaryota; kingdom Metazoa; phylum Chordata; class Aves; order Passeriformes; family Dendrocolaptidae; genus Dendrocincla; species Dendrocincla fuliginosa. Next base: position 5,502,427 of record JAWWMO010000096.1, read on the forward strand.
TAAAAAGAGCTGAATTTGGGATTCTGCACTTCAGTTACTGTGGACTTCACTCTAGCAGTGACAAAAGCTCAAGTATTTCAGGGAAAATACAAGATTTGGGGGTTCTTGTGAGGCAGTTATGTGGAGAAAAATCCTCTGTGCAGGGTATATCTTAATAAATATATGGGATCCTAAATAGAAAGTTCTGGTTATGTTTTTGATTGAACATTTGCTTACTGAATTTTTTTAAGGAAGTTTGAGATCTGTGAATGAAAAATACTGTACAAGAGCTTGTTAGCCTGTTAGGCTTTTCCCCACTGAAACTATGGCTTTAGAATCCATTTCTAGCGTGTCTGTGGATGGGGGTGGGAAATACAGAATCAAAGAATTTGGAAAATTGCAGCTGCATGAAGGCTTAAAGAAATCTTGTCATCCTGGACTACTCAGTGGAATCCAAGTGAGGATGCTGCAGGCAGATTTTTGACTTGGGTGCAGCAGAGAGGATGTCAGCCAGAAGCTGGGTAGGGAGCATCTCTGGGTTGTTTCAGATTCTTCCTACTCTTGCTGAATGGCAAACTGAGTGTCAGGGCCAGCCTGGCTTGGCTCCCCACCCTCTGGAAAAGCAAAATGTGACAACTGTGGAATAGTGCTTTTCCTTTGAAGTCCCTGTTTTTTACCATGTTTAACTTCTCTCATTTCTTTCTCTAATACTCTGCACCTGAAACTTGCACTTCTTTGTAGCTACATCATTCCTGACCATTTTACCCCTCTTTTTAAGAAAACAGGAATTCCACCACTTTCCCAGGCAGTTGCACTGCTTGGAGGGTCAAACTTCCAGAAAGTTTTCAGAACATCTAATTTAATATTGTGCAAAAGGAATCAGCTTATTATTTCTTGTATTATCCAGACTATATAAGAAAAGAAGTTCAGTACCTTTCTCACTGCACTTTTTAGTACTTGAAGACTGTCACAGTTCTTCCAAGTTGTCCTGTATGATACAGCGAGCCCAGCTCTTTCAGCTTTTCTGTTTGAGTGAGAGTTTTCTGTACCTCTGATCTCTGACTGGCATGTTCAAGAGGCTCAATCTCTTGTTGCATCCCTGGGCCCCAGGGGCTGTAAGTGCACTGTAAGTGGGCAGTAGGAGTTTTATGATAAGTGTGCCTTGCATGGCTATTCTTCCTTTGTAGTGTACAGAGATCCCTGGCACATCTGTTGCAGCACTAAATTCTGCAGCACTTAAGTTTTGTATCACTGAAATCAATAATATTTTTAACTGTGGTGGACCTTAACTCTTGAGGACTCTTGAGGACTGTCTTGAATTGTGCTGAGCACCTTCTGGAAGCTGGCATGTTAAAATAGCTTGTCTTGTTGAAATCTAGTCTACATCTTGCATTCTTACTTTTTGTTACTTGAGGATCAAGTTGAAGATAACGTCTGAGGCACACAGGTGTTTCCTATCTATTTGATAACATAAGATATTAATTTTTTATGAATTTTGCTTTCTAAGTTCAAAAGAAAAAACAAAGAGACATGACAAATGACAGAAATCTGCATACATGGCAACTGAAAACCACTGAAAGCTACTTTGTGCTTGTTATCAGCAGGTACCATAACGATGGCATGTGATTAAGTATATCAGTTCACTGTGGCACTTAAGCTTTGAATGCCATTAAACTCATCTTTTTTTTCATTTGTGGAGCATGGGAAACAACTGGCAGTGCTGAGGTGAAAATCAGTGTGGTTTGACACTGTGCCACGCACTAGATTAATTAAATGCATGTATTGATATTGTAGCATATGCAGGTAAGAGTCTAGGAAAAAAAATGAATTGTGGGAAATACAGTCAAACCAAAGGAAATCTTGATGCAGGTGATAAGGTTAATACCCTAAATAAGAGATGAGCCTGGATGAAATACTGGGAATTAATAATATTAGGAAATTATAGGTAAGTAGACAAACCAAAGGCCTCACCTGAGCTAGGTTGAAATCAGGGGAAAAAAAACCAAAAACAGCTTTCAGTGAGTTTAAGTGTCATTCTGCCTATTTTTTGAATGCATGAAATGAATCAGTCATGGATAATTTCAACTCTTCAGAGGTTTGCCTTTTGAGTAGCTGCTTGTATTCAGAAGATTTTTTACAAGAGAGTGAACTCTGTGAATTATAAAACAGTCTGTGAGCTCTATAAATAACAAGGCTTTGTTTCACTGTTACTTGCTATTTGTATTATAAAGAAGTAGCCAGAGTGTCTCAATTGCCACAGTGAATAGGGGATTTGTGAACTGTAATTGCTATGAATCACACAATTTTTTGTTGGAAATAGAGGCAAGAACCTAAGTGCATGGACTTTCTGTGTGTAGTGATACATGTTAAATTAAAGTCTTCCTTAAGTCTAACCTGGCTACTGCTCTCATTACTGAAAGAACAGTCTCGTAGCATTGGAAACAGGTTTTTCCACTGTATGGGATTATTTTAATAGTATATAAATGGACACTGTTTCTATACTGCTCTGCCTGTATGGCCGTCTCTTCCCCAAGCAATAAATTAAGCAGCCATATAGATATTTCTGTACAGAGTTAAAGAAAAGTCTTATTTTAAAATTAATCCTGTGAAACAAAATAAATAAATAAATAAAAAATTAATGGTGTTACTGCTCCCTGATTTAAACCTGTAATATGCTGTTCTCAGGTAGAAGGACCTGATGGGTCAAGGAACCATAAGTGTCCTAAGGGATCTGACACTGAATGGTCAGTTCCTTTCCACAAACTAAAAGGCAGCTTTAATGTTCTTATTCATTTAATTTTCCTTGTTTCATCCTGTTTATAAGATCCCTGGATAAAACTGCAGAGACTTTAAAAGTGGCAGCAAACCTGTGGGTGTGCTGTGTTGAATTCTAGTTGTTTTGTGGTTACAAATATTTTAACTTTTGTAATATGTCTTCAGATTCACTGCAGTGAGTGTTTCAAGGAGGTTTTGGAGGTTTCACACTGTGCCTGATAAAGTTCTGAGAGTTGTTACAGATGAAAAACTGAAAAGTGGAGATAAGTGTGATGCAAGTGCTGAAAGAGAAATATTTGACCTTGAAGAAGGTTGTGCTGGGAGATAGAATAAGTGGGTTAAATATCTGTGTCTCAGATGTTTCCTGTTTATACTGATGGAATATGCATGCTTGCATTGCAAACTCAAAGCCAACAACTCCTTTATATTAACATACATTTGCTATTTCCCTCAGTTATCAAGAAGGAGCTTCATAAAAATAAGAGAATCTTAAGATGCATATTTTGTGTGGGAATCATGTGATGCACATGGCTTTGGAAGGATTTTCTAAGCTTAAGTCAGCTGTTTCATAGAGAAACTCTGCATTCCTGCTGTGCAATTTATAAATTAATTTACAGTGAGATCCATTTCTAGCATGAACATACTTGGGGGTTTTTCAACAGATCCAACAAGTCAAAGCCTGTAATAGGGAAAGTCATAAATGCCACTCTGCCATAATAAAGATGAAGTTACTGGTTTCTTCATTGTATTTAACACCCTGAATTTCTCTTTTCTTCATCGTGTTTCATTCTTGTGGTTTTACTGCAGTGGTAAACAGCTGCTGTGCAAATGTGAGTGAGCAAAATATCTGTGAGAGGAGGCATTTCCTTCTGCCATTTGCTGTGCCTTTATTCATTTAGCTGTTTACACAGACTGTGTCTGTGCACCAAGAGTGCTGTAAGCGAGTCCATTGTATCAGTGACTTGGGTAAACACAGATATGTGTGTTCATGCTGCTGCTTTTAACTGTGTGTGCATTAGCAAAGTGAATCCTTTTAAATGCATGGTCTTATTTATGATTAAATTAGAACCAAACCAACCTTTTGCCATATTTTAGAGTGAAGTAGTTCATGGACCATGGGTATTTATGAATATGTATATTGCATATTAATGTTCTACTTAACATAAATATTCTTATAAGTTTAATTTCTCGTTCCACCCCACTGTTTTGAAGATGTAATGAACTAAGTTTTAGAACCAGATTTGATACAGGGTGAGTGCAAACGATCACGAGAATTGCACCTGGGATTTTCCTGGTATTTCTGAAAGTATGCACTGAAAAAATGTGTAGGGAAATCGTAATTATTAAGAACTGATCAGCAGTGGCTTTATTTAGCCAGAGCTTCCTGTGGCAGCTTATAGCCAAATACCAAAAATTGCCTTGCAAATCACCATTGACTCTGTGGTGTTACACCCTGCCCCAATGAACAGATGAGCAATTCTAGACCTGTAAATGAACTGGAGGGTGTAGGGAGGGGAAAAAAATTCAAATGAGCAAAAATGATTGATTAAAAAAGGGGGATTTCATCAAGGCATCTGTTCAGTATGTGACCTGTAAACTGAGCTGTAGCAGAGGCTTGGTGCTTAGGTCATCCTCTCTTAGCTGCAGGGGGGACTGAGCCAGTCCAGTGGGATGCACTCACTCTGCTCCCTGGGTCACAGTGGGCAAGGATCCTGCAGGGTTTGGAGGAGTGTAATGGGCTGAGCAACACTTAATATGTGAGCAAGAAAACCTGTATTTCTAAAACTAAAAATCTACAAAATACACACCAAACCTTTAGGCATCAAACTATGATGTCATTTTAGGTCTGGGAATAGGTGTCACGAGCCAAAGACACAGCTGGCTCATCAGTAACCACTGGGGGATCAGATTTGGAAGGGTTCTTGAAAGGATCTCTTAAAGTTTTCAGAGCCCTGTGCCAAATAGAACTTACTTAGAATAGCAGTTTTGCAACATTTGAGGTGGTTAGAATGTGTTAGGTTACACCTAAATACCAAAAACCTTTGGAAAGGAGGGTAAGGTACACTACAGAAAAGGGTTAGATAAAGTCTGGCTTTGCTCAAATGCAAAGACTGGGGTTCAAGATGCAATGGGGCATAAATAATTGAGATGTGGTGCACAGGCTGTGGTCTCATTAAGAATCCCTCCTGCTGGTGTGTGGCCCGCCCTCACATTTTTGGAGTAATAAAATGGGGGTAGTTTCTGGATGCCATGGTTTGCTCTCATTTAAAAGTGCCAGGTCTGATTTTTTTTGTTTGTTTGTTTTATTCTGAAGGAGAATAAATGGTCATTGGGTTAAGTGAACCTATGTTGTATTAAGTGTTGTTCACTTTCAGTAGGCAACCATCAGATCCCATATCTGAAAATCCTTGTGGATTTGTTACTTTTGCCTCTCAAGATGCTTATAAATGATGTAGTGCCATTTCACTTAAAAACATCTGCCTAGTGGAACTAAGAACAGCCCTGTGTTTTTAGGAAAGTAATGGGTTTGCACCAAGAACAACTTTCAGTGTTCAGCATTTGACTATTAGTTACCATCTTTTTCACTTGGAAACTTCTGGACTTGGGGAGAAAAAAGTGTTGCAGATGTTGTGAAGCTGCTAATGCTTCTCTGTGCTGCCAGCAGATGTTGATGAGTGCACGTCAAACCCCTGCTCCAATGGAGACTGTGTCAACACACCTGGTTCCTATTACTGCAAGTGCCACGCAGGTTTCCAGAGAACTCCCACCAAGCAGGCTTGCATTGGTAAGAAAATTGCTCCAGGTCTGCTGGCATTATTGCAGATGTTCTGACCCCTTGCATCAGATTCCACTGCCGTTCAAGGAATGGCAGTGTGATTTAAGTGAATCCCAACAGTGGTGGAACTCATTGGTGCTCCAGTTCTGGGCTGCCATCCCGTTTGTTCTGTTGTTGTCTTTTAAGATTTAAACTATATCCTGGAATATCTGTCCCCTGACCCTGCAAATTTTCCAGACAGGATCTCTAGGGGAAAAAAAAAATATATATAATGACCTGTACATATTTATGTATGCAGGTGAATGTGTGAGTAGATTTTTAAAGGTATTCATGAAGTAATTGCTGAACATTACAAACATACCATTTTCCTCTGATGCAACGAGAATAAATCCTTAACTGACTTTTTCTAAGTAATATTTAAATGATATGTCATTATTTTTCAAAGCAATTACTGTCACTAGATGCATTTTTGTCTTATACTAATTCTCTGGTTGTGTAGGAGGTGTTTTTGTTGGGTTTTTTGTGGTTGTTTTTCTCCCCTTAGACATTGATGAGTGCGTTCAGAATGGTGTTCTTTGCAAGAATGGCCGGTGTGTAAACACTGATGGAAGCTTCCAGTGTATTTGCAATGCTGGGTTTGAACTGACCACAAATGGAAAGAATTGTGTGGGTAAGAACTCTGCTAAAGAACGGGGCGGGCATTAGCGTGGTGATTCTGTAAATTGTATTTCATACTACAGGTAAGGATTATTAAGGATTACCTTATTTTGAAATGAGGTGAGACCTGAGCTGAAATTTGAGGCCCTTTATTCAAATAGTTACTGTACAGAACTGTATGATTTCAAAGAAAATTAGAGCTAATTTTTGGTTGTGAAGCTGCATCTCTCCTCAAGAGTCCCAGGAATAACATTTTTCCCTAAAGCTTCATAGTACGTGCTCCCTCTATATCAGCACTGCTGAAGAAATACCTGGTTTTAATTTTGGCCACTCTGTGTGAAAAAACCCACAACCTTCTACATAAACAATAAGCTTAATTCTCTCAGGTGATTGAAGCTTGTTATCCTTTCATGTGTGAAAGAAAGACACACCCTGTTCTTTCATACACAGTCTGCCTAAGTAAGCAACTGATCACACCATGAAAAAGAATTTGTCTGTAGAGTGAAGACTATTCAGACATTTATCAGAGTTTTAATTAGAAATTAATCTTCAGGTGAAGGAATGTGCCACATCAGTTCTGATTGTTTATTTTTACTGTCTCATCCTCTGGAAGGGGAGAAACTATAAGGA
>JAWWMO010000096.1:5561030-5571814 GCA_035047845.1 Dendrocincla fuliginosa
TCCATGTTTGATGACTTTAGGTAGTAAAGACTGTCTTGTTTTTACACATTATACAGATCATAACCACCAGCATACAGACTTTCAACAGAAATAATTATTTTTCAGCCAAAGAAGGGTAGAAAAATGCTTCACTACTAAGAGATAACAAAGAATTTACAGAATTCTTTCATGGTTTGATAATTTCAGGAGTGCCTGATCTCAGGGGTTTTTTTTCCTGTGAATTTACAGATTTTTTTTGTCCTAAAAAATAACGTAGTGAATAGTATATGGGGCTTTGAAATATTTTTAAGTCGTTCATGGGAAGCCAAGCTTTCAGAAAGTAAATCTCTGGCATGTTTTTGTATGCATAATTTGGCACTTTGTATATGTGTATGGTCATGTATATACATATATAGTATGTCCTATATAAGTATAGTCCTTACCTAGCTATGTGCTCTTTTTCTGCACAGCACAAGATGAAAAAAAAAATGTGTAAAACTTCATTCAATGAAATGCATGAAACATGTAGGTAGCATATCTTAGACACAATATATGAAATTTATTAAAGATATAACTATAAAAGAGTAGAAAAATGCTGGGTGGTAAAGCACTGTGGTAGACATCTCTATGTATGCAAGAATAACCTGAGTGGGCATTAAGCAGTCTTTAAAAAGAGTGGGGCAGAAGGAAAGAGGAATTGCTGCTCTCCAGTTACACTGAATGCTCCTTGTCTTACACAAATAACACAGAATGTTTGAATGCCAGAAAAATGTTTTGCCAAACATCATTCTGAGGGATGATCCAACCAAATTTGCTGAAACTTTAATAAATGACTGATGTGAGAAAGACGTGAATTTTCAAGTTATAACACTAGTGGTTAAACTTCAGAGAATTGGGAGCTACTGAAGAGCTGCAGATGATCAAAACTCAAACTACAGCCAGTGAATTATAAACTATTACTGCTCTGGATTAAAGGTCATTACTTGCAGGAATACAGAGGGATCCCGTTTTTCTGATGGCTGAGTAATCTGACAGCCTTTCATGTTTAAAGATGCATTAAAGGCAGACTCAATATGCTTGCTTTCATTGAGAAACAGGTCCTGTAGGTCCTCAGCACCCCTAACAGTGGATCAAGCACTTCTGGAAGTCTCCGGATATTATACTTACAGAACCTCTTTGAATTTTATATCAATGTGACACTTTTGTAAATTTTATCCACTTTTTAGAAGGATTTGTTACTTTTACTTAATAATATACTAATATCTACCACATACTTTGAAATGCTTCTTAACAGTAGTTTGGAAGTTAGTACTGAAAGATACTTTTTCTGTATAATTTGATTGTTGATATGATCTAAAAAGGTTCTGAATAGCAGCTGCATGGTTTTTGTTTGCAAACACACTCTTAAAGCAAACTTACTAATTCTTACTTGTTTAAACTGCTTGTGTCTCCACATTGAAATTATTTCATTCAAGCAAGTATTCTACTGATAGTGTTATACAAATTTGACACAACTGTAGTTGTAGGCCTCTCATCTTTCATATTTCTATCTAAATCACAATTTATCACTGTGTCTGTAAATGTATACACTTTCTTTTTTGTCTGGAGAACACTGTTCTACCATTAAAATCTCACCCTGCAATAATTAATAGAATCCATTCTAGAAATTTTTCTCTTTATGTTGCATATTCACTCAACTCCTTACACCTTGCCTGGAAAAACGTAGGTTAATTTTTTTTTTTTATACTTTACACTATGCATTCCCCCTACTCCAGGCAGGAAAAGAGGATATAAAAGGAGCATATTAAAAGAATGTTCTTTTTTGGAGCATCCTTTTCTAAAGCAGAATGTCCATTCTGCTCTACAGTTTAGTGCAGCAAGGCTGTAATAATCTTCACAGAAAATAACTGAGATAGTATTATCAAAGAAGCCTAGGTACTGGTAAATTATATTTATTTCTCCTATTTGAAACTCCTGCTGCAGATTCTCACTACAGATGTCTAGAAACCAGGAATAAACCACTAAGGGTAAAAGCTAAGGAGTTGTATCTAAAACAAAAACACCCAAACCCAAGTGAACTGCTGCTTTCTGAAACCAGACATTAACTCATGTGCCAAAGTCTGCAAAAACTTGAGAAAGGAGGAGTATGAATTAGTATTTCAATGTCTTCATTTGTTGGCAGTCTGAATTTTCAAGGCAAGTTGTACAAAAGGCAGTGGCTATTCTGAACAGATTTGGCTTAAAACAACACTGAAAGTGCTCTTTCTTCTCTCTAGCTGAGTTCAAAAACATATGTGGGAATATTCCTGGCTTCACCTTTGACATTCATACTGGAAAAGCTGTTGGTAAGTTTCACTAACTTCCTTTAAGCAAAAATTATTTTGCATAACACCTGCATAATGGTAACCAAAATAAATATTTTGTGTACCAAAATTTTCCTTGTTTTTGTGGAGTTAAATTGGTGATGTAAATTGTGAGACTAATTTTTGTGTGGAATATTTCTGACTTATTTTTTTTTAATTACTGTGTTTTGTTGTGATATTTTGCTCACCTGTCATCCTACTTCATGATTTTGAGATAAAAGGTTTTGACTTCAGAAATATTGTGGGACTTTTTGTGGGATGAAATTATTACAATTGTAATAGTTTTTCATTTTGGTCCAGTACTTACTGTTGCTCTGTTTTCATCTCTTCCTGAACTTCACACAGTTTATTTTCTCTCATAGTGGGTGTATGCTGGATTTTGTAACTTGTATACAATTCCTGTTGATTGAAAGGAACTTCTCAGCTCAGCGTTAAATGCAGTGAAAATGGGAACGCAAGCAGTGTGTAAAGACATGAATGTGCTGTATTTGAACAGCTCATCTCTCTTTCAGACATTGATGAATGCAAGGAAATCCCAGGGATCTGTGCCAATGGGGTTTGCATCAATCAGATTGGCAGCTTCCGCTGCGAGTGCCCCACTGGATTCAGCTACAATGACCTGCTCTTGGTCTGTGAAGGTGATCTGAAGTGATGTTATTTTCTACTTAGCCCCCATAACCAAGCTTATCTTAGAGGGAAGGGGAACATCTGCTTCTCGTGTTTTTCAAAATCTGGGAGACAGACCATGAGCCTTTTTGTAGGGCTCGAGTCCATAGATCAGTTTGTGAAGTGTTTGTCTTTGATACATAGGCACATGCACTTAATAAACTTTGTAATTCCTGTGAGGCAATTAATTCATTGACTCCTAAATAGGTAGTAAATGAAATGCATTTTATTTTACTTTATTTTATTTTATTTTACTTTGAGCAAATTTAATTCTTGTTCTTTTATAACTTCTCCAAAAAAAGTTTCCTTGATTTTCCCCCCCCCCCATCTTGTGTCTCTTCTACAGTTTTAGAGGTAGAGGTATTCATAGAAGCTAACAGTGAAATTCTGTGTCCTGAAGTGAGCAGGGGCTTTGACATTAGTTAGTATTCAAGGGTTTTGAGCCAACACGTTCACCTTAAAAACTTGACAAATTGTGCCATTTTCAGTTCGAAGGCAAAGAGGAATAACATTTTTTTAATACAGAACCCAAGTTCTTTAGGGATAATTGCAAAGCCCCTTCCATGTGTAGTAAGTTGGGTTCGTAGGATCCTCGTTCATCCAGAAATGGATGAGCTTGTGTTGGTTTTGCCTTTTGTGTTCATTTACAGCACGGGAGGCTGAAGGTTGGGCAGTTCATGGTTTACCGAGGGTGAAAGGTTTGTCTTGCATGAGAGAGACAGCAGAGAGCTGGAGGCAGGGGTGGTTTCTGATGTGTGTCCCGTGGTGTTTCAGACATCGACGAGTGTGGCAGTGGGGACAGCCTCTGCCAGAGGAACGCCGACTGCATCAACAGCCCTGGGAGTTATCGCTGCGAATGCGCCGCGGGATTTAAACTTTCACCCAGTGGGGCCTGTGTTGGTAAGAAACCAGCTGGCTCTTCTCCCTTGTTTGTCTCTGCCTCGTGCATTCTGCTGTTTTGCTTTATGACTGTTTATCTGTGGACGGGAAGAAAAGACAAGGCAAGGCTTTTAAAGAACATTTTTTGTCCATTGGGCAAGTCCTGACAGTGTTTTCAACCTCAAGGTGTATAGGCAAGCACTTCCTGTAAAACAAAGTTTTGTTACGGTTCAGGCTTATTTATAGATAATTTTGAGTCTGGTTTTAATAATCATAACAGATTGTAAAAACATTATTGTGTAAAATGGGGGAATGATGGAAGTTGATAACATGCACCATCTGTTCAATATTTTTGTTACAGATCGCAATGAATGTCTGGAAATTCCTAACGTTTGCAGTCATGGTTTGTGTGTGGACATACAAGGAAGCTACCAGTGTGTGTGTCACAATGGTTTTAAGGCATCCCAAGATCAGACTATGTGCATGGGTATGAAAAAAAACCCCTAGTTTTGTGTGTGTTTTGTTTGATTATGGGTTTTTTAAAGGGGAAGAAGATGAGTAATTTTTTTAGTAGATTATATATGCCATTAAAAGACTGATTCATGCATTTCTGGATTTTTTTTTGTGACTATATTGTGTGAACTTGTCCTTGTTTGAGGAAAAAACCACAGTATTCTTGGAAATAGCTCGGTGTCACTGAAGAATTTATGAACAATATTTTCACAAAAATACATCATAGTGGCTTATTTGGCAGCAAAATTTACAGGATGTATCAAAGAGTTATAGAGCATGGAGATGAAAAGGCACATTTTTCAGTTATTTAGAGATCTATTGAGTTCATGTTTCATTTAAAAAATAGAATCTCACATTTAATGTAACTTTACTAGTTTTGTATGAAAATGATGATACAGATGATACAAGAAATAACACTGAAAAATGAGAGCATTTTTCTTTTAGTTCATAATCAGTTCTACAGGGTTTTAAAAAGAAAAGGTGATGCATGTGTAAGTGTGGTTCTTTTTAGTTAAAATAGCAAAAAAATATTTTTGAGATAATTATCATCTAACTGTCAATTCTAGGCTATAGAGAAGTTCATTGTCTTCTGTAAGATGGGTGTCTTCCAATTTCAACTTTAAATAGACATTTAAAACCTATTAAGATTGTAGTACATATTCATATATGCCTAGAGTCTTCTCATAGTTTAACTAAATCACATTTGTCACACTATCCATGTTTGGAAAAGTGACTTGACCATGCAAAATTCTGAAGAACTAGGAGAACAAAATCTCGATGCCATCCAGATCCCCATGAAACTCCAGAAATTACTGCAACACACAGGGGGACACATTGAATTTTAGTGCCTTTTAAAAAGGGATATCCATTTCCAAAAGTTTGTAAGTTGGTAATCATGGATGTAGTACTGACATAATATATTTACATATGTAAATTAAGTGATGAAATGCATTTTCAATAACTTTTCATGGGCTTTCAGGTAAAGTGCTTACATAAAATTTGATTGTTTCAGGGCTTTGTACTAAGCTCTGATCACGTGTGTATGTTAAGAAAGTAAGAAATGTTATTATGGATAAAGAAAAGACAGGATGCCTCGAGATACTGCACATACACATTTATTTTTACATGCAACAGTATCTTTTATTTTAAAATACATATAAAAACACGTAATGTTTTCCTATGTGTACAGAGAAGCTGTAAAACTCAGTAACATAAATAGATAATGCAACAGACAAAACAAGAGACCAAAGTTTAGAATACTGTGACAGTGCACAACACAATCACACACACACACCTGGGAAAATCAGTTCCCACATGCAGCCTGTTTCTCTTTGCAGATGTCGATGAATGTGAACAACATCCCTGTGGAAATGGAACCTGCAAAAACACAGTTGGGTCATACAACTGCCTGTGTTACCCAGGATTTGAATTAACTCGTAACATTGATTGTGTGGGTAAGAGATATAATCCAGACTTTTATTTTTCATTGCTGCTGGCTCAGTATGCCAAGGAGGGTCGTATATAGTTAAACAGAAGACATCTCAGCATGTAAAGAACATCAGTTGAGTGCAGTCATTTCTACTGCTACCAGCCCTACAGGTGGATCACTACTGCCATTTTTTAAACTAATTAAAAAACATTTTTTACTGGCGAACTTGAGATAATATAAACCCTAAACATTGGACTGCATTGATGTTTTAATGTAGTCCTCTCTTCAAATAGAATTCCTGGGTAATTCCCAGATAAAGCAACTAAAATCTTCCTGGGGTGAAGAACAGGTTCCCAAACCTCTGGAGATCCTCTCACTGGTGCAGAGCGTGGGCAAAAAGAGAGGCATTACAGAAGGAAGGCAGAACAAAGCCTACTTGTCCCTTTCTGATTCAGGAGAGAACTATAACATCTTAAAAAAGTATTTTAAATCCTCTCCTTGTCCAGGAAAAATAAAACTCACAGGTCAAGCACAGAGGGTAATAGTGGATAGGTGGCATCAGGCTGGTGACCTCTCACTAGTGGGGTTCCACAGGGCTACATTTTGGGCCATGTGCTCTCCAACACCTTGATCAGTGACTTGGACACAGGGATGGAAGGGAAACTAAACAAATCTGCAGATGACACATGGAGGAGCTGCTGACTCCCTCAAAGGCAGAGAGGCCCTGCAAGAGAAACTGGTTCAAAAGATTCACTCAGCATTGAAGTTGACCAATGTTAAGCCACATTCCTTTTTAATCAGCACTGGAGAAGTACTGGGCATAGTCCTCCAAAAGTACTTCCCATGGAGTTACAAAAGCAAAGACCTTATATTTTCAAAGGTCATCACACCTTCATGTTAAATCCTGCCTTTCCATGCTTCCTCACTGTGTAAGTCCAGTGGGGACCAGGGACAGGACCCAGGGAATGGCCTGGAGTTGTGTCAAGGCAGTTTTAGGTTGGGTATTAGAAAAGGTTGGTGGTCAGGCACTGCCCAGGCTCCCCAGGGCAGTGGGCACAGCCCCAAGGCTGCCAGAGCTGCAGGAGGGTTTGGATGATGCTCTGGGGCACAGGGGGTGACTCTTGGGATGGTCCTGTGCAGGGCTGAGGGTTGGACTGGATGGTCCTTGTGGGTCCCTTCCAACTCAGCATATTTTGTGATTCTGTGAACTTAAAAGGTTTTCAAGTCAGAAGAGTCTGCTGCCAAGGAAGGGCATCCTTTGCCAAGGAGGTTCTTTCCTTTGGCAGTTTAGCTGCCAGTCTACTGCCAGGAGCATCCAGCACCTCTGCTCCAGACCAGAGACTTGGCTTTTTGTTAGCACTTCTCTTGACAGCCTGGAGGGCCTCAGGGCTTTCTTCCAAACTGTCCCAAAGGCAATTTAGCCCATCCTGTTATAATATTTTTGAGGTATTTTTGCTTGCAGAACTCTAACACAAAACAAGTGCATTACAGAATAATTACAGACAAGGCTGAAGCAGAAGGTACATCTTCCTCAGGAGCTGATACTTAATGTTTCTGACCAAGACTAGAACCTCTGCAGTAAAACTTATGTTGACCTTCATCAGTCAAATTCAAATACTGAAAATCATTAGAGGTGTAAGTTCTTCTTACACCATGATGCATACTGATCTCCTTTTCATTTATTCTGACCCTTTCTAATCTGTATTTTTCCTTATGCAGCACTCCTGTGAGTCTGCATTATTAAAGTAACCCTACTAAATAAGAAGCATTTTCAAACCTCATTTTCCAAACTGTTGTGAGGGAGGGAATCATTATGTGGAAAGCTAATTATATAGTCCAAAACATGGTATTGGCAGGGCAGGTTTTAGGGGGAAACGTCAGCATATAAATCCAGATAAAATCCAGACCACTCATAAAACATATTCTGTTTCTGTTTGTGGACTTGGCATCATGCAGTCACTTGGCAATAATTGAATGTCTTCAGATGCAATAATTGAGGTGATAGTACAGGTCTGAAAATTGCAATGCCCCTCTAAAAGAGAAAAGTGTTGTTTAAATAGAACATACACCTTAATGCATATATATATTTATATATATATATGGATATATATACATATATATATATTTCAAGTTGAATATGTTTATAACATCCTGTATATACTGTGCTGGGACTCAACTCTGACTCCTGGGTTTATCTTGGTTTTCTTGCAGATATTGATGAGTGCAGTTCCTTCTTTGGTCAGGTGTGCAGAAATGGACGGTGTTTCAATGAAATTGGTTCCTTCATATGTTTGTGCAATGAAGGGTATGAGCTCACTCCAGATGGCAAGAATTGCATTGGTATGTATGGTACCACGTGAAGATGTTAAAGTACTGATGAGCTGAAATAAACTCTTAGCTCTCATCTAGAGGGAAGCAAGACAGCAGGAATATCTAAGTACAAAAAGATAGTGACTTAAGTGAAAACACTGTAGAAGTAACAGGGTTTTGGTATGGTTGTTGGTCTTCAAGCAATTAATTGCCTTAGAAGAAGAAAATTAGTGAAGAATCCCACAGTCTTTTTCATTAATAAGTCTGTTTTGTTGCCATAAGAGTTACAAGATTTTAAACCTTTCTCTATTCCATTTGCTCTCCAAAGATACTAATGAGTGTGTGGCACTGCCTGGTTCGTGCTCTCCTGGTACCTGTCAAAATTTGGAAGGATCATTCAGATGCATCTGTCCCCCGGGATATGAAGTAAAAAGTGAAAGTTGTATTGGTAAGGCAAGTTGTAATTGTTGCTTCTGAACAATTTAAAAATTCAGAGAAGTCCCTGATTCTAATTTGGTAGAAAGCAGTTTACACCCTAATGTTTGTGAATGTTTCCTGACTTAAAATTATGGTGACAGGGAATAATTATGAAGAGCCTTCAGGAAAACGTTTTAAAAATGAAAGGCAAAATATTTTGTATGTATCATACTGTATTTTGAATGTTGATTCCTTCACACTGATGTAAACAAAAATGCTTTTTTAAAAAAGAACAATTTTATCTTTCATTTCCTTTTTTTTTAAAATATTATTCATGAAACAAACAAACCTGTGCACTGGATTTATATAATATTTACAGAAGGTAATTATTGGCAATCAGTGCATGAACTAAACATCAAGATTCAGAGGGCTATGAAGTTTAAAAGTCTTGATAAAATTACGGAGCTTATGGGAACAATCACTTAAATAATTTTCTTCTAACAACTGTTTTCTAGTTTTGTATAATACCTCTCAAGTTCTGAGATTCACAGGAGAAGAGGGTACAGCTGACTTTCCATCAGTTTGTATGTTCTTGTTTGTTGATAGGCCTCACTTAAAGCCTTGAGTGTCATTCAGAAGCTCAGTGTCACACAATGGATTAAGATCTGGTGTGGCAGAGAACAAAAAATAAATCCAAGTTACAACTCCCTTTTCCAACAGAGCAAGGCGAAGGACTACTGTGAATTTATTGGGCATTTAAATTAACCATGTGGGGCACCTGGCAAGGAACTTGCACACAAATAGGTGTGGGGAGCTAAGCTGGAAGCCCTGGGGTTTGTGCATGATCAGAGAATAGAGTCTGCACCTTTCTCTCCACTGTGACTGTATCAAAAAAACTGAATTTTAGCTTAAATGGCTGAAGTTAGCTGGTGTGAAACTCCAGACACACATTCATCCAAATAACTCCCAGTAATAAATGTTCAGCTTGTCCTTCTATGGGCTGAAAGAAAACACTGGAAAGGACATAAACATTTGACTTACAGCCACTTAATCTGTGTGGCTGCAGGAACAGGAATCATTTTGAATCTTTTGTCTTCGGCAATAGGGTTTATTTTCTAAGCCTCCAGAGTTCCCTGAGCTTTTTGTCTCATGCCACCACGTTCAGTCTGCCTGCCAGCTTCATGGTTTCCTTTGGCAGCTGCTGATTCTGTTTTAGCAATTACATTTGAGGTGAATTCAAATCACTTACAGTTGAAAAGTCATGAATATAAAAGGGGGAAAAAAAAAAAAAAAAAAGGAAAGCTTTTGGTTTTCCAGGAATATTGCTGTTTATGGCCAGTTTAATACCCTCTCAGAACCTTCTATGTTT
Organism: Dendrocincla fuliginosa; assembly: GCA_035047845.1. Taxonomy (NCBI): domain Eukaryota; kingdom Metazoa; phylum Chordata; class Aves; order Passeriformes; family Dendrocolaptidae; genus Dendrocincla; species Dendrocincla fuliginosa. The sequence continues at coordinate 5,570,956 of JAWWMO010000096.1, forward strand.
TTGAGAGCATCAGTGACTGCCAAACAGATTTTTGCCCAAATGGAATGAAAGGGACTTAATTACGTTCTTCATTGTGCCATGTGTCCAGAAAATTAGCACCTACAATTCTCAGAAAATGCCTAGATCACATGTGATTGTACTCATACTTAGATTAATATTATGACAGCTCTTACACCATATGTTCCCCATTACTTTCTATTTATTTAATATGTAAATAGCTTCATAGGAACTCATTATTTCTGTCTGTAATGTGAAGGTTGGCAATGGCTAGATTACTTTTTTGAGCTCAGGGTGATTATATGCAAGAGAAACCAAAATGACTGGGACCACTGAAAAATTCTTAGTTCTCACCTAGCCGTGTAATGTATTCCCTTCCACTTTATGGAAGTAAAGGGGAAAAGAGTTGTTTACTTCCACAGTCTGGCTACTCACCTTTTCAACATGGCCACAGAAAGAGTTTTAGCCCCAAGCCATTCATTACAGTAATAATAAGCACTTGAAAAGAGCAGTGTCCCCATCCCATGCAGCTGAATTGCTGAGCTTTGTATATTAAATCTATCACAGCAAGTGGGAAATTAATCACCATTTTCTCTGAAATAAGCTGACTTTGAATGCTTCAAATGGTAAGAGCCTGTCCATGGGAAACTGCTGCAGAGTTCAGTTGTACAGCAGATTATGGATATTATTGTAGAATTCTTACACAGCCATAGGTCTCTGCTGGTTCTTTCAATTTTCTTTACTGGAAGACTCAGGAGGGGTTGTTCTTTGGAGAGTATTAAAATACATTTCAGAATTTATTTTAAAAATTACCTTAGCAAGGAGGCTCATATATTCTGTCACTATTTGCAGAATAGAATAA
>JAWWMO010000096.1:5571914-5583593 GCA_035047845.1 Dendrocincla fuliginosa
CTATTTGCAGAATAGAATAAGATTGTTTTGAATAATAGATATGAAAAATTAAAGATCTCAATATATTATTCTCTTACTCTGTTGTATATATAGATGTAGGATGTACAGTCTGATACTGTTTGAGCTGCACAGTTTTACAGGCACTTGATGTTTATATAAACCCCTTATATTTTGGCTTAAGCTTTTGATAATTATTTAATGCAATATTTAATGATAAACCTCTATTAAAAAATCAATTCTCAGTTTCTTCAAAAAGTCATAGCATTATCTTATAAATTTTGCAATTGAATGGGAATGAATTTTCAATAGCACAATGATAGTGGCAGTGAAAGATTGCTAAATATAAATCTGGGTACATAAATAAATTTAAAGGTGCCCCTTTGCTAATAACTAGTTATAGTTTCAGTTCCAGAATCAGTCAGTCAGCATGAAAAAAGGCACATCTTTAATTAAAAAGAAACCTCAGCATACTGGTTCTTAAAAAATCATCTCTGGACATCTTATATTTTAAGAAAAATATTGTCCTTGCCAGAAATATATTCTAAAAGCATTTATTTTAGGTTTAAGTTACAAATATAACAAAGAACAGGGAATGGTATTTGGAAAGGAAGGTGCATGCCAGTTGGATGGTCTAATTTGAAAGAGTTGAGCTGCTGTATCTCTTGGGTCCTTTGGAAGCTGCTGAAGTTAAATAAGTAAATAGATAAATAAATAAAAGATAAACAATCTTTCCTAACCAAGGAGTTCAGAGCCAGTGAGGTTATGGTGAACCTTTTCTCCATTACTTTGCAGATATCAATGAGTGCAATGAGGATCCCAACATCTGCCTCTTTGGGTCTTGTACAAACACCCCAGGAGGTTTCCAGTGCATTTGCCCCACAGGTTTTGTGCTGTCTGATAATGGACGGAGATGTTTTGGTAAGTTAATGGTTAAGGAATGTGATAACTTATTCTAAAAGGTAACAGATACTCTGTAGAAGCCCCTTCCAAATTATGCCCTTGTGGGGATTGCAAAGTTCTTTCAAAATAGTATGGAAAAAACAGACCTTAAATTATTCCTTTCAGAGCTAGACAGTGATCATCTAATATGCTCCTTTTTTAGATACTCGTCAGAGCTTCTGCTTCACTAACTTTGAGAATGGGAAATGCTCAGTGCCAAAGGCTTTCAACACCACAAAGGCGAAGTGTTGCTGCAGTAAAATGCCAGGAGAAGGATGGGGTGACCCCTGCGAGCTCTGTCCAAAGGAAGAAGAAGGTAAACACCCAGATTTAAAATTTTTAGGTGGAAGAAAAGAAAGAGCATGTGGGTGTTGCACCTTTTAATCATTAGAGAGATCTTTGTGGCATTCTCTGTTCTCTAGAACCATTTTCAAGTCAACAAAAGGAATAAAATTAAGTACAAGAAACCACAGAAGAAAAGGACTGAGTTGTTGCTTTTGCTCTGTAGAGAGCTGAACTGGTGTCCTCCATCTGTAGGTCTAGTCTGCCTTAGGCAAAGGAGCAAAGTGGGGCAGTGCCAGGAATCCCTGAAACAACAGTTTTCAGTTCTTGGGTTTCTCCACGTATGGAAAGGCACCAAGCACATGCACACCTAAGCTCAACAGGTGAAAGTGCTGCTTTACTGACCTAAAGACAGTGTTGCTTTTACATCTGGTCAGACAGTATAGTTAATGGCTGTGGTTTAAACAGTTGGCAGCTGTGACAAATGTGATATGGAAGGTTTTTGGATGGCTTTAGCCATCTGTCATGGTTCCCTCACTCATTTGTTAAAAAGAAAACATATCTCTACAGTTGCTTTTCAGGACCTGTGTCCATATGGCCATGGAACTATTCCTGGAATTGATGATACACGTGAAGGTAGGTATTCTTTTTCCTGATAATAAAAAAAAATAAATATTTATGCTTAAAACTAGAGTTTTTCTATTTTTTTTATATTTTATGAGCTTACTCCTCACAGCTGCTGGTGACAAGAGGCTGACATGTAAAATGTGGACCATATGGAATAATAGTTAAAAGAACACTTTTTGAAATTGCATGGCTCAAGGCAAACAGAGTAGGGCTCTTAGGTATTTTTTAGAAGCCTTTTTTAAGACTTGATTCAGAAATGTGTCAGCTAAATGACTGATAATATCTTCCTGCCTGTTAGATGTCAATGAGTGCCTTGAAAGCCCAGGGGTTTGCTCCAATGGTCACTGCATCAACACTGACGGGTCGTTCCGCTGTGAGTGCCCCATGGGATACAACTTGGATTTCACTGGAGTGCATTGCATCGGTGTGTACAGTTTGCAGCAGTTGCAACACTTGGAATTTAAAACGCGGTCTGAAATGTGGCCCAGGCTCTTCAATCTGCATTTATTCATTACGTACAGATACCGACGAATGTTCAATTGGCAGCCCCTGTGGGAATGGAACGTGCACTAATGTGGTTGGCAGTTTTGAGTGCAACTGTCATGAAGGATTTGAACCAGGCCCAATGATGAATTGTGAAGGTAACCTGTCCTTCTTTTTCTTTTTTTTACCCTTTATTTTTTGTCCAATCCTCCGTATTCAAATTACTTTATTAACTAGGTCTTTGGTGCCGTAATAACTCGGAGGAAAAAAGGTTTCTGTGCTTGAAATACGTTGTTGAAAAAGAAGTCAATTAGTTCTGTATAGTTTCTGTATATATTATGCCATTAGTTTTAAGCAGAGCATTGTTCAGTTTTCTGTGGTTACTCAAAAGCAAACATCTGTAAGTTTCTGGTTTGAATTTCTGATAATTTTAGCTGATAAGGGGAGCATAAGTACAACAAAACCTTTTTGGTGATTGTTTTAAATCTTAGTAGAGAGCATTTTTTTTTTTGTTTCTTTCTGCTCAGATATAAATGAGTGTGCCCAGAATCCCTTGCTGTGTGCTTTTCGTTGTGTCAACACTTATGGTTTCTACGAGTGCACCTGCCCAGCTGGGTATGAACTAAGGGAGGACAGAAAGATGTGCAAAGGTAACAACTGATGATAAACTTCTCCCTTCCTTCCATCACCCTGCACTGGCCAAAGCATAATCCAAATATTTCTGTGCATCTTGAATTCATCCTTGCAGTGGAACGTAGTGAACAGCCCAGCAGATTATGATTTACTCCATCAGAATTCACATAAGAACAGTATTTAAGTGTTTTTGCCAAGTGTAGCCCGTGATGGGGGCCATACAACCAAGGAGGCTACAATGGTGAAGTTCATCTTCTATATGACAAGATGATACAGAGTTAGGACACCTGTACCTCCTTTTTTTAATTGAGAAAGTGCTGGTTGTCCTCAGTAACTGAAGCTCCTGGAATAGGCAGCTCACACACAAAACATGTATTTGTTTTTGTCCAGATCTAGATGAATGTGCTGGAGGTCTCCATGACTGTGAATCAAGAGGAATGATTTGCAAGAATTTGATTGGTACCTTCATGTGCATTTGTCCTCCTGGAATGACCCAGAGACCTGATGGAGAGGGATGCACAGGTAAAGGGAAGAAGACATCTGCTGAAATACATACAAGCAAACAAGTAAAAAATTCTCTGTACATTTATATAGTAAACTAGAAAATAACAATTCACAAAGGACACTTAAGATGGGTAATGGTGCCAAACATCTTAAACCTTCTTTCTTTGTTTCATGGTTTGAGCCTTGTCTGGAAGCATAAGAAGAAAAAACTCTTATTGTTGTACAACAAAATCCAAAAGTTTTTCAGACAGTTGTTACATTTAGGAAATTAAATTGCCAAACAAATGAAACCTCATTTGATGGGTGGGAAGTAAAATTATCTTAAATAAAAAGTCATGTTTTCTTTAGCATTAATATAAATAATGTCACTTTTTAAAAAAATTAACACTGCGGGATTCTGAAACTACCTATAAAAGCCATGAAGAGCAAATGATGTGGAAACTGCCATAGTTCAAAATAATTCCTGTAAGCAAAGAGCGCTCCTCCATCATTGACTCAATTAGTTGAGGGGGCCATGATAACTACATTTTAGCAAATTATACTTTCTTCTGGCATATAAACCCCCCCCAAGACCATTCCAAAGCTCTCTGCCAAAAAAAAAAAGAAATAAAAAAAGTGAAAATTAAGCATCCATCTTAGTGAATTTTTTAAATGAAAATATTCTAAAACAGTGTTCCTTCAGCAAGAGATGAGTCCTCCCCTTTACAGATCTTTATGATTTTTTTTCAGGGAATATAATCTGTATTAACAAGAATTTTGTCTTTTTTTTGACATGTAATTCTGCCTTTAATTCACCTGAGGTTTTTCTGAGGTTTTATTGCAAACATTTGTAATGGTGTGTAATTGTTTACAGTATCTGTGCCTCCAGCTATGGAAAAAATACCCGAAAATTGTAAACTGTTTTAGGGAAATAATATGTGAACTGAAATATGACTTATTGAAGGAAAGGTCAAGTGTATTCAGGGACTATTAATGGTGACAGAATGAAAATTTGTTACTCAAATCATGCATATTTTCCAGTTTTAGTTAAATAACACTTGCCAGGGAAGTGTTGGAACTCTAAGTTACTCTGCTGAAAGTGCTTTCTGCTTGTTGTAAGTTGCAAAGAACATAAAAGAGTTGAATTATTGAATTTAGATTTATTATTAAATATTTATTATTAAAATATTATTATTGTACAAAAATCTCATTATTATTTATATGTAATAATGAGAATAGTTATTAAATCTTTCCCAGGAATGCAAGGAAGGAATGAAATAGGAAGGTACTAGGAAAGTTCTTTCCAGGCTTAACCAGTTGTTGACTTTTCCACTTTCTTGCAGATATTTTTCAAATAATTCACTGAATAATTGATAATAATATGATGTATTCTGGGAGTCTGATACCTTTTCCTGTAACAATTGTTTTTTGTTGTTGTTTTATTTTCACGAAGATGAAAACGAATGCCGGACCAAGCCAGGTGTCTGTGAAAATGGTCGTTGTGTGAATGTTGTTGGGAGCTACAGATGTGAATGCAATGAAGGATTCCTGTCAAGTCCATCAGGCACTGAGTGTCTTGGTAAACATCTCTTTTCTACACATTTCATCCTATATTGAAGTGTAAAGGGTGCAGAGAGTGAATTATTACCTGACAGTTCTCATATTGACAGAAATGAAATAATTATGCTTATTAATATAATAAAAATTATATATATAATATAATATGGTATGTGTAATATTTATAATAAAATTATATAATTTAATAAAATTTATTGCCTAAATGAATAATTTAATTAATGAAATATAATTTAATTTAATAAAGTATTAGTTTTAATGAAATTTAATAAAATAGTTAATAAAATGTTTAATAGGCTATTAAATAAAAATATAATATTTATAATAACATATAAAACCAGTGATGTAGTATAAAATAATGATAAGAATGAGAAGCATCTTGAGAATATCATCTAAGTGTAGCTGTCAGGGGCCTCACATAGAAGTGTCTTAACTCTATAGGGCATAAACATAGACAAAATACAGGTATTTTTAAAGGAGAAGGAGAATTTCATTACCTTGAGATAAAATCAAAAACTGGGATGTGGAGTAAAACTGAGTGCATATTAAGAATGTGACCTTAAGCACCATACTACTGCAACAAGGCATCTGAATTTTCTGTACTTTTAATTCAGACTGTGATTATGAATATAAAACACTATGCTTTCACTAAAAGCTTGCAGGACATACTAAAAAGTTTTGATGCAGGCCTGCAGATTAAAAGCTGATGAAGGGGTGTGTGTTCACCAACCTGTATTTCCTTTCCAATATGTTCAGACTTGTGCTGTAAAATTCATTGTTCTCTTTCTGGAAGTCAAACAGAACTGCAAAACCTTACTTTTCCATGGCCAGTTTTCAAGTGTAGGTACAATACTGAAATGGTATGAGTATTTATTAGTGTTCCTTCATCAAAGATGCCTGCATATTTTCTCATGTGAGTACTCTAAAGCCAGCTCCCTGTAAATTGCCATCAGTAGTGTGCTGACTTCATGGCAAAGCAATAACATGGGAAGTCAGAGTATTTCCTAAGGATTGATACCAGATGGGAAGAGAATGCTGCAGTCTGTTAGCCCCAGCCAGTCATTAATGCCAAGGAAATACCCTGTGTGGAGGTCATTACTGCTTTCTTATATTTAATATGTAATTTTCGTGCTGTTTTCTGAAAACTCTGCTTTGGGAAGGTTGGCACGTTCCTGCTTTTCCTTTAGGGTTTCCTGGCTTAGAAATTACAAGACAAAATGAGTCTGGCAGAAAAGAAACAGAATATTTCTTCAGAATTAAAGCACAAGCATGGAGTCATAGATTACAGTGATTTAAATACATTGTCCAAACGTTTATATTCTGTTCACAATCAAAAATTTATTCCACTTCTCAAACTGGGGGCAAAGCATTTATGTGTTCCTCATGAAAGAGAAGAGGAAAAAAGAAAGAAAGTCTTTAATCAGAAAACTTGAGCATTCTCAGCCCGTAATTGACAATGTCTCCATTTTAATTAACTAATAAGACAGGTGACGTAGGCTGTTAGAAGATATGATCTCTGTGAGATAAGGGGTTTCCATTGGCACCAGAAAGTGGGATCTCTGCTCTCCTCAGCTGCCTGCTTGAAGGAAACCTGTAGGAGCTCCATGACTTTCAAACTTTGGCCCCCTTTCATTATTGACAGGTGTTAATGAAAAGGCTTAAATATTAAAATAGTATTAGACAGGAACAGATCAACAGGAAGCCAATAAAATTTTATTTTTTTCCCCCAACAAAAGCTCTGAGTACCACAGAAAATGTACTGAGTTGCATAGACATTTTTAAGTGATGAGGATTTTGTTACTTAAACCACATCAGGGTAATCAGACATGTTATTTTGGCCAGTGAAACAAACAAACAAAGCAGATTTCCAACCCCAGTCCAAGTAAATAATTTAAATGAAACATAAAACAGGCAGCTCAAGTGAAATTTCAGTTTGCCCACAGTCTGTTTTATTGCCAAACAAGTCTTACCATCCCCAGATATTACCCAGGGCACAACTTTCCTACAAGGAAAACTCTTACCCAGCTTGTGCAGGTATTGGACATAAGGAATGACTTGAATATACTTGGAATGGCAGCATATTATCAGAACACACAACCCGTCTGGAAAGGCTAAGTCAAGTTAGACTTTGTGGTAGCTGATAATCAATGATGGAGAGGCAGAGAAATACATCAGGTGCTTAATTGTCTGCTCTTCTCTGTTCTGATCCCTCTGCTCCTCCCTTCCAGATAATCGCCAAGGGTTTTGCTTTGCCGAGGTTTTACAGACCATGTGTCAGATGGCTTCCAGCAGCCAGAACCTGGTCACCAGGTCCGAGTGCTGCTGTGACGGAGGCCGGGGCTGGGGGAACCAGTGCAAGCTCTGCCCGCTGCCCGGCACCACCCAGTACAAGAAACTCTGCCCACATGGGCCAGGCTACTCCACAGATGGAAGAGGTATTTGCAGGGATGAAAAAGAGGCAGAAAAGGGGGAAAGGGTGTGCTCACATACTTAAGAAAATGCAGGATTCTCTTTGAAGCTCCTCTGAAGAATTTCCTGGTAACGGAGTTTGGTATTTCAAATACTGCTAAGAGACCAGATATTAAAAACACATTTCCAACAGTAGCAGCAACCAGAACAGCTGTGCAGAATATTCAGGGTTGGGATCTAAAACAGGAGGTACCAACCAGTAACTAAAAGCTGGATGTTATCCCAAAGCTTTTGTATGCTGGAAAGTTGCATGCATGGCAAAGTCAAGAGCTGATGTTCTAATCTCACAATGTGGGTTCTATTTACTCACAGGAAGCAGAAGCTGATGTATATTTTTTAATTGTGAAAATTTTTTGACACCTAAGAAAATTCACTTCCATGGGGTTTGCATTTTGAGTTAGCAAAACTGGGACTCGAATACCCAATGAAACAGCAGGAAAGTTTTGATGCAAAGAACAGTGATGAAAGTTTGAAGGATGTTTTACTTTGGCTTCAGACCCATCTTTTAAAGAGGGTGGAGAGGTGAAGTTTCTGTCAGAAGCATGATCATAAGGTCCTCTGAAAAAATGGAAGAGAAGAAAAACATCGAGTTTTAAACTGAGGGGTGACATATTGAATCTTTTCTGTACAGATATTGATGAATGTAAGGTCATGCCAAACCTGTGCAGAAATGGACAGTGTATTAACACAGTGGGCTCCTTCCGATGCTTCTGCAGAGCTGGTTATACCACTGACATAAGTGGCACGTCTTGTAATGGTGAGACCAGTCATTTTTTGGGTTGTTACAACCTCTGCAAACCTTTGTAGCAAACCATCTTTTTCTCTTTTATCTCTTTCATCTCATTCCTGTCTTTCTTTTCCTAATGCACACTTCATTTTTTGTATTCCTTTTGGAGAAATCGAGGCAGGAGCTCTGCTGGCATTACTCCTGCAGTACAGGGATCACTGAAGTTTGTTTCATCTCTATAACCACTTTGACTGACTGGTATACATTTTCCCACTTTTTGGTTGGTTAACACGTGTGAGTATATCACAGTATGCCAGAAGATAAGCACTTGTTCCTTAGATGAAAATACCAATGCCACTGTCACTCTTTCAAGACAGCTTTTCATGGCAACCCCCTGTAAACTCCACAGCAACATATTCATAAGAAAGGAATAGAAACTCTGAACAAATGTGAATTGGACTTTTTCAACACACAGTTTTCCCTTAAGTGTAGTGCTGTTTAGCAAACATCCTCCTGTCAAAGAAATCAGTACAAGAGATACTGAATATTTTCCCTCTTTAGACCTTGATGAGTGCTCCCAGGCTCCTAGACCATGCAATTTTATCTGCAAGAACTCAGAAGGGAGCTACCAGTGCTCATGTCCTCGGGGCTACGTCCTTCAGGAAGATGGAAAGACGTGTAAAGGTAAAGAAAGATTTAATTTGGTTTAACTTTTTAATTTGGTTGCAACTTGACTTGGAAACAGTTTTGAAGTGTGTTGTTTTTATCAAATTAGCCTAAATGTGCTTGTTTTTTGTTGACCTTCCTTAAGACAACAACATCTCTTACTTTCAGATCTTGATGAGTGTCAAACCAAACAACACAATTGTCAGTTTCTCTGTGTCAACACCCTTGGAGGCTTCACATGCAAATGTCCACCTGGTTTTACACAACATCACACAGCTTGTATTGGTAAGAAAATATTAGTTTTCTTTCATAGTTTTTTCTGTGAGAACATTCTCAACTCAGTCATTTCTTTTTGCTATTTATACAGAACAATAGTGTCAGGAGTTCAGAAGACAGGTTTTAAAAAGTAAAAGTTGTAGCTAAAGAAAAAAAATCAGTCTATCCAGTCTGTCCACTGTTTGTATTTTCTTGGTTAATAAACAGTTGTACGTATTTAATACATGTTATTATGGTCTAAGTATAAGCACATGGAGGCAAAAGGGTCAGTTAGTAAAATCTCATTTAAGGTATAGTTAACCAAAACCAGACTGCATTTTCTTTTTTAATAGATACAGATGTCTTTAGACCTTAAACATGTGTATGAATCTTGCCAACTGGAACTATTTTAGCTCAGCTAACGCAGAAGTGCAGCATTTTTCCAATATCAGCAGTTACATGCCTGGTCTTTCACACTCACATCATGACTGAATTACAGCTTGCACTTCCAATTTATTAATTACTCACAGCTCCGTGTGAGTTTTCAGGTCATCTGACACTTCAAAAATGAAAAGCTATGAAATGAAATGTTGCACCTCTGTGGATTTCAGCCCCTTAAGAACACATTACATGAACATGTCTGAAATGATGCCAGAGGTTAAACCAACGTGCTCTCTCCTCTGTATTTTTAAGATAACAATGAATGTGGTTCTCGTCCGTCACTTTGTGGATCAAAAGGAATTTGCCAAAACACTCCTGGAAGTTTTACCTGTGAGTGTCAAAGGGGATTTTCTCTGGATTCCACTGGATTAAACTGTGAAGGTAACTAGCAATAGTCAAATATTTTTTATGGTGCACATCCTTAACATCAGTGTGTAGTAAATCATTTGATGTCAAAGGCAAAACACCAGGCATAGTGAAAATAATTACCAAAAAATAACTGGAAAGCATTTGAGTAATTTTAAGCATTAATGTACTGCCTAATTTTTACACAAATTAGAATCAAAAGTAACTTCTTAGCCAAACTCTTCAACAATTGTTTTCAGCCTGCCAGTTCAACTTCACAGAGATTTATGCACCTGAAAGTTTAACAGTTTTGGGGTTTTTTTCATTTTCATCTTTATATATCTAAAGAGAATCTCTTTGCAATTTTTGTTTTCAGCTAATTGTAATTGTCCACCTGAGGGCACCTAAGGTTAGATTTTATGTTCTGTGCTCCAGGTCTCCTACTACAGAGGTACACATTCAAAAGGCCAATTCACTCTTTTCAGAAGATTAATTACAGTTAAAATTCAGATTATGTTGATGAGCTTTATCTCTCTCTGTTGGCCCTAAAGGGAGCCCCAGTTAGGAAATCACTATTTGAGATCTGCAGACTCCTCAGCAAGACCCAGGTATTGAGGAGAGAAGAAAATAAAAGGCAGTACTAGGCCATCTGGCTGCTGAGAATTAGAAATGCAGGGCTGTACATTAACTGAATCATGACATCTCAAAATAGCAGCAACTCTGATACAGCATTTAAAGCAGGAACTGGTATTTAGAGCCTATTTCTAGAACAGCAGTGCAGGATATCTGCAGCTAGAAGTTCCAGAAAGATTCATCTCCTGTTCAGATTACTTTGTTCTCATGCAGTGCATACGCCTTTGTGTTTCTATAAAACACAAGAATTGTGTATATCAAAGAATTGACAAGATATGTAAACAACTAGCACATCAAAACTGCTGTATTTGCCATTACTGACAGAAATGACAGATTTCAGTCCCTGGCACAATGGTTTTCTGCACCTCAGGCCCTGGGACTTCACAATTCCATTAAATTTGTTTCAAACTGTGGACAACTGAAGCATAACTTAGGATCTGTGATACCATGGATGATTTTTGTATTTTCTAATAGAATTGCATACTGTACCTGACAAATCAGGTTGCTTACAGCCTATATATTTATATATTTACAGCAAACACACTTTCAGATGTCTGTGTTTTTATATTTGGGGGAAGGTGGGGCTTTATTAACATTTATTAACATTTCAGAGGCTTTTTAGTTGGCTTTTTTCCTTCCATTTGCAAAGACATCCAAACTTGGCATTCCAACTCTTCACTATGTTCCAGGAGACTGAAAGGTTAGCCCTAGGTAGTTGGTTTGAAACTGAAATTTTAAAAAAATAGAGGAAATTCTAAACATTACACCAAAGGAACAACATGTGGGGTTACCAAGAGTAGTGTTTCTTCTCCAATTCTGAGTTATGTGAAGACTAAAGAGCCTCCAGCAAAGTTCCAGTGGTGTCCTCCATCCCACTGGCTGTCACCAGTCACCTCCTTGTTCTCCATGTGCCTTGATTTAGTTTTCAGGAGGATCTGCCCCTTGATTTTGCTGAGCACAGAGATGAGACTGCCTGGCCTGTAGTTCCCCAGGGTCTTCCTTTTTTCTCCCTTTTAAAAACAGGATTTATGTTTCCCTTTTTCCAGTTATTAGGAGCTTCAGTGGACTGCCACAATTTCTCAAATATGATGGATCCACTGAGGCAAAAAAAGTACTGGTAT
>JAWWMO010000096.1:5597964-5611709 GCA_035047845.1 Dendrocincla fuliginosa
CATAATATTTAGAAGTCTCATCTCTAAGGGCAGAACACCCATCACCAGTGCTCATACAATAGAGAGCCTTTGTCACGTGCTGCTGTAGTAACATAAAAAAGAACTATGCATTCAGATGTAGAATACAGTCTACCTCAAACAGGCTGGTTGTGAGAGTAACCAAGAATAAATATTCTAAAATGAGCAAGACAAAACCCCAAGATTTGTCAAAGAGCAAGAGGAAGCAGAATACAGAATATGGTCCACACAAACTGTCAAAATCAAAAGTTTTCAATAATGCAAGTAATATTAAGTAATATTAAGTATTCCATAACTAGATGGTTTATTATGAAAACAAAGAAATGAAAGGAAAAAAAAATCAAGAAAACAAAACTGGAGGACAGGCAATACAAACTCCAAAAACCTGTTAAATGATGTGACCTGACCAGCCCCAATTTTGCTGCTGCCATCATGAAAATCTAAAGCCTAAGGAAGAACTTTGTCATTCCTTCAAGCTCCATATCCCACAGCCAATATAAAATATTTGTACATATATTGCAGTGAAGCCAGTGAACCCAGGTGATATCCTTCCCTGCTTTTCCTTAGGTTTGGGGACTGAAGGAACAAGCTGGCTTATGTATTTGATTTTAATTTATCAGTAGCAATTAATTAACCCACAACACATGGATAATTTGTGTTTTAAAGCAGATTAAAAAGAGTCATTTTAATTCCAAAGGGTAATTGTAAAGTAATTATAAAGAATTAATTTCAAAGTGTTTCCCATTAAAGGAATAGTACTAGTACTCACTGCAAAACCTAGAAAACAGGATTTGATCTGAATTCCAAGTCTGTCACTAAGTCATTTCCTGGCATAAAAGCTGCCACATAATATGGTTAATTACTGTCAGAACAAGGACAGAACTACAAACTCAGAACCTATTGTCCTTTATTTAAATACTGACAACACACAGCCAAAGCTGCAGTAGGGGAAGATGGTTTTTATTATTACTAACCTTGCCTAATCCTGGGAAAGTGAGAAGTTCTTGACTGTGATGCATTTGGAATGATGGCACATGAATACCTTTGCAAAGACAGACTCCAAACCATAAATTAATGCTGGAATGATTTGTGTCTGGGACAGAGTGAGTTTCCTACGACGAGTCAAGGGTTTCAGCATTGCCAATAGCACAGGATGGAAAAAGTCAGATCTGCTTTCTGGCTAGGAAGGATGCTCAGTTCCCAGAGCAAGCAAGAAATCGTAATTTTTAATTTTTTTTTGGGGGGGGGGATGTTTTTTGGTTTTTTAACCTGTTGGTATGATTTGCAATACGAACTGTCAGCTGGGAATGTGCTTACAAACATGGCAAGAAGGTGAAAGCAGCAACTCCCATGCCCTGTAACATAATTAAAATAAAAATATCGTGGAGAAAAGAGCACTCAGCAAGGTTTGGCAATATTTTGCCATGGGTTGAGCTTTCCCAATATATCCCATGATGCCTGAATTACTTCTACTACGAGTCAGAGGATAGAGAAAAGATTCTAATGAGAAAAAAGACTCTTAAAATTAACAGTGCTCTGTAAAATGAAACCTGAGTGAGGTTAGCCATGCGCCCATGTGGAAGCCCACACTATTCTGTGGTTAGCCTTGATTTCAGGTGTTAACACCGTGAATGGCTGTCCCTGGTTGACTCTGCAGTGCCATTTGCTCCCCTTGGCAGCCACTGTACTTTGACCTGCCACGATTTCTGGGTTACCTGTGCTTAACCTACGAGCAGCAATGCCTAATAAAACACATTGGATTGTCTGGCATATTCTTTTGTATATGCATCCTAGCCCCTGTTTATGTATTTTTAATTTTTACTGCTGCTCTAAATGCTAATCTCTTGAATCAGTAAGAGCAGTACATTCAAGAGTTCCTATAATTGCAACGCTGTGGTTAAACCACCCAGCCAGGCAGGTTGATCTGAACAAAAACAACTTTAGTGGGCTGGGAGTGAGGATATTTCAAGGGTAATCCCAGCTCTCTAATTTGCAGCCAGAGCCTGTGGAAATCCTTTGCTTGTGACTGCATTTTACCATCTGTTCTGCAGAGACAAATTTAATTGCAGAGAGATGTTCCAAGATTTAGTAGCTGTAATACACTTCAACAGAGCCATGAAGTTATTTTCAGGCTTAATAAATTTGAAAATGCCCGGTGATACACTGTTCAGCTCCTTCCAGTACTTCAAACAGCCATTACCTGAGTTATTTCAGGATGGCACAAAGTTTTTGTTGTCCAGCTTCTACCTTTGTACTTGTAGAAGGTGGAAGATGTTTTGCCTTCTTACTTACGCAGCAAAAATACGTGGTTGGAATGTTATATATCACTCTGAAATTAGACAGGACATTTTTAATGTCTCTTCTTTCTCTGCCTGCAGCATTTGTCCTTCTGCTCTCAGAGGTTAACACAGCTGGGAATAGCCACTGAGAAGAACATCACCCAGGGCATTATAAAAGGTGGTTACTCAGCAGTAAAAGGGATGGTACATGTTGTTTATTCAACTTTATATAATAAAGTCAGTCCACGAAACCAAAGGAACAGTGCAGGAAGATTACATTTGACAGTGAAGATTCAGGTACTACCTGAAGTGCTGACAGACAGTAGTGCCACCTGGTGATACTGTTTTTTTTTAGTTTGAACTCCTAGAAAACTATGGTGATGGCTATTTCCTTCACTAAAAATAATGTTCTATTGGCAGGATTATTACTGTGTACAGGACTGAGGGACTGAGGGCGAGGTACCTGGACCTAGAACCTCACCATGGAATTTGTTCTGGCTACAGGTCAACAGGATTGAGCTCTCCCCAGGTCCCCCCCATTTGTGGGAGGCAGGATTGTGAGGCACTTCTCTCACATCCGAGTGCTGTTCCCACTGGATTCCCATGAGCGGAGGTGAGGGAGCTGCAAAGAGAATGGGACAGGGCATTTTGGAGGAGGATGGTTAAAAAGTTTAATTCAGCATTGCCTGACAGCTTAAACCCTGAACCCTTTTCCACCCTCCCTGTCATATTGTGAGGTGCAGTTAAACCCACCTCAGAGCCTGGCAGAGGGGCAGGATGGAGGTTCCTGGAGCTTTTAAAAACCCCATGTTTCCTGGAAAAGGCAGAGTGACAAAGAAACTGTTCTCCGATTCCTTTTCCCACCTTTCAGTTCAGTAAGAATGGCCATGTAAGAAGTCACTCATCCATGAATTCAGCAAGTGCTGGCTTCATTATTTAGATCAAACACTTCTCCAGCAAACAGGAGGATCTAGAAAAAAACTGTTACGTATCTTCTCCTCTGTTTCTTTACAGAGTAAAAACAGGTTAGAGTCAGTGCCACAGGAACGAGCAGTGTACTTTTGTAACAAGCTTTCCCTTTCCTGTGGCTTCCACACCTCACTCTGAAGACCTCAATTTAAACACAATTAACAATGAACACACAGTGGAGCTCTGCATTTAGCGGAGACTGAGCACCAAAACTGATGTGCCTAAAGAATTCTTCGGTGGTTCTAAGCATGATCTTAATGTGAGAAAAGAACTTGCTCTTTCTTATTGTCACACTTTTAAACTTAGATTTTTCAACTAGTTTCCAGCTGAATGCACATAAGTGAAGGCCAAACATGTCTTGGTTTACAAACAACTTTGCAAAAGCCTTACAAGTTACTTTCCCAACATATTTCCTCATATCCCACAAAGGAATTATTTTAAGGGAGAAAGAGGAGTTAAACAGTCCTTTACTGCATTCAGAGTCAGAGCAAATTGGAGCAGATTTTCAGATACCAGTGCTCCAGCTTAAACACACCACGTGCTGAGGATGGGTCTGTATTGCCTGGCAAGTCACAACAAAATTTTGAGGGTGAAACAAGGTTTATTTGTTATGCAACCACCACTGAACCAAACCCAGCAGAGGCAAACATTCCTCCCAGAAAAACCAACACACTTGTGTTCTTATACCAGACATGAGCTGCTTTAAGTTCTACTGGTCTATCCAAATTCCACTGTAAAGGTAATTATCAGATGCATACAGTAAGCATATTCACACTTCAGGGACTATATTCAGCATTAATCTGTTGACTTACGGATATTATTCCCTTCCCACCACCAAAAAAAACAAAAACAAAAAAAGGCTTTGTTAGACAAGACAGTTGTATTGAATTCACTTCCTTTTATTGCAGTGACATCCCCCTGGTACAAAGTTTTAACTGCAATAATTACGTTAAAACATTAGAAAAGCATTTGTGTGTGACAGTTACAGTACAGTGTCAAATCTTACATCTTCAAACCAAGCGGGCCATGACCCGACCAATGCTCAAATCTTTAAATTATTTTCAGTAATTTTTAAATATGCAATGTCAGAAAAAAGCATATAAAAAGAATGTATGTAAAAGGAAACCTAAATACATGTGAACAAATAAATAATTGATTTTTGCCAGCTACTGCTGTCTTTCTAAACCCATACAAAGGAACCTAATCTACAGAAGGTATGAATTGCCATGTGTAAGTGATTTAATTTCCCACGTAATTAATGATGAGTGGAACAGAAGTAAATTTGGCGTCAAAATCAAAGCAGAAGTTGGAGTGACTGCCACTAACTCACATCTGTTGCGGGCAATTACCACTAACTGTCCAAATTTTAGTGAGCAAATACTCTTGAAACTTGCCCTCCTGCCTAGCATTAGTGGACTCCTGAGAGTGCATGTGAAAAGCATCCTATCTTAATTCACAGACATTACCTTAACTATCCCCATATGCATATTTAGATATATTTTATATAATTTTATACACATATATGCATGTATACACACACTTCATTTGGTTTCTGTGTTGTGTTACAGATCACAAGCAATGGTTTCCTGAATGGGCAAATAAACCTCTTAAATAAGTGTACCTGTGCACGTTTGTTTTTTTAAGATAGCAGCACTAAGTCCATGCCATACTGTCCGTCTGTTCAAAAGAATGTTACCCACAAAACAACAAGAAAGGTGGCAATGATTCCATATGCACAATGTGGAACCCTAAACAACCTTATCCCCTAAAAAAACACTGTAAAACCTGTGTGATAGATATGTTGGTAAGCTTGATCCACACCCCCTCACCTGGAAGGAAACACCACTTTTACTGCAAACTGTCTTGTCTTACAATGTTTATCATAACAAGCTGGGTTCATGCTGGCATCAGTTATCTCACACTTAGCAGCAAGACATGCATGTTTGTTTTTCTTAAGTTTTTTCAAAGTGAAATGATTCAATAGTCTCAAATCCGATTGACAGAAACAGCCAAAAAAAACCCCAAAAGACTTTTTGCAGTTTACCAAGAACTTGAC
Source organism: Dendrocincla fuliginosa (assembly GCA_035047845.1). NCBI lineage: Eukaryota > Metazoa > Chordata > Aves > Passeriformes > Dendrocolaptidae > Dendrocincla > Dendrocincla fuliginosa. Next base: position 5,603,287 of record JAWWMO010000096.1, read on the forward strand.
AACAGTGTATACTGCACAGTGAAGAATATTTTAATCTTTAATCACGAGTTGAAGCTCTACCTTGCCACACAATGATTATGCTTTGTCCTTCAAAAGGAGCAGTTACATTTCATTCTGATCCTGTATTTAGCAAAAACAAAACAAAACAAAAAACCCAAAACAAAAGAAAAAAAAAAAAAAAAAACAAGAAAAAACAAAACCAAACCAAAAACCACAAAACACCTTTTCTGTGCATCCTTAAATGAAAGTCACTCACCCACTGGTAAACTGATCCAGTAGCATGTCCAATGCTAATATCAAAAGCTTGTGAAATGTTTTTAGGCAATCCTTTCTATCCATAATATATTAGGAATTTAAAAAACAGTTCACATTACCAACCTTTATAACAAAGGCTCAAGTGAAATTTCTTTTGCAGGTGTTAATAGTAGACGAAATTATGAAGTTTTCAAAATATACAATGAAAGGGCACACAAGACTGGCAGTTTTTTTAGTGAACATAGAAAATGTATAAAGAAGGATGTATGGAATAGATCAAAACTGCTAGACAATCAAACCTGAGTATTATTTAATAAGACTAAATGTATTTTCTGACAACTGAATGAATTGACCTAAAAACATCTCCCCTAATAACTAGTGGTCCTTTTAACCATTTGTTGAAAAATGCGAGAGAACTGCAGCTTTTACATTTCATATTGGATAGCACAATTCCACATAGTGTTTACTGTTTTCTGTTAGATAGCATCACATTGCTTATTATTATCCCCATTCAAGCCTTAAGTTGAGTTTTGTTTCAAAAATAAGTTTAAAGTGACACTAAAACATAACAGGCCAAGAACTAGGACAGGTCTTTTTATTTTCTTTTAATCTGTTGTAAGATAAAAAGCCTCAGCCAGCAAGATAAATTTGGTTTCATAGTACAGCTAAGACTGACCAGTATCCTCTGCCAAGGTAGCTAATGTTAGTTGTCTGTCTCACACTAGTGCCAAAGTAGTACACATTGTCAAATTTGAGAAAAGGACCCTCTCTGCAAGTAAAATTAGTTTTATTTTAACTGTTACAAAACTTAGTAGAATGAAGTCTGGAAAATAACATCAGGGATTTGCTTTAGTTCAACTGACCTGCCCCAATTCTCACCTTTATATCTAACAGATATAATAATAAAAAAAAAACAAAAACTTTCTGACGATAGAAAACATACAGTACTAAGAACTAATAGCTCAATGGAAGACTGAAAAGCAGCATTCATTTTTATTGTAATATGGAAGAGACTAAAAACTAAAGGAAGTCTGATCTAAACTCTTAGTTGAAGGCAGATTTTGACATTCTATATAAATTTACAAAATAGGATGTATGGGTGAGATTTGGTTAATTTCAGAAGGCACCTCAAGGCTAAAAGGCTTTTATAAATCTATAATCCTTTCATTGATCAAAAATACAACATTTTATTGCTGCTATTCAAATAGCAAACAAAAAAGCTTGTCTTGTTCTTCAGTCTAACAAGGAATCCTCCCCCATTAAGCAAGATTAAATTACAGAAAATATAGAATAAAACTGAAGATGTCACAACTTTAGAAATACAGTGACTTTCCTTGTGTGCTTTCAAGTCAGTGAAATAGTGAAAGAAGAGTCACTTTTTGCCTTTGTGATGTTAATGAACTATAGACCACGTCAGTCACTCTCCCCTGGGCACTGAAGTACCATTTCATCACAGCTGTGCCATGTGCAGTACTCTTAGGAATAGAAGGTGAGAACACTCTGATGATTCCCACGAACAAGGAGAATTGGGGGCAGGTCTTTAGACAGGGCTTCGAGCCAGGCCATGTACAGCGCACTAGAAACTGCACCTTTCCGAGCGACTGGCAAACTCCTGCAAGACACCAGGACAACAATGCTCAACAGCAGGAAAAACAGGGTGAAGGGCAAGTCAGACCACAGCAAACATGAATCTATGATTCTGCAAAGCAGCAGCTATAAACTCATATTTCCTAATCTTTTTAATTTATTATTTTACCCTCAGAGTTCAGTTAATGAGTTGAGAGTTTGTATCTCAGGCATCACAGGCCTTTCCATCTATTTACCCCTTCTGGCCTGCCATCACTTTGTATTCTGGCAGCTTTCATGGAGAATCCTCAGTTGAGAACAATCTCTTGGAAACTCTTCAAGGTTTTAAAATACAGTAGTAAGAAAACTATGATCTGCATTCTGCTTGTTTACACCAGGAAAATCTGTGAGGAGGATAATGATCTGACTTTATCTAAAGAGATCCCACATTAAAACAGCTCAAAGGAAGGACCTGGAGAAGAGGGGAACGGGTGGCACACAGGAGGAGAAAGAATGTCAGAATCCTGGGCTGCACTAAATATGTGGAGGTGATCAAATGAAGGACCATATCAAAAGGTCGTAACTCCACAGGATTTTTTTTTTCATTAGTGAAGTAGTTCCATGCTTCTAATAAATACAGTCAGCACTGAAACCTCCTCAAGTATTTCTATATTTCAAAGTCAAAGCACAGGCTTATTCCTGACCTGTATTTACATATATTTATATTTCAAATTTCAGTTCCAACACAAATCCAAATAATTTACTTACATAACAATTATGTTAGCTGTACTTGAATGTTCTTTCAGCAACTCATTTAGCCTAATCTGTCGGTAGGTCTGTAAATAAAACAAAACTCGTTAGGAAGATCTTTTATTTAAAAACTACAAAAGGTTCACATATTCAAGAGAAGAGAAAAATAGTTATCACCAATTGGTATGAGTCATTTATAAAAAGCATGTACTTCCACCTCACTGTGGCAATTTGCCCTGTTTTTAAAAAAAAATGAAAAAAAAAGGTTGCCAGGCTGAAGAAAGGAAAGCAGTAAGCCTAAAGAATGCAAATAAGTCAGGTACTACAACAGTAAATTTAAGATAGTTCCTCTTATAACACCACTATACTCCACAGCTTCTGGAAGCTAAAGCCCCTTATCACAGGACCATAGGATGGTTTGGGTTGGAAGGGACCTTAAAGACACTCTAGTTCCAACCCCTCCACTGCACATCCTCACAGAAGTTGTAAAAATCCAAACAGGAAGAAAGATAAGGGTGGGATAAACTCAGGACCATCGTGAAGAACTTCAGATCACTGCAACTTCAGCCAGTCTTTCTTTAGATACGTATCTGTATCTGCATCCTGTCAGAGATGACATTTATTGACTTGAGAAGAACCATCTCTGATGTCTCTCTCTAGTGCACAACAGCTTGGAAAAGATGTCAAACCTTTAACTGCTCCCTTTACATCAGAATTAGATGTGCTGTGTTGTTTGGTTTTTGTTAAAAAATAATGAAGCAAAAAATGTCAGTTTGTTAAAGAAAAACAAGAAAGAGGCAAACACCTGAATATAGACTGTATTATTCTAAACTAACTGTTGAAATACTGCAGGAAAGCAGTTTGGCCTCTGCTCATACTCAAATGCAAAGTTTGTTTTTCCTTTGTGAACCACGTAAATGGTTTTAGATGCTGCTTTCCATCAGACACACATAAAAAACAGCTACAAGAGAGAATAACAAGAATGAACTTGTCGATAACACATCCACAAATACATTACGAGAAAAAAGTGTAACTAACATAACCCTCTAAAGAAAACACTACCTTTGTTTTGTAAAGCTCAAGTTCATTATCTGTTATCCTCCATGGTTCATCCTCCTTCATTTTATCTGCAACTTCTTGCTCTTTATCATCTTCATGAAGTCGGAAGGGCTCTATCATTTCCTCAAAAGCTGCAATACTGGATGGATTAAGTGAACAGACACATTAAATCAGATGGGAGCCTATGCCAGCAATGACTTTCATGGTGTCATAAAGTAAGTTTTATTACTAAATAAAAGTGAAGTTTTTTTCACTGCTTGGTGCAGTTAGAACATCAAATCAGCTCCCTGCATACACAGACACTAGTTCAGCAAACTGTGACAGCTGTAGGAGCTTTCACTGTTCATTATTCAACTAAAGTTTTACCCAGTTCAAAAAACAAACAATCCCAGCTCAACTCTTGCTAGAGTTTCACTCTAATTTTGGAAGCTGAAGAGTACTACCCTTAGAGAATGGACAGTAGCTAACAGCACCTTCTTCAGAACTAAACTTGAAAGGGGGTGAAGGTTACATGTCACACTGAAAAAACCCCAGCTATCAAGTCTCATGGTATTGCCACTAGGATGATTTAGCATTTTCATTTTTTTTCTTTTCAATCTTTCCAGTACTGCCCAAGAGCCACATTCAAATGCAAAAAAACACAGACATCTTATTCAGTCTTCCTGTTGCACTTGTCAGAACAAGAACACTTTGAATTTACTAGAACTTTAGCAAGAACTTTAACAGAAAACCTTCTGGAGATCAGAGGCATTAACTCCTACTAGAAAGAACAATTCACATTACCCTACTTTTCTACTCACATTTCCTCCAAGAAATGCCCACATTACCATAAAACATCTTTTTATCTACCCTTGGTGGTCTTTACTGTAGTTGTGGCAATGACTACACCTTAATCAAAAGGAAAAAACAAATGTGATCTGCTATTTTTGGCTGGACAAAAAGGAGAACTACTAAGGATTTTATATTATACATCACAGCAACTGTTAAAAACACATCTTCCTGCACTTGGTTTTCAGCCTCTGTTAATGCTAAACAGTATCCTAGAAGGTTCTGGATATATTGTGGGGAATGTATCCACACAGAGAAGGAAAAAAATGCTCTCAGAAGAAATAACTCATAGGTCACTTCTATAAAATAAAACTAATTCCATGGAACTGTACAACCTCAACTTTGATGCATAAATGGGTGCTGTACCTCAAAGTTTACCCCCTCACAGTAGCAGAATCCTGGGAGCACAGACATCTCAGGGCACCAGAGTGCCAGAAGTACTACACTGTTTTACCTACTTGATACATTCTACACACTGAAGAAAAGACGATTAAAAAGCAGAGTATAAAAGAATGTGTATTAGTATTTAGCATTTACCTAAACTGTAGAACAACCCTTCCCAATTTGCATGGCATGTCAAGTCTTTCAGAACACACATATTCATGTTATTGTTACAACCTCAGCACACTCAAAAAGAGGGGGGAAGGAGAATAGTATTTTTAGATTGTACACGTTCTGTTACAAATATGTACTAAAAGCCACCTACAATTAGTGTTTTTTGAACTTGAAAGGGAGTAGTATCACATGCATGATCATTCCTGTGTAAATTAGAAGCCCAAGCAATTTAAAAAAGGAAAAGCAAAAAGAACCCAAACAACAAAACCAAACCAACCAACCAAATAAAAGCAACAAAACCAACCAACCAAAAAAACAAACCAACCCACACGAAAACAAAAACCCAACCCATCAAAAATACCCACAAAACCAAAAAACCCACAGAAACCCCAGAAAACCCAAACCCCAAACAAACAAAAACCCCCAGATCAGGCTGTTTCAAGAACAAGCTGTGTTACATTAAACTAAGACTCCAAGTAGGATTCAGACCATTTCAGTTTTTGTGAGCATTTCTCTTTTTAAAGGATATTGCTCCAGACTGCATTCTTCTCAAGTTAGAATTACAGTCAAAGGCCCAGAGATCTAAAAACACAGATTTCTATATTCTTGCATGTAGGAGTTATTGCTTAATTAATTTCCTGCATTTCTGTCAAACAATGAATGTCACAGGAACTACTGTAACAGAACTGCATATAGGAAAGAATGAGGTGTTCTGTACTAATGAAAGACAATTCCAAATTCAAATAACAAACAAGATGTGTTTTTTTGAGACTTACTTTTCTTTCTTTGGCTTAGTATTAATATCCCCAAGAACCATGATATCTGAGAAGTCTATCCGAAATTTGCTGAGCAGAGTAGCCATCCTGTATCAGAAAAACAAGCCTTTACACATGATCATATTTTTAATTATTTCACAGGGTAAACAGGTGGATGTTTGGTAATAAAAACAATGATTTAAGGAACAACAAAAATTGTTCCCAAAAATTGGGAATCAAATAGATGGGACATATGACTATAAATCAAAAACATGCTTTGGGAAAACATCTAAACAGTTTTATGGTTTTAAATAAGAGAAGAGCTCCCCCTTAATAACAAACTCAGGAAATACTTGGAAAAGAAAATGTTAGCATCAGATAGTACTGCAGAAAACTTGATAGGTATCTCACCCAAAAGCACCTGGGGGAAATGAAACCTTCTTTTGGATAATGGAAATAGAATATGAACACACCTCAGAGAACAACTGAAATAAGGCTACTGGAAGAGAAAGCAACCTAATGTGCAACATGCTCTAGTAGCATTTGAACTGGAATTTTTAAGGGACACTTACGCTCTTCTGTCATGATCAATCCTGTTTATTTTTCCACCAATAAACACTCTGATCTTACAGTCTTTCCACTTCTTCTTGGTTGTGATAAGATATGGAATCAACAATGTCAAACCTGTGTTTAGATCAGAATTTCAGAATTATTAAAAAAACAGCATCTTGTTAAGGAGCACAGAGAATTTATATGAACTGACTGAAAGGTATCTACTGACATCTGAAATAATTTCAATATTTTTTTAATCAAGTTTTTTAAACTATAAGACACATTACCTCCATCATCAAAGAGCCACCAGACATCAATATTGCTTTTGCCTTGTTTCTTCTGAAACTGAGAACTGGCATCAAGAAGTCTTTGGTCAGCCATGTTTAAAGGAGATGAGCTCTTTGAATCTGGAAAAAGTTATGATGAAATCTCGTTTTAGAACTGTTTTGCTTAATCACCTTGACATTGATCAAATGCAACTTCTTAGTATTTTGTGGTACCAGTAATTTCAAATAAAAAGGGTTTCTACTTCCCCCAACCCAATTTTGATTGACTGGATATAAGCTGAGCTATAAGAAACAGGGAGTCTAAGTCACAACTTCAGCTGATGAAGTAGTTTATCAGGCATCTGACAAAGAAAGATGTGTGAGATCTTTATACTGACATTTGCCTGGACAATTTAACTAACTTTGCCTCAGAGCATTAGGCCATGCACTGTTGCCACCTCCTGCAAATGACAAAACTTCCCCAAAAATAGATAACTAATTTCTCAAGTAAATACCACGTCCTAAGCACTCCTGTCCTTAAATCCAATTTTTCTTAAGCATGTGGTGAAAATAAAAGTTTCTTATGCATATTGGAATCCTGTCTTCTGCAACCAATAGCTTTTTGCATGTAAAGATTCTAAAGCACAACACAGACTGTTTTGCCTAACAAAATTATTTGATTTGCTGAGAAAAAGACAATAATGGCATTTTCATTTAGACTAATAAAGGTAATTTTTTTTTCAAGTATAGGAAAAAACCCTAACCTCTTTCTCTTAATTAGAATCTCAGTCTGAACAAGAGCCAGGAGTTTAACAGTCATCTCTGTCCTTATTTTATTAGGAGTTTTTAAATTTAGAGCACATCTGTGACTGATTTACATTAAATACTACTTTACTGCATACTGGGACTTCTTCCAAACTGCCATCTTGTGCTTCAAGATGTCATCTCACTTTCTTTTATTAAAACACAAAAAGCTTCTAGCTGCTGAAATTATAGAGAAGAAGTCAAAACAGTGAGATGAATTTAGCTAAGGCAAAAATCCCTGATTAACTCAAAAGAAGTCAGAAATAAACCAGGAAGTAAAAACTGCTCAGTTCACCTCTCAACCTGCTGTGATTTGAACAACTCCCTCACCATTATTTCAGATGTTCACATCACTCATCAATATTGTGCCTTGCAGGATATTGAACAATTCAAAACAACAGAGCAATAACCATGGCTTTGGAAGATGTACATAAGGAAGTGATAGAGCACTTCCACTACCACCACAAGATACTATTTTCCTTATTCCTGAACTAACCAAGGAACCAGATACCTGAGTCACAGAGAACTAAGGAAGCAGAAAGCTCCTGAACACATTTAAAATATCACTTAAAACCAAGTCTTCAAAAAAATAAAACTACTTTTTTTTTTTTTTAAATTCCAACATTTAAGCACAATCCTCTCTCAGCAGCAACTTGTTCTGAGAATTTCCACAATGTTCCTTTTTTTTCATAACCTAATCCCTAAAGATAAAGCACATTCTAAGGCAGATATGAAGAAACAAATTAATATTGAATGGTTGGTATTTCCCTCTCCTGTACTTAGGTGTAGAAAGAGGTACAAAAGGAAAACTGAAAAGAACAATGTGAAAGAATGATTTAACACAAAAAGGTGGAAAATGCCTGCCTTTTTTCAACAGTGGTTGTGTTGAAGTCTTTCCATCCTCGTCCTCCTCTGGAAGGTTTTCAAAGATACAAAATAAAAAGGTTAATTTCCTTTGTGGTATTAATGAAAACAATACAAGTGTATATATAAAAAAAAAATAGAAACTGAAAAGATGTAGACTGAAGTGAAT
>JAWWMO010000096.1:5611809-5627184 GCA_035047845.1 Dendrocincla fuliginosa
AGAATGAAGTGAATTCTCACACAAAGAAAAGAATACAATGCAGTCTACCAAATCCTGAGATTCATCTGTACTTTTAAAAAAATATACTGCCATTGCTCACTTAACTCTTAAGGGCTTTTGCTTTATAAGAGAAGAGGAAAGTTGGTTCTTGTCATATCAAAATACCCTGAATGATTTGTGTCTGTTAACACACATGTAATATTCTAGTCCAGGATGAAAAAGCCTTCATAAATTTAGCAGCCTTCCAATCACATGTGGGGCACCATTCTCAGGTACTTTTTAATGCCTGTCAAACTCAGTAACAAAGAAAATCCATTGTAGGTCATTGTCTACCACCTGTTTTATTTTGAAGGACTAGAAACAAAAGATTTATTTCACATACTGGTAAGCAATAAACTGAAGTACTTAAGTGATTAGACATCAGTGTCCAGAAAAGCATGACACACTTCTGTTCTACAGACACAAAAATCCTATAAATATTCCCTTGGTGAAAGGAGAGAGGAACTGAGGAGGGAATGAGAGAGAGAAAGAGTGAGAACTCAAATTTCATTACTAACTAGCAAGTTACCTTTACGTGGAGTGGGAGTTCTTTCACTAGATGATGGAGCAAAAGCTATGGAAGTGTCTGTCTCAGACTTCTTGCTATAATCCACTTTTACTATGACATCCTTGGCGCAGGGAGATTTTTCTTGGGATGAGAGTAACTCTTCTTTGAAAAAGGAGACAAACACATAAACCAGTTAGTTGTTCCAAATGGTATCAGCAGAGGTATGTGACTACAGGGTGCTCGTTCACAATTAATTAAACCCTACAGCAACTGTTGTCCTTTGGCAAAGAGTTGGGGAAAAACCAACACAAGGTCTGGCATGGACTTCCTCAGAGAACAAACAGGCTCCTTCTCTGAGCAGAGCTGTAATTCTTTGCACCTCTCCCTGATTGTGGTTATTGATTGCATTCCCAGAGGCTAAACATAATAAAACAGAGCTAGTTGACACTGTGGAAGCACAACCAGGAGAAGAAAAAAAAAATCAGTGGGTGAAATGTTTTCCATTTTCACTCTAACTCCAAGAGGAAGACAAGCCTTAGACCAGGCACAGACCAAGTATGTCTCACAGCCAAGTCTTTTTTCCAGTTAGGCTTCTGTGGAGCTACCTGGCAGCTGTCAGAGTTAAAGCAGACTCACAGTCCCCAGTGGGTACTAAGATTCCTCTAACACCTTGGTGTTATATTCCCAGTTTTCTCAGCACTGTTGTTTTCACACTGCAGGTTCACCCCTGCCATTTCTCACACTCTGCCCTCTTCCACACAGTGACAGGCTCCTCTGACTCTCCAAACCCTAACACATTGATATGTTTCCAGTGAGGGAACAACTCCCTCCTACAGAGCTTGTGTCACAAGGATCCCTCCTCATTGCAGCATCTGGGAGAGGAGCAAGCTACAAATTACACATTACCAACTCAGCACACAGTTGTCACCAATCCTCACACGCTTCCTTCGTTATTCTGCTAGAAGCTGAACTAAAAGTATACCATTCAGCTTAACAACACTACCCACAAAGCATGACCAAGCCTTCTACATGGAAAACAGAAGACCCTTCCAAATCTAAAGCAGGCTAGTCAGGGGCTCCAAACTAGTGTGTGTAGTGGTTGGCATCCCACACCAGTCTCATGGCATTCTTGCATCATGGAACATTTGCTGTGATTTTCACAGTTCCTAGGCTTGAGTCCCAAACACTTGATACCAACTTGTCATCATCTTTAATTTGTTCCAGTAAAACAGTAAATCTTTGGGAAGCAACTATATACAGTTTAAAAATACAGAGAGTTGAAACACACGAAAAACCAAGCTCTGGGGCTGAGTTACTCTTATTTTACAATTCTGACTCACTAATTTCAATTCCGTAAAAAAAGTGGTCGTTTATTTTTTTTAATAATTTTTCATTTAATGTATTTAGAAAGCAATATTAAAAGGTTAATTAGAACAGCTATTCACCAGATAGAACAAAATAAATCTTACCTTGCCCCTGAAGATGAGAAATGTCCAGGCCCTCCTGAAGGCGAATGACAACTACACCATATTGAACATCAAAGGCATCACTAAACAAAAGGGACAAAACCAAATTATTTTACATATTTTTATTTTCCAAAGGACCTACCTTAGGCACCCTCCTTGAACAAATTCCAGTGATTAAGCACTGCCATTGGAAGTCCCAAATAGTAAAACTGCATTAGAATTTCAGTTTCAATTCCAAAACATTGACTGTGTCAGTAAACTGAGCAGCATATCCTGAAAAACAATGTCTAGAGAGGATATCTATTCCCTCTTCTCCTCCCCTCTATGTAAAAAGTGATTAAAAAAAAGCAACATGAACAGGTCAGCCGAGTTCTGCATAGATGACAAGATACACTAAGAAAGCTACATCTTTATTTCCCTCCATCAACAGAGGGATTTACTCTGAGTAGATCTGGAACTGAGACCTAAAAATTTCTGACATCTTTTCAAAACATTTGAGTAATAAAAACACCTATGATGCTGTAATTTGGAATCAAGTTATCTGTAGGTAAGTTATAGTGTTCCCAGTACCAGTACACCTGATGAGGTAGAAACTCAATCCATTCAAAAAGAGAGGGAAAACTTCATTACTGTAGGAACAAGCAAAGAGCCTGAAAAAATTGCTGAGTAGAAATGGAGTAAAAACACCTTCCCAACCCCCCAAGACATGAAAAGCAAGAACTTAACCACATCATACTTTGCATCAGCCATTAATCACCATCTTTTACATATATATACCTCATTCATTACAACCAACCACAAATCAAAGAACTCCCTCCCATGTCATTTCCAGACAGAAATTTTCTCAAGATTTCACCCAATAAACACTTCTCTTCAGAAGCAGTAAGAACTCGATTAGAAATGTTTGAAGTATCAATATATTGTGCAAGTGCAAGAAGAATTGAGGTTGATTTAAGAGGGAAATGTTTTGTGCATTAGTGAACATTTTAATTTCATTACTCAGTGTGTTAGATTTATACAGATTAGATGTGTTTGTATTGTGTGCTTCAGAAACTCTCCATTTTGCAGAAATACACTTGACCTGCAGTTATTACCTCCTGAGGTTTCTTTAGGGATGTGGAGAACCACATGACTTGTTGGCCTGGACAGATCTTCCAGCAAATGCCATCCCGAAATAAAACAGGAAAGAAACAAAAACTAAGAACTAACCAACATGTTTTCCTCATTTTTCCCTGCGTTTGGTGCTGCTGCTTTTCTCTTAGGGACCTTTTCTAATCCCTGCCTGTAAAGCCCCATCCTCTCTTTCTTTTAAAAGCACAGTAAGCAAGTACAAGGCACAAATGAAGTGGGTTAAGCAGCACTTGAGCTGAAAAAAAAATAAATCTCTGTGTAAGTGAAATAAGCAGGTTTTCTTCTTAAGTGTTTGTGTAGCACAAGTTACTCTTATTAAACTTTTCAGTAAGAACTGGTCTGCCTTCCAGTACTGCCAAATTACACTGAGTTTGCCTTTCCCCTCTCTTGTTTTTGCTGCTACATTATCTTGGGGGTCAGTGCTGTGTTTTCTAATATGCTTAAACTATAAAGACTTGCTTATTCATTTCCACATTGGAAAAAACTCCAAGGTATTGAAGACTGCTGGATCAGTCATATGGAAAATCTAAGTCTACCTGTAAGAGACTTCAAGCAAATAAGGTATTTCTTGACTTAACACCAAACATACTGAAATGGTACACAAGAGCTACAGGTTCACATTTTGTACTTACTGGAATAAATTGATATAGGTTTCAACATCTCTCATTTCACCTTGTCTCCAGTTTTTCTTAAATCCAACAACAAGGGTGTTTGGTCTCATTCTACCCAGACCAGCAGCCTAAGAAGAACAAAAAGTATACCATAAAATAACATGCTATTGAAACAACTAAAGGTTCTATTATTCTCTTAAGCAGAAAACAAAGTACTATTCACCAAAGCTTTCAGGGAATATTGTGAGAGGAACATGTTTCAAAGTATAAAGCCACTTCTAATTTTTATGTGTATCTTCACCCCTTTGAAAAAATAAAAAAAAAAGAGAAATTGAGAGGTACCTGCATTAAATATTGCCCTCCATCCCTCAAGTCCTCTGCATGCACTGGTGCGTAGAAAGCTTTCATCTTGTTTTTAATTAGCCATCGCTGGTACCTCGCCAAATCAGTTGACAGCTCCTTCATGGCTTGTCTCCGAGGACCCTTACAAAATAAGGAAATGATAAGAGAGGAGGGAACAAGAACTAGGGATATGAGCAGTGGGAGTAAAAAAGCTGCCCCACCCCACCTTTTTTTTTAATTTCACTGATAGAATACAATCCAAACTCAAAATAAAAAAAAAAAGGCAAAACATGCTTCCACACTATGAAAAACACTCAAAAACCACAAAATACCAGGCGTTATCAGCAGCAAGGGCTGAGAAATTCTATCATTTTTGAGAAGAGGGTTGCTCAAGCTTTAGCAATCTTGCTCCTGCAGAGCACAACACTCTTCCCCAGCGGGGGGAACAAGCTTGTCCTCCAAAGCACAAGGGTTTTAAAAGGAAAGGGCTTTGTAAAGAAACAAACACAGAGGTGGATGACTTAGTATTAGGCTTTATGGGAATATTTGTTTCAAGCTGTCCAAGTATGCCTCCATGTGTATTCATCCTAACCAGAAAGCCTTTGTCACAGTAGTGTCACCTCTGCAGTTTTATCTTGCAGTCAAAGTCACCTCCTCTTAAAATACTTCCTTTTTATGACTTCCATCAGGATGACTCTTCTGTTTTCTTCCCAGACATCAAAATGCAGAATGCAGGACACAGTATAATAGAGAACCCAGCAGCCCAGTTTTTGCAAAAGGACACAGACTCTGACCAAATAGTCAGTGAGGAACGAGGTAGTGTCACTCTTCTTTGCAGGAAAGCCATTTTAAATAGAGATATTTCTCCCAAATAATAACTGATCAGAATTGCTCTCCTACAAGAAGGATGATGCTACCTTGTTGTTTTCAGTACAGCCCTATTTTTCAAATGCAGTAATTCCATCTATGTATCTCACCCCTCCACTATTACCCAGTTTCTGTCCTTTCACACTCACAGAAGTATTTTGTATAAACAGGTATTAGAAGTTTCTGAAGACAAAATATCTAGGAGAGCTGCTCCAGTTAGACCCCTCAAGACCCCTTTTAATAAGTTCACATCTTTTCTGTGCTGAGATGACATCTGCCAGTCATATTTATAGTCATTGGAATGTTCTTAGTGATGTGACAAAGTTTGGCCTGAGGATATGAAGCTGAACTACACAGTCCCAACATGCTAAAATGTATTTACCAATGTTTATCAGAGATGCCACAGCCCCTCTCTAGCCAGCTGAAATTTTGGTAAAGATCACAGTGTGACAGCCATCCTATATCTCAGTTACCACAACTCACGACAAGCACGATTCTGAAGAAGGATTAGTTGAAGCTTGCTTCCTTCCCACCACCACAAAACCACTCTGTAAGTATGCCATAAAAGACACTTTAGGTAGTAAGAGCTGTTAAAATTATGTTCTTGCAGAACCACCCTCGCAACACACCCCAGTGCAGAAACACCCACAGTTCATATTCTGATAAAAAAAGCCCAGGGATACTTGGTGAAACACGAGGGGCTGGACAGAAAGGGAACAGGAAATTCCTGTTCGCATTTCTGTTTCATCTGCCAATGAAATGAATCTGATAACTGGAGAAATAAAAAACACTTGAAAGGTCAAGACTAATTTTTAACTACTGGCTAAACTGATACTGACTTCCCTGCTCACTAAGGTTTATTTTCTCCCAGGCTTTGTAAAAACTCTGCACAGGAATCAAGCTCTCTGAAACACAGACACTGAGAGGAAATTTACCTCTATACTGTAGATCACTTTGATCCAAAGCATGGGAGAGTACATGACTGCATGACAAAAAGAGGCCCAGGCTGTAATCCAGTGTTCATTTTATTCCTAGAAAGATTCCTCAGCATTTAGGCATCAAACAATCCAAGGTACTAATTTTGGAAAGATTCTCCTCTAGTACACCTCACTGGAATAGTGATGACCCACACATGAAAAGACCTTACCAGCAAATCTTCTTTCACACTTCTTAATGTCTAAGGATGCTTTCATTTAAAAAAGAAACCCAAAGAAACAAATCAAAACTCCCATATTTAAACTGAAACCAGAAACAAAAAGGAAGCGCGTTAAAAAAACCAAAACAAAGCCAAAAGCAAAACCCAGACATACATCAAGGTAATTTTAAAGACAGAATACACTTACCATATGTACATGGCCACAGATCATCAGGCCCACATTCTTGGTGAAAGCATGGACAAGGTGAAGTAAAGCAGGACGTGCATTTGGAGCACCCGTCATAATTAAGCACTGAGGTCTAGAATTATCAACAGATGAAGGGGGAAAAAAAGGACTGGATTAATATGGAGTTCTCAGAGGTTTTTATTAACAGAAAAGTTTCTTTCAAGTATTAGCCATACAACAGAATAAGCACTGAAAATGTAATAACCACATCTACTTTTACAAGACTATGTTAAATTAAGATCAATTTTTCCACAACTGTCAGCAGATCTATGACTAATTCAATACAAATTTAGTATTCCCATTAAATCTAAAAATTTACACATATATAAAGTTTTAAGAACTGATTTTAGACAAGACTAGGTCAGAGGGATGACTTTCTTCCCCATTTTTAAGTCACATCTCTTCGCATTTTCTAGCTTACATTCTTCTGTGTCCAACAGAAAAATGGGAATCATATGCTCTTTTTTAAATTACTATCATGCAGAAAGCAGACCCAAACTAGTGCAAGTAAGTTATAAGACAATTTTCTAATCAATTTTTAAAATTACGTGTCCAGACTTCAGAATTAATTTCAGGTGAAAATTTTCTATATCACAATCTCCTGAAGTAGTCTCTTTCAAATTTCTGTAAGCAGCTCCAGTTCATTTCACAGAATGGAATCAAAGAGTTATTTAGATTGGAAAAGACCCTTAAGATTATTGAGTCCAACCACAAACTACTACAAAAATTTAAATCCACCACTAAACCTGGTGTTCCTGCCGGGTTCTTCATAACCTCAGAGAATGGCACCTGAACCATTCTCCTCTCCTTTAACTTGTTTCTTGTTAAATTCTGTCCTAAGAATGCAAAGAGACAGATTTGACAGACTAATTGCCACGACTATAAATCCTCTGCTGGGCACAGGCAGCATGTAGAAGGTAAGTGCTCTGCTTGAACAGACAGATCAGCAGAGCAGCCGTCCTTGGAATACTCAGCACTTGACTGGATATTGCCCTGAGCAACCTGATGTAACATAAAAGTCTGATCTAACATTACAATTTGATCTACGGTGAGTCAGTCAAGTCAGGGACTAGACAAGACCACAGGGAAAAGTCACTTTCAATGGAAAATGATCCTGTAATTCCATTTATTGGATGGATTAGTTGTAAAATTAATACTTTTTGTAAATCTCCTTGAAGCACCTTTCTTCTACGACAGCTTATCCCAGAGAAGTGGCATAATTACTAGTAGGACAGAAAACTGCCTCCCTGAATAGGACCCTTCCTGGGTAGCAATGTTGAGAGACAACAAACCAGTTTGTTGCTCAGCTGTGTGAGAAACACTCATCCAGCCTTGTTTGCCTGAAGAGCAATGAGAGAGATGACTGAAGTGAAAAAGCTGGTGTTGAGTACAAGACCCACAGGCTACGTGTCCTCAGAATTTTAGGTTCACCCCAAGGGGAGTGAATGCTCATTAGCTGTGTGGAGTGTATCTTCCAATTCAGTTTCAAAGAGGAACACAAGCCACAGCTCAGGATGCAAACCATGAGCATCCAACAAGAAGGCATCATTCACAGTCTTGCTTCTGAAGTGCACTCCTAATCACAAATGAAATGCTCACAGAAGTATGTCCAGGCAATGTTCACAGTGAAGAAATTCAAAGTCATCACCACAGGAGATGAACATGCGTGTGAGAGACTGAAATGTCAACAGTTAATGGCTCAGACAAGATTTGAAAAAGCAGCAGGTGCTTTCCTGATCATGTGCAAAGCAACATCCCAGGTACAGAGCACAAGAGGACGACCACAACAAATCAACCTCTGTTTGGCAACAAGCTGGGTTTTGAGCCAGGTCAGGGAAGAGGCCAAAAACAAACAGAACCTGCGAGGTGGGATGGTGTTTTTTATCATGGAAATGTCCTCCCTTAAGCAGCAGGCTCAGGAGTAAAACTCACACCCCAAGGAGGAGACAGTTCTTTTGAAGGGCCATAAATGGCTCAACCATGCTGAGTGAGAGGCAGCTGTCCTGTCTCAGAAGGTGTCCTAAACCATCAAAGACACCCAAACTGCCCCCAGACTCACTTCTGGGGCCTTCCACCAGAGGACTGCACATGATCCACAGTGTTGCAACAGTGCTGAACTGCCCCTTTGGCAGAGGAACCTGGGTATTCCCACCTGAACCTGAACGTATAAATGAACCCACTGAAGTTTGTGCTTTGTGGGTTTCCCCACTGCTGACTGATTAAAACTCTGACCCCACTGGACCAACAGACATCAAAACTGCAACAATCACATCTCGTGGCTGGATCCACGGGTGGTGATATCTTTCTACTCTCATCCTTTCTTTCTCTTTCTTTATCTCCTAACTTCTTGAAATACACTGTAAGCCAGACTGAAAAATTCTAGTCAATGCCTTAGTACATGTCTTGTGTCTAGATAAATTAAAGCTGGCTGAGTTTAAGCTTGGTAAGTTTGTGAAGTGCCCCGCTTCGTATGGATGTTGTTGTAAAATCTGTACCTTGTTCTACCTTAATGCTCTGAAGTTTGCCAGTAAAAATTTGTTACTGAATCTTCTGAGACCTTTGCTGTTTGCCCTGTGCACCGCCCAGGGTGAAACAAATAACCTTGCCCTAAACCTGCTGAGCAGGACGAGGTGAAACAGTGCATTTAATGGAAACCATGACAGCAAACACTGTGACGCTGCCCTGCTGGACACAGAATGTCCTGTCTTTAACATGAGCTGTTACCTGAAGTTCTTCACGTGATCCTCCACTCCTGAGAGACGAATAGAATGCTGCAGGGCATTCAGGTATGTCAAGGCTTGTGTTGAGGATCCCCAGTTCACATCTGTTGAAAGATTTGGAGTTCCAACATATTACTTAAGCAGTTGTTCATTGTAAAACTACATGATCTCAATGCTAATGTTGGACACCAACCAAAACCAAAAGATTTAAGCTACACCTTGACACATTCTACACAACACTGCTCAACAAACTGTACAGCTAAATAGGCAACTCTATTTAAATATAAAATTTCAGCAGAAGTTTTAGCAAACAAGAGTTTGATATATTACAATCATAGGGAAAGAGAATTGAGGTTTTGGTTTTCTTCCTCAACATTTCAAAGATCAGAACGACCTTAAAGTCAAAGTAGTTACACTTCAGAAAAAATACTGTGTTATTTTATATCACAGCAAAGAAAAAACGAATCTTAAAGCATTTCCTAAACAAAGTTAGGTATTTTCAGTGAAAAACTGCTAGATGAAGCAGGTCCTTTTAGACTATTATTTTTATGAAGAAAAGAAAGATCCCACTATCCTCTCTTTTTGTTCCCATACACATCATCTGACAGCTACAATGACTTTATTACAGAATATCCCACAAGAATCATTGAGTATAACCCTTATCATCCAAGTACTTCATAGATCTTCACAGACCAGGATGTAGAGTTTTCCTCATTTTCAACTCCATAAACACCTTTTTGCTCAGTTCTGCTCCATCCTACACTTATACAGTGCCCTCAGAAGCACTAGTAAATCGTTCACAGCACTAGAATTGTTTACTGAAAAAGCAGCCACCACTCAAATCCCTTTTCAGCTAGGAAAGGTGGAGAAGCATTCTCTCACTTCCCATCAAGATTATCACATGCTTTCCTAGTGCCTTTTTCTGCTGCAGCCCAAGCTCTTTCTGTGTAAGCCCCCTTTTCATCCAATTTTCATTCAGAAGTTTATGTCTAAGTGAAAGGCATGCATCTTCATAATTTGGGAGGAGGGGGAACAACAGTGACTACACAGGCATAATTATATTTCATTACAACTAAAAAGCCTGAAACAGAAGTTTGAACTAGCTATCCAAACAGGAAGAAGTTGTTGGTCTTCTTCCCACCAAAGGTCATTACTTCTTCCCTTCTGCAACTCTCCTTCACCCTCCCACAACCAAAAGAAGCCCCTGTACATACCTGGTTTCTTGTAGGTGACATAAATGTAAAGCCCAAGGACTATGACATATGTTAGCAGTGCTGCCCACCAATTAATGACAAACATTACAATGCAGCACAGAATAGCTCCAACAAGAGAAATCCACATGTTGTAGTATTTGAAAGCAGGGCGCCAACCTAGTCAAAATACAATTTTTGATAGAAAAGCCAGGGGAAATCAATTAAATCATTATACTCCAAGAGAAGGAATCATGATCCCTGTTCCCCTTCCCTAGTGTTCTGCATCACATTTCATGTGAACGTGTGAGTTTCAGTGATGTAAAAAATACAGATTGACACATTCATGCTTTCAATTTTCCAACACCTTTCAAATGAATTTGAAATGAATTTCTTAGACAGGTGTATGTAAATGCTCCTAATTCTACCCTCTAAAAGCACAGCTCAGAAGTTTGCAGATGCTTGTGCCAGATATCTATTAAATCATGCTACAGAAACCTGTGACAGTAGCTTGTCTGACAGCTGATTTTTGCTTTCAAAGGCAGTATAGCATGAATCATCAGCTCACGACTCTGTCTCCTTTATGCTACTAACTGTTTTCAGTTGTGCATTTTTACTATTTTCACACAGTCAGAAATTTTCACTACTTGAAGAGGGCAGATACATCCAAGGAGATCTTGAGCATGTCAAAGTACTGGACTGTCCCTGTTTTGTTTGTCACAAGTTTATCTGAAATCAGGTAAATACACATGCCCGTCCCCAGAAACACATCTAAGATTAACAAGTATATTAAACACAGAACTGTTGTGTAAACTGTTATGCCCATCCTTTGGCAAAAAAAAACCCCAGCTATTTCCAGTTCAGTAAGTTAAGAAGCTTTTAAGGGTGTTGTTTCAGTACAAATGCATGTGGACTGGGTATGATACACATCTGTTCTGCAAGTACTGGGTTTTGGCTTAATCCTGTAATATAACTGACCTCCCACACTAATATAAAATGTGGCAACACCAGCTGCATTTCCTGTTTCTTCTGGACTGGAACATGAAATACATTAACAGAACTCTGAAGACAAGAAAATGGTGGTTCACCAACACCAGCCACTGAATTAGCAAGGAAGCTTTACTCCAGAGTTTCTGAACAGATTGAATTATCTTGTGTTCTCTCAGCAAAGATGACAAAATTAATAGCTCCCAAGCTCTACTGGATCACCCAGTTCTCAAAATTTCAGAAGACCCAAGTACACAACATATTACTCTTTTAATTCAATGTGTCATGAGAATCAAATAAATACGTAGTAATTAAAGTAAACCTTAATTCATAGGAATGCCTTTTAAATTGCATTTATGCATAAAGGAACTGCAGGCTAAACTCCCACACCCGAAACATAGTTCCTACCTGGAGATTTTGCAAGAGAAGCATGGAATACAGAGAAGTTAATCAAGGCATATGAGGCCAAGAAGAAATTAGAAATAATTGGAGCAATGACATTCAGTTCAGCTGCAAAATGAAAAACAAAGCAGGCTGTTACCAAAGAAATACATGACTTTGTAAAGTAAAAATTCTGCTATGAACCACCTTATTTTCTGATACACTCTAAGGAGATGCAGTTCAGTGCACCAACACACTGGGTTCTGAAGAATGCCAGCAAGAGCAGACAGAGCACTCATACACCTGCAGTACATCTCCAGCTCAATTCCCAAACAGGGAGAACTCCTAAGTTTAAGACTCAACTACAGTGACCAGCAACAGCAGGCAAAGTTAGTGAGAGCAACATGATCAACACGTTCATCTGCCTGCATTTCATTAAGCTGAAAGTTACATCAGTGGTACCAGTACAGAGCACTATTACAGACCAACACCATCACAACAGTGATGCTTAAATCCTCTTTAGTGAGAGGGAAGAACCTGATGCCCTCCTCTCTTCGAGGCAGCACGGTACAAAGCATTTATATGCGTACTCTACCATCAAAAAATAAAAAATCAATACAGAATGTGCCATGCTAGTCTGCAAGTTTCTACTTGCTGCAATCAAGCTTCCAGTCAGCATGTCAGTAGGGACCTCATGGGTATATCTCTGCCTCAAGCAGACTTGGAGGAAAGAGCAAACTGGAAAAAGAAGTTTAAAAGCATTGGCACAGGACTCATGGGTGGACACAGCACAATTAGTTTTCTGTCAACGTAGAGGACATGTAATTCTACATAGACCTTTTCACCTTTAGGAACAGCAGCATCAGCATACATCTTACTGTTTGCAACTTGACAGAAAAACACGCTTTTAAAACTGTTGATGACAGAAGTTTGCCCTTTACTGAAGCTGTTTGTAATTATTAAAAATCTGAAATAAACTTTCATATTTATGAGATGTAACATCTCTCAACCTTAAGCAAAAGATGTATTTTTCTTAGATTGATATTATCTAAAGACAGATACCTGTAGTTATTTAGAAAAGTTCAGTATTGCTACAGTTAAGATTTACTGCAGTTCTAGACAGTTACTTCTAGAAGATGGGAGAAAGTAACACTCCAAATAAAGAGATTTAGAATGCTGGCCTAGAATTAAGCTGTGCATTAGATCTCTAGGGCCCTGTCATCAAGTTAGAATTTGGAATGGTGTGCATTCTAAAGGACAAAACAGGATTGAGATTTATTTCAATTTCCAACTAACCAATTAGTATGAATCCAAGAGCAATTAAAAATGTTAGAATATATCCTCTCAGTGGTTCATTGTTCTTCCCATAGCCTTTAGCAAACATTTGAAATCCTGGGTAAATGCTGTCTTTGCACAAAGCCTAAGGAAAAAAAAAAATCACAAGTCAGCATGCATTTTGTTCAAAGTGTATCCTTACTAATGCCATCTTCCAGTACATATTAGCCTCCTGGACAAAGGTTTATAACCATCATGTGCTAATTCTATTTTCAGTTGTCTCTGCATCTTGGCATTTTGCATTTCCAAAAGTCTACCCTTCAGTAATATCTATCTATCTGTAGGATGCAACTTTGCTCTTCTCTAAGGTTCTATTTTACACTACTAGTGTCTTACAGTCACAAAAAGTCTTTTCTTTAGAAACTATTTTATCTCAGAAATTGAAGAGTTTCCCCAGTACATATACAAGTTCTCTGCATCAATTCTTGTGTTTCAATTCTTCAACAAAACCCTATGACTGACTACCTACTGGGTTCTTTTAAAACTCAATTAAAGAGAACTTTGAAGACAAAGGAGGAGACTAAATAGTTAAAAGAAGGTAAAGCAAAGTAACACTCAGAAACACCTAACAGTAACACATTGTTCTCTCACTGTAAACAACAGGTCAATATTAGAACAATCTACTGATGTCAACTGGTATGAATCATCATGGCAGTATGTCAGAGTCCCCTTCCAAAAATCATGACTCAAAATTAATTATTCTTTAAAATATTATGGTTCTCTTTCCCCTACTTACCTGGAAGATCTTAGGTGCACTCACAAGAGATGCTAAGGCAGAAGACAGGGTGGCTGAAAAAATACCTGCTGAAATCAGTGGTGCAAATCCTGATACCATGCTCATTACCTGAAAGCAAAATAATTTCTTTTTTAAAGAATGTGAAGAAAGTATACTGTACAAATAGATGACATCATTAACTACAGAAACAGAAAAATAAATACTATGTATTCTCCACTTAAAAGCTGTGTGAATATCATGCATTCACATGAACTAGAGACAAATCAGGGGATATAAATGGACCTTAGAGGAAGTGGCTTTTCACACAATATATCGTTAAACTATGTCATTCTCAGGTCATATAATCAATTGCAAAAGTCTTCATGGGATCATAAGAAAATTAAAGAAAGGTAATGGAAGAAAAATACACTGGAATTTGTTCCATATTTTGACTAGCCTATCATTGACTCACACTGTCCCATGAATCCCAAGTGATAAAACAACTGAAATTGGGGGACATGTTGGGAAAACTGATTGTGTTTCTCAGACCTCCATCATTCCAAGTGAGGCTTTTTTCCTATTCAAAACCATAAGGTCAAGACAAACTTGCTTCCTATCTTCCCAGGATCACATCCTAGCCCATCTGTAACTCCAGTGAGAGAAATAAAATAAGCAATTCTTGGTAAACAGGACAACTGACAAGCTGGCAAATGCGCAGTAAGCTAAGTGTAAAAGAACAATGTAGACAAAAAAAATCCAAACCCAAATTAGAACCAAAACAGTTTCCAATGCCACATAGACACAGATACAAGTACAGACTGGGAGAAGAATTCACTGAGAGCTGCCCTGCTGAGAAGGACTTGGGCTTTCTTGGAGTGAAAAGCTGCACAATTAAGACAAAGAACTATGCACTTAAAAATACTCGTGGTTTAATAGAGTATTTTTCTTTAAAAAACAAAAGCCTAGCTTGCTTTAAGACAGCTAATGCTTAAGAATTTTATACCATCTTGAGAAAGCATGTTTTAAGTCAACAGACCAAACCCTGGTTCTGCATTATTTGCACTGCTTGTTTGCCTTTCATCCTGGCAAACTCATCTAGATTATCAGGAAAGCAACTGAAGGAAGGCATGAAAGATGATGCAAAGTGTCCCATTTTAAAGTAACTGTCACCTCAAGGTGTAGAATCTAGCTCTCTAAAGCAACCTTACTAGGTAGGACGTGTTCTCAGGCACAATATAGAGGTGACTGATGAAGTTTTGCTCATAATCCTAGGGCCAAACTCGTGACCAAACTTAGTGGTTCTCCCCAGAACGAGCTGACAAAGACTGCTGAGCCACTCCAACAGGCAAATGGATTTCTACACTACACCAAGTTCCATTGGTCACCTCAAGGCATGCCTTGCCTAAAAAGAGAAATTGAGTAACTGCAGGTTGCAACAGAGGACAGTGAAGTGGCAGTCATACTACTGTAATGAATGAAGGACAGAATTTCCAGGAGCCTAGTTGTAGTTGGTAACAAAAAAAGGTATGCCAGGCCTTCAATCATAGATGAACAAAACTAACAACACATCTATTAAGTTATCCCTCAGGTTTAAGTTAGCTGTATAAGCAACAGGAAAAGTGACAGTTTTAAATGCTAATTTCTAATAACGCCACACTATATTATAAAAGAGAGCTTAAGGGTGTAACTCTATTATTTTAG
>JAWWMO010000096.1:5660960-5684602 GCA_035047845.1 Dendrocincla fuliginosa
ACTCCCGGCTGCGGCGGCGGCCGCGGCGGCTCCTCCCGCCCGCACTATGGCGGCCCCGCCGCATCCGCCCCGCGGCGGCGCTGGGAGGGACGGCCAGGCACGGGAGGGAGGGGAAAGGGGAGGGCAGGAAGGAGGGAGGGCAGGGCAGCGGTGGAGGGGCCGCGCTGTGTGCTCGGCACCCGGCAGAGCCCCCGGCAGAGCCCCCGGTGCAGCCCCCCCGGGCCCCACCGCGTCTCGCGAGAGCGGCAGTGGGGACCCTGAGGGACACGGGGGACCCCTCACACACACCGGGGGCCCTGAGGGACAGCGGGGACCCCTCACACACATTAGGGACCCTGAGGGACCCCGGGGACCCCTCACACACAATGTGGACCCTGAGAGACAGCGGGGACCCCTCACACACAGCGGGAACCCTGAGGGACAGCGGGGACCCCTCACACACATTGGGGACCCTGAGGGACACTGGGGACCCCTCACACACATTGGGGACCCTGAGGGACAGCGGGGACACCTCACACACATTAGGGACCCTGAGGGACAGCGGGGACCCCTCACACACACCGGGGACCTTGAGGGACACTGGGGACCCCTCACACAGCAGGGACCCCTCACACACACCCTGCACTCCCTCACACACCTCCGGCTCCGTTCCACACAGCGGGGACTCCTCAGACACAGCCTGGACCCCTCACCCACCCCCCGAACTCCCTCACATCCCTCTGGTCCCTCACACCCCTGTCGGACCCCTCAGGCACCTCCCGAACCACCCCCAGTCCATCACACACACCCCGGACCCCTCAGACACAGCCTGGACCACTCACACCTCCCCCAGACCCCTCATAAACCCCCTGAACCCCCTCACACCCCCGAAACACTCACACATGCCCCAAAGCCCCTCACACACACCCCGGTAACTCACACAGCCCACACACCCCTCCAGACCCCCTCACACACCCTCTGGACCCCATAACACACCAGTCCCTCACACATCCCAGTCCCTCACACCCCTCCTGGACCCTCACAACGCCCCCTGGACCCTATAACACACACACCAATTCCTCACACCCACCCTGGACCCCATAACACACACACCAATTCCTCACACCCACCCTGGACCCCATAACACACACACCAGTCCCTCAAACACCCCCTGGACCCCATAACACACACACCAGTCCCTCACTCCCCCCCGCCCCCCCCGGACCCCATAACACACACCCTGGAACCCATAACACACATACCAGTCCCTCGCACACCCCAGACTCTCACACACCTCACACACTCCCAAGGACCCCATAACAAACACCCCTGTAGCTCATACACCCCCAGGGACCCCATAACACGCACCACAGACCCCCTCACACACCTCCAGGTCCCCTCAAACACCCTCCAGTCCCTCACACACCTCCTGGACCCTCATGCTCCAAACCCCTTCAGACATTCCAGGATGCTCAGACACCCCCAAACCCCTCACAGGTGCCTCAAACCCACTCACGCACACCCTGGTCTCTCACACACCTCACCAGACTCCTTCACACATCCCAGTCCCTCACACACCCCCCACCACCTCCTCACAGACACCTTGGTTCCTAAAACACCCCTGACCTCCCCAAACACCCCTGACCCCTCTCACAGCCCCCCTGGACCTCCTCAAATCCCACACCCTGTCCCTCACACAGCCTGTGGATCCCTACAAACACCCCACGGAATCCCAGATGGATCAGCTTGGAAGGGACCGTCGTGGCTCATCTGATCCCAGAGCACACGGCACAGGATTGTGCCCTGACAGTTTTGGAGTATCTGCAGCGAGGGAAACTCCACACCCTCTCTGGGCAACCTGTTCCAGTGCACGGTCACCCACACAGTAAAGAAGTTCTTCCTCTTTGTTCAGGTGGAACCTCCCTGGGCATCAGTTTCTGCCCATTGTCTCGTGTCCTGTTGCCTGGCACCACCAAGAAGAGCCTGGCTCGATCTTTTTGGCACCCCCTTCAGATATTTATACACATTAATGAGGTCCCCTCTCAGGCCCCTGTTCTTGAGGCTGAACAGGCCCAGCTCCCTCCGGCTTTACTTGGAGCAGAGATGCTCCAGTTCCTGAACCATCCTCGTTGCCCCCAGATCCCCTCACATACCCCCATATCCTTCACACACCCCCTTGGATTCCCTCCCCCCTCCCCCAAATCGCCCTTTTCACCTTCCAGCCTCCAGATCTTTGCTGAGGGAACTGTAAAAACCACTTGCATAATAGATCTAATGTCAGTAATGTCTTTTTCTGTCTCCTCTGCTGTGCTTTTTCATCCCTAGTTTCAGAAGTATGCACGGCTCTTTAATTTGAAAAGTGGGGTCGTTCTGCCTCTCCGCTCTTACTGGAGTACAAGTGCCTGGATAATCCATTAAAGCATAGGAAGTTAGCTCTGCGGCTGTGGAAAGAAACCTCATATATGGGTCGAATACTTCAGCTTCCATAGTCAGAAATTAAGCAGGGACTCACCAATGATTTTTCATTGTGCATTTTTATTGTATTTATACTTCAAGGTAGCAGAATATCAGGAGGGGTGGGCTGTGTCTCTACAACTATTTCACCTTATTTAGGTGCTAAAAATCTTCTAACAAACATTGACTTCAGTGAGGCCTCTAAAGCAATGGCACCTCTTTGTTTCAATAAGATTTCAGTCGGTACTTCTTAGTTCCAAACCATTTTTTTCCCCCCTAGTGTGCAGTTTTGTGTATTGTCGCCCTATGCCTAGCAAACTCTGAGTGCCAACATCCGCTTTCTAGCTCACCACATCTCTACTGTTTTATTTCAATTAACAACAAACCTGGTGATGTAATCCAACAGAAAAGGACTGGAGCTATAAAACAAAGCTTGATTTTCCATAACAGTTAGTTAGAGGAAGAAGTATTTCAATCCTAGGGATGTGTACATGCCTAAAAAAAGCTGAGGATGGCTTGGCACATTGTTCTTGTTCAAACACTGTTCCAGAAAAACAATGAAAATCATATACTTCAGAATACTTTGAGAAATTCCTTGATGGTCTCAAAAATTTTTAAAAGAGAGAAAAGATTAAAAAACCCCACAGAATTTGGCAAATTTTCAGAATGGTAAGACTAATAATCTATGTGCCAACTGGAAAATAAAAGACATGGTGAAGTTTTTGCTATTTTGTTTGAAAAACGGGATGATTAAGAGAACGAGTCAGAAGAAAAGACTTTTGCTCGGAATTGAAAGCAGGCAGCACTCAAAGAGCAGATGATACACAAAGAAAATCCACTGTACATTTTTCATAGGCAGACATAAACACTTCTTGATCAACATCTGCATAGGATGTCATATGATAAGGTGTTTGGAAACTGTTTAGACTTGGAAATGGCAATTTCTGTCAGTTCCCTGCATAAATAAGTGAAAACAGAGGAGGAAAGCAGCTTGTGAAATCCCATGGATGTTATTCAGTTGGTGATGATGGGATTATATTACTCCGTTTAGCTGTTTTGGAGAGCAT
Organism: Dendrocincla fuliginosa; assembly: GCA_035047845.1. NCBI lineage: Eukaryota > Metazoa > Chordata > Aves > Passeriformes > Dendrocolaptidae > Dendrocincla > Dendrocincla fuliginosa. The sequence continues at coordinate 5,664,461 of JAWWMO010000096.1, forward strand.
TCTACATGTACGACTGGATGTGTGTTGGCTACCTCTGCAAGGTGTCAGTTCCTCTTTGGTCTTCATTCGTATTATTGCAATGCAATGCTCAAACGTTTAACATTTCCTACCACTGTGTTCCTACCCCAGATGCAGCAATGAGGGTGGCCGTGCTCGTGCTGAGGGAGGCCAAAGCAACACTTTGCACTGCTGGCTTCAAGAAGAGGTTCCTCCCTAGAAAAAGGAAGAGGGAAGTGGGTGTGAAGACTGTGCTGATAGGAAGAAGATGGGGCACAGAGAAGCCCCAAGAGAGGAGAGTACATGATCCAGATGGAAAGACCGTAAGTGGCTACATGTGATTCCACCTTATGGAAATGAGAAAGAGAAAAAAAGACAAGATGTAAGATTCATAGCAATCCTCCAGTATCTGAAGGGGACCTACAGGGAAGCTGCAGAGGGACCCTTTGTCAGGAACTGTGATAGCACAAGGAGTAAAAGGTACAAACTGAAAGAGGAAAATTTTAAGTTAGACATCAGGAAGAAATTTTTCACTGTGAGGGTGGTGAGACACTGGAAGGGGTTGCTATGGATGCCCCAACCCTGATGACCAAAGCCAGGCTGGGTAAGGCCTTGAGTAACGCAGTCTAGTGGGAGGTGCAGGGCAGGGCAGGGCTGGGACTAGATGGACTGTAAAGTCCATTCCAACCCCTTAACACTCCCCAAGAAAGGGAAGGAAATGGAGGACCCAAGAAGAAGATGGATGAGGAAAATGCAGGCTCCTCAGAACCAAAAGGATCAAATAAATTAAGAAATACCACTGTATGGGAAACTGGCAACAGTAAGAGGAAAATGAACCAAGTCTTCATCAAGGCTCTGGGGCTTCATGTAACCCACAAGAAGGGTGAGAGGATCTGCAACTGTAAAGGAGAATAAAAGACATGTAAATTCCCATTAACTGCCAATTAAAATGTTATCAATACTAAAAAAAAAAAAAATAAGCTTTGAGAAAAAATATTCACTTTAGGCTAATAATGAAATGTTTTCTGACATACCACTACTTAAAACATTAGAACAGTAGAGTTTGGTAATCAGTGAATAAAACAAAAGCATAATACATTAAATAAAAGTATGCAATAAATTATTCTAGCCGAGATTATTTACCACAGAACATTAGCAATTTTTTTTCTTTAGAATGGAGGGAGGGAGGAGCTGTGAAGGGATTCAGTGCCCTGTTGAAAATGCAAAAGCACTACTGAAAATCCCAAATGTGGTTTTAGTCACCACACCTGCTTTTTCTACTTTGAACTTGACATTTGCCATCTCCAGTGGATACCCCATAGTGCTCACGTGATGACCAATGTGAAACACTGGAAAATGCAAATGTTATGACATTATTAATTGTGGCAGTCATTTAGTCCTTGACTAGATCTCTCTCCCGTTTGCCTCTTTTCCAAGCAGAAGAGCTCTAATTTTAAGTCCTTGCTCCTGTGAACACTGTTCCTCACTTCTTTGTGCCTCTCTGGTTCTAACAGATCCTTTCTGAGAGGTGCACGCAGCGTTCAGCTTGTGAGTGAACCATAGGTTGCCTTTTAGTATGTGAACAGAACACTTAGTGTGGTCTGAGCACTGTCTGTATTTAAATCAGCTATTTACCAAAACACCAACCTTCCCCCATATTTCTTTGGTCCTTGGTTTTCTTAAAAGCCTTTGGCAAGAGATCTTGTCAAAAGGATTTGAGAAAAGCATGTAAATAGTTTAATCTAAATATTATCTACTTGATTGTGAGCACTCTTGGAAAACTCTGGTGTACTCCCAATGTACAAGAGCTGTGCTGAAACTAAAAAAAATCGTATTTTCCCATGTGTCCACTGATTCTGTGCATTGCTATTGTTTTACATGGCTTGTTTGATGTCAGGCATCAGACTGGCAGGCCTGTACACCCCCAGGTCTCCTCTCAGATCATTCAAACTGGGTATCTTGTTTCCAAAGCTCACGTCGACAGGCACAAATCTGTTTTTAAGATGCTGTGCATCAGAGGTAATAATTCAGCAATTTCACCCTTGAGTTCCTCTAGAGCTTCTGAGTGTCATTTGGACCTATTGCCTTGTTCCTGCTCAGGCAGATCTCCCCTATTCAGTCCAAGCAAAGAAGGACTCCAGCAGAGCAACATCTCCTGCCTCTTCCAAAGTGCAGGCAGATGACAAGAACTCATTTTGGCTCTTGATTGGGCCTTATGTTCCTTGAGGGCTCTTTCTGTATCATTGCCATCCATTGGCCTTAGGTTCTTGACAGGCTTGCTGTTCCAGATACATGTAAGAGGGGATTTCTCACTAATTTTTTTTTCTGTTTGTTCTGTTTGGGCAGTCATCTCATGTTTGTGATCTGTTTTGATTTAGTTTTAATATATTTTGACACTACAGCTTTTCCAAGGGGAAAGTTTTTCCTTGTAACTTGCCTTATTCCTGGTGTTTGGTTGTGCCAGCTTCCTTCTCAACCTTTCTCAAGACATTCTTGATTGGTGATACAAATTTGTCTTCTCTCCAAAACTATGTTTCTCTGTAATTGGCACCTGTAAGAACCTAACTGGTTTTGGTGTCCTTGCCAGCTTTGTCTTTGATCATCTTACTCATTTTGGGCTTTTCTGTCGAGCATAGGTCTGCCAGATTCTGGGGGTTTATGTACTTTTTGTTCCCGCAGGGCAAGTTGTAGTCAATGTTGCAGTGCAGTTCTTCAGTGCTAAGATTTTTGACAAGGTCCTGTGTGTGTGCTGCTTGAACCACAGTGAGGGTTATTTCTCTTTCTTGTATCGTCTGCCTAGTTGTCCCTTGATAGTCATTGTTAGCATCTAAAAATGTGGTTTCTTCATCTTGATACCATGTCACGTTTCCCCAGCCAGCACACAGCCTAATTCATTCCTTCTTTTCTTCTTTTCTGTTCTTCCCTTCCTTCTTTTTCCCTTTCTGTTCCATAGCAAATAGAGGCAGAGTTGATATTTGTGTTCTCCTACTCTGCTGTTTATTGTATCCTTTATAATTATTACAGGTGTTCATCCAAATCAGTGTTTAAGTAATGCTGTCTTTCTTTACCAAGAAACCTGGATGAAGTCCTAACAAATACTGTATTGTCATGTGGTAACTTACCTGTATTTGTATTACACTAATCCTAGCTTACAAGAAAAAAAGGTAATTGCAGCAACACTTTTGAGAGGCTGCCAGATAAATCCTATGATTAAGACACTCAGAAATGAAATCCGTTTGCTGGCAGCCAGATACAGTGCTGGAAAAATCTCTTCCAAGGGGGCCTTTCTTGTTCCGATCACACTTCTGATGTGTTCTTGTGTGTCTTCAATATTCCACTGCCCTTGTTTTTATGAACCTGGTGGTAGTGAGACCACCTCCATAATGACACCATTCCTAAAATGTCAGTATTCCTAACGTTCTCTGAAGGCTGATGTGCAAGGTATGTTTTGGATAGCTTCTTCAAAGCTCTTCAGTTTTAACACCCTGTCAGCAAAGTATTTACTTAGGAGTGAGGTGGAGGATGTATCTCATCCAGAAATATAAGGGTTTGAAGATGCTGTGTGTTTTTGGTAGCTGGAAGAAGGATATTCAGCACCTGCTCCCTGCCCTGAGTTTGTGAGTTTCCGTGTCTAGTTTTAGAGTGCTGGTTTATCTTTAAAGTGCTGGTTGTCTTAGTATCCAAGAGACTGCCTTTCATCCTGTGCCCGTATCAGTCCAGTTGAGACCAGTAAAGCCCCACAGGCTCTGGAAACCACTGCCAAAGTGTACATGTGACACAGAGAGATTAAATGCAAAGACCTTATAATTATGAACTTCAATTATCACATATCATTCAGAGCACTTAATGTCTGACTCATTCTTTCTTTTTTTTTTTCTTTTTTGCCCAGCATTTCAAAATTGCAGTGTGTATGTACATGCATTAGAAAGGAGAAATTACTCAAAGGGAGATAGTTTTTTATCTTAAACTAGTGTGGTTATAGGCAGATACATCAAGAATAACTTCAGAGTATAGATGAAGTTATTGCAACAGTTCTGGAAATGTAAATAAAAAAGCCAACAAACAGGTTTTTGTGCAGTCTGATATAGCTTCCGAGAAAAATGATACTCTTAGTGAATTTTTTTGTTGTGTTTCTAGTTTTAGTAATTTCTTCTTGTCTCAGGCTCTATGGAATGTCATAGTAGATGAAGCTGCAGGGTATCACTGAGGTGCTGCTGAAATGTAAGGTGGGCAGCCTGAATACTCAGTAACTGTTCAGTCCAGACTACAGAGCACTAATTTTGATTCAAACCGTGCAGCCAAGTTGCTCAGGACAGACCTCACAGTCGATCTCGCCAGAGATCCTCCTGTTTAATTTCTCTGTGAGCTAGGAACCTCTTCTGATACTTTCTTCCTGACACCTCTGTGTGAACAGAGTCCAATTAGCATGATTCAGTTGCTTCTTCAGTTCATCTCTTTGCTTTCTGGAGCTAGCGGCATCAAGTTGTCTCAGACATAAAGCTTGTGGGGATTGCAGTCTGTATATAGTGATGAACACAGGGATGAGGAACTGCTTTACCCTCCAGGGATGTAGCTAAGTGATTTCTCTTTCTTGTTTTTCCTTTTCAACGTGATATTTTTTGGGTTTGGTTACTTAATCATGTTTCTAGGAGATGAAATAGCTTCCCATCTTTGTATCCCTTTCATTATTTTCCAAAATGTGTGTCCTTTGGAGCAAATACCATTTTGTAAGGAAGCCGAGGAGGCGGGTTGGCCAGCAGCCCACCAGTGTCCACAGATATCTATATTTTCAGAGGCTCAAGCCAGCCAACCACATCCTACTCACACAATTAATTTTCAGTCCTGTCCTTTTAATCCTTCTTGCATTATGACAGAGTCCATTTTTTTTCTTTTAAGTTCTATAAACACTCATTATCAAAATTGAATGGAAGTTACCAATCATTTATGCTACAGTCATCCCTTTGTGGCTTTTTTTTTTCCCACTTTGCCTATTTCCTTCAGTGTTTGGACAAGTCTTAGGTTTTGTCCTGCCTTATTACAATGTATTATTTTATTATTTTAGATACTTGGGGGGGGGGGGGAGGGGGACACACCGCAGCAAACCTAGAAAATCCTACTATTTGAAAATAAGTTTATGCTTGTAAACAATAATCCAGAACTAATGGAAACCACACAAATTAACAGAATGGCATTTTGCATTCACATCCTTTTTAGTCCAGGTGATGCTGACAGTTTCATGTTGACTTATTTTACTGATTTTTTGACCACAGCTACTCGGAGAGTTTTACTGCCTCTCATGTTCCAAACTGTCATGATTTGCCAGTAAACTGTAACTACCAGCTTGAGTGTTTATTAAGGAGTTTTTCATGGTTACTGCCTGATGTCACTTGATACAAGTCATATCTCAAGGATTTGCATTATATTCAAGTGGAATCAGTGGATTCCTTCTATGTAGCTTTCCAGCAGCTTAAACTTGCCAAGTCTTGTATGCTGACCTTATAGAACTTAAACCAATTTGAGTTAGATTTGGGATCTACCACTCATCAACAGAAGTTCTAACATGCATTTGAACAAGAGTGGGAACCTGAGTAGGCACTGCCAAAGAGATTCATGTGTGCTGCATGTCCCTGCAATGAAAGAATTTTTCATTCCTTTCTACTACTGAATTTGCCAGGAACATGGATACTAATTAATCCTAGGATGCAGTTTAAGGTGGTCAGAAATCTGAGGAGAATTTAGCTCCGGATTCTTTCTGGTAGGTGCCATAAGGCTATTTGGCAAAGCAGAGAGAAATAACTGCTTAAAACTGAGTGGTTCAGACTGGAGGGAGAAGCCTCAATTGTATGTTTGAATGGAAGTCTTTATATCCTCCTCTGGTATGACAAACTACATCTCCCATGTGCCAACAGCATAAAGTGTTATTTGTCCATTTGTTAAAGGTTTTCTCATGTTACTTTTTGAGTTTGTAGAGTTTACATGTTCAGGAAGTTGATAGGAAAGGAGGGTTACACTACTTCTATCATATGTCACCAGTGTCCTCTATTACGCCTCTAACTTCAATTCATATTCTAATACCTGGGGAGGAATGGTATGTAATTGTGATGCTTATGGTGCATAGTTGGGATCAGAAGACAGGATCCTGGGTGACCAGGCAGGGGAGATCCACCTTTACCACATCACTGGGGATGTCTGCACAGGGGAATTGTGTCCCACACACGTACCAGCCTTTGGAGTGCAGCCACTGGGAGGCAATCAAGAAAGCCTGTTCATAAGCAGTTTTAATAATTACTTCTCTCCTTTCATCTTCGAAACAGGAAATTAGTTTGGGAACACAAAGGAGCTAAGGTGGTAGAAGATACCTGGTAGTAGCAAAAGAGTGTACTCTGACTTGAACTGCTTTACAAATGCGAAGACTGAGACACAAAAAGATGACAGCTCAAATTGCATCCACTGTGTAAGAGTGGAGGTGGATTATCTTGAACACACAATACCCTCTCAGTTTTCATTTCCACATTTCTGTTCCACCCACAGATTCATTGGGGAAATTACTAATAGCAAAGGCAGTCAAATCCATTATAATCTTATAAGTAGTGGAAGCTGAAAACACACGCTTGTATCAGTGCACTTGTTTTTCCATTGCTTCCAGACTTAGAACTACAGATTGCATTACAGATATTAGTTGTAGGTCCTTTGTGTAACTTTTAAAGATATGTTGCCAGGACAAGTTGCTGTATATTGTATTCCCAAACAATGCTAAATATTGTGGTCAAGTGCTCTTTTCTCTTGGGGTATTTTTGTATGTGCTATTGAAGTCTTTAAATGCCCACATAGTGACTCACCTGCATCCTTTCAAAGAGTTTATCACTAATCTCTGAAAATCATTACACCAAAGTTTTATTTTTTTCTTTTAAAGAAAGGTAGCTCTGTGTCTTTATTGAGGGCTGGAATCCAAAAATTCTTTTTAACCATTACAAATGTTTTTGTGCTTTTCCCCTAAGATAAGATCAGTGTGATCTGAATGAATGGTCCCCAGGAGAGCTAAGGAAATTTAATGTTCATGAAAATTCATTGGAAAAGATAGCTCTATGTGGTACTTCTAAGTAAGCATGATTGATTCAAATTAAAAAAAAAAATGATGAAAACTCTGTCATGATGCTGCAGCAGTTTAAAAAAGAGATAAAAGCTGTGAGGATGGACAACCCTAGCACAGAGAAGCTGTGGCTGTCCCTGGATCACTGGAAAGGTCCAAGGCCAGGTTGAACGGGGCTTGGAGCAACCTGGGCTAGTGGAAGGTGTCCCTGCCCATGGCAGGGGGTGGAATGGGATGATCTTTGTGGTTCCTTCTAACCCAAACCCTTCTACAATTTGGTTATTCTATAAAATTGTTATAATAATAAGTCAGTCACTCATTTCCATTTGAAATCATACAGACAGTTGTGATTGATTAGTTGGCATAAATGAAAAAAGGAATAGACAAAAATCTCCAGTTTCATAGAAATAAAATTATTTGGGAATGAAAAAATGAGAGACTGATAAGGCTGTGGTTCTTTAGAGTCAAAAAAGAAGGGGCTTAGTACACATGTGCAAAGTGCTGTAAGACACTGGAAGAGGGAAAATAGGGAGCTACAGACAACCATTCAACTAGAATGGGAATTAAGTTAAAAATAATGGTGCACAGCATAATTAACTCCGTGCTGCACATGCCATAGGCCTAAGTAGGTGGGAAGAAAGGACTAACCATTCAAATGACCAATAACACATCAGTGGTTTCATACAGGGCAAGTTGGGTTTTTTTAAAGCTCCTAATCTGTTTCTGTCAAAGTATATCTGAACTCTCAACAAGGATCAGAAAGAATTTCTCACCCAATCAGTGTACTAAGTGCTGCCTGAATTTCCTCCATGCTTGCTTCTGGCACTGGTCACTTAAAGTAGATTTCCAGGTGATGTTTATATAAAGTAAGATGATTATCTTACTTTATGTAGTGTTTTTGCTCCTAGGAAAATACCCCTATTCAGAGGCAGCTGGTGGGAAAAGCACACATCGGGTACCTTTATAAATGCTGGGAAACTAAACTGCCAGCACAAAATGTGATACAAGTTCTGGTAGAAATATTCAAAAGAGAATCTACTCTTTTCATTTTCTTCCCCCTTAATGGAAGGTACCTTAAGCACCTGTGAAACAGAGACCAACTTGCTCCTGTTCTGGTCAAATAACTGGTTCATACTTTCATAACATCCTGTAAGGAGTTCATTTAGACCAAGAGAGAGAACTTCTGCTGTAACTATAGCTCATTCCTATCCCACATGTCATGCTGTAAAATTTGTTTTATCCAGTTTCAAAAATAACTTCTTCAACTGTGTCAAAAAACATATGGCAAGCATCTCCCCCACACATTGCAGCCTATTGTCATCACCCATTTATGTCAAAGGGAATTAATATCCTAGGCACTCCTTAATCTTCAAAATGGGCTGGAGGAAAATGCACCAGAAATACTGTCCTGCAGCTGTTTCTGCACATCCTCCACTTGTGATCTGGTTATCCATCTCTACTAGAACATCAAAATGCAGAAATAACTAAATCTGTCTTTTTACGGTGCTCAGTATTCCTTCTTATCTCTTCACTCTGTCAGTAAGCAGCAGTTTTTACTCCTATCCCTGTATGGAATGATCTCCTCAAAGGATGTTTTTGTTTTGTTTTGTATTGAAAATGATAACTGATTCTTCATTACTTTTGTCCTCCTATTTGGCCCTGTAATGACACAGCAAAGACACATATTAGGCAAGGAGTTGCCACCATTCTGTCACTATCTTGTCTCCTTTACCAGTGAAATTCTGAATCCCTAACCGATTGTTTCTCCTGAAGCTATTGCTAGTACTGTTTTATATTCATTGTCTTGTTCTGCTCTGTCGTTCCCCTTTGCCTTTGTCCTGTAATACAGCTTGTGTCTTAGCAGATTGAAAGACATCTCATCCCAGTTTACAGCTCTCAGTACTCTTCTAGGCCACTGAATTTTAAAAACTGCTTAATGCCCTGTGCTGTATTGGGGTAAATATTCAGTTGAATAGCTGTATTTATACATAGCTGGACACCCAGCTTAGCAAATTATGTAAGCATATGTTTATCTCCCTTGCTATTCAGCAAGGCACTGAAGAATGAATTTAGCATTAAACTTGTTCAGGTCCACTAAGGTCAAGCAGTTTGTTTAAGAGACACGACAAACAGAGGTGAATGGCTAAAAGAGATCCCTTGTTTTGCAGTTTGGTACATGGGGAAAAAAAAAAGGTAAAAAATATGGGCACTAGTGAGGACGTTTTGAGTTGCAGATTGAAATACTTCACCTCTCACCAGACATGTTTAAATGTCACTGAGGTTATTTATTTGGTTGCAGTTTTTGGAGGTTTTTTTTGGGGGAGGGAAGGAAATGTATTTGATGGAAACTGGAAACAGACTTGAGTAATGATATTTACCTTGAATTTCCCTGCATTTAGTTTTCTAGCAACTGAGCCTAGTTGTGAGCCACAGACAGTGATCTCCATAAAAGATTCTTTTATAATTCATATAGGGTTTTTCCATTTGACCCTAAAACTCCTGCTCCTCAGGTAAACATATACCATGATCTATCCCTAGGCATTGTACCTTGTTCTTGTATTAAATATAAGACAAAATTCTGCATATTGTTTGGGGGAAACTCTTGGTAAATTTTAAATTCTAATTACAGCTTTTGCAGGAGATAACACATAGCATATTTTGTATGTTTTTATACACTTCAGAAATGTAACCCTAGACAAAAAATATTGTGGATTTTTTTTTGTTTGTTTGTCTTTTTAAAACTCCTACATCTATTAGAATATAGATACAACCATTACTTTGCTAATTTGACAATTATTTCTATTTAGGTAGGATATTAGTGCAACCACTTTCATGTTCCAGCAGGAGAGCAGGTGTTTTTCTTACCAAATAAAATAGGTAAACGCTGAAAATAGCATTTAAGAAGGCAGTGCTTGCCACTTCACTCATTCTTTAATTCCCTGTCTACAGGTGGATGAAGTGTAGACATCTCAATCATTTGGCAGCTGGATGCAATTAAATGGTCTTGCCTGTTTATGAAATATTACCATTGCTAAAATTTAAGCATTATTAAATAGATAGAAGACACTAGAAAGGCCTCCCATAATGAGATTATCTAAAAACTTATACTTAGCAGTGCTCTGTGAAAACTGCAATTGTGATTTCATAATCAAAACATTTTTCTTACATTTGCATTTTCATTATCTTTTTTATTAGAATGCCACAATATTTCTATTTTTCCTAAAGAAGAGTACTGGCTTTTCTTGGAAAAACCAGGGTGACTTTAAAACATTAGGTAATGCAATGATTTTACCACTGAGGACAATGAAATTGGAAAATAACTTTACATTAAAACTGTTGTGTTAGATACTAATACTTCACATAATGTAGTTAGTTCTTACGGTTTTGGAAAATAACTACTATTTTGTAAAAAATATTTTAGTGGTTAAATGAATATTCCTTTAAGATAACTGACTCATAAATAAAAATATGAGTCAGTGAGAGTTCACAGGACAATATTTTGTTTTCTGTTTATCCAATATGCACAGGAAGAAAAGGTCAAGGCTAAAGGCAGAAAGTTTAGAAATCCAGGATAAAACGTTACGGTACATAGTGTGTTTTAAATTTTTGCAGTTGTTGCCATCCCTCTTTCTGTACTATCCAGATGTACCAGAATTCTGGTTTTTAATCTAGATAATGTCATACTGAACACTAAACATTTCACGCACACTGTTGTAGACATGCTTGATTTCTTTACCTGCATTCTGTCTTGGACATGGGGCAAATTTCAGTCCTATTTTTTACCAGTCGAGTCATTCTGCAGATATTAGGGAAAAACATAGTATTGAGAAAAAACTTAGATTCTGCTGGATAATTTTCCCATTGTTCTGTGATGTGATTGTTTCTAGCTTACATTTATGTTGTGCTGCTTTTTTTTAATGTAATTATAAAGATTGAATAATGCTTGGCTAATTTATTATTTAAAGCAAACAAACAACTTCACAAAAAAAAACCCCAAAACAAAAAACCACAAAACAAGGTCAAAATGTGTTATCAATCTGTTTATTTTAGTCCTGCCTTGTCAGTGAGATATTGCAACCTCTATTCACACTCTTGTCAGGTTTGGATACTGGTTTGGTGGCAGACACCCTTTTGCCTTGTTCTGAATCTGGTTAGTGGGTCTGTAGTTTGATAACTTGATGTGAGTTTTATTTTCCTAAGATTTGTTTTCTAAATATGAAATAGCATTTCTTCAAAATCATGAATTTTCAGAAATAGCTCTAGAGGTTCATCATAGCAATACACTAACTGAAATGCATCCCAGCAATTTATAGGAACTTTGGACACATAGGGAAGATGAAACATTAGCACAAAACTTTGCTGGAAGTGCAGAATGAAAAAACATTTATTTATTTATTTATTTATTTATTATACAAGAAAGTAGGTGTTCTTTAATTAACCAAGAATTCATTATGACAATCTAATTTAGGCAGTACAGTATTAGAAAATTACATATGTGCTCCTATTTAATTGACAAAAATACTATGAGCCTTGTGACTAACTGGGTCTCAATCATTTGCTGTCTTCTTAATTTCACAAAAGAAATGCTGTACTTTGTTTTTTCTTGCCTGATAAATACAAGGGTAACTACTTTGTATGTCAAATTACAGCCAAAGATTCAAGGGTGCAAGCAACTTTCAGAGAACTAACTCAGATGCTTCCTCAGTGGTGTTCTGACTTGGGAAAGTATGCGAGGAAAATTCTTTCCTCTCCCTCTCACTATTCTTTTCCTGCCAGGATAAGGCTGTTCTTTTTCTTCCTTTGTTTCCTCTCTGTCCCTCCCCACAGTGAGTATGAGCCAGGTCTTTCTTTTGCTCCCCACCTTCAGGTTTACAGAGACAGCAGCATAAACGTAACTTTTAGCAGGCAAAGCGCCATTCTCTGTGAATAAATTTGCTGCTTTTATTCCTCACTTCTGCTCTGCAGGACTAGCCCGGATGGGAATTGCCCAAGGACAGGAATAGAACAGCTTCTTCCAGAGCTGCCTCCTGGTGCCAGCATCGTACAACCTCCTGTGCCAAAGCACCTTGTTCTCTTCTTATGGGAACACTAGGAGGTTGCCTGCCCTCGGTATACAAAACACTGGATTAGGCATTTGAGTTAAAGGTTAACTCCAAGAGCCCTTTAGTTTTGCAATCCTATTCTCTGAGGAAAATCAGTTATTGTACTGCACAGAAGCCTTGGCTCACATGAAATGAATGAGTCCATTCAGCTGAGGTGCCTTGTCTTCCCCGAGTCAGCCTGAAATGGTGGGGAAGGCAATTGGCCTAGTCGAGTTTCAGTGACCCCCCCAAAAGGGTCCTAACTCCTTCTGCTTGCTGTGAAGAGCAGATAGGCCAGCAAAGTTCTTAAAGTTTGCAAAATTAGGGAGCTGCCACACCATCCAAGAGGTATGTTGGTGCTGACACCAACACTCCAGGCAAGGATGGGAGAAGGCAGGTTTTTGTCAACCAGTCTGTGAGAAGAGAGCTGTTCTACACAGGGTTCTACCACTGGGGAATAAATCCTTTGCCTCTGGATGCAGCATGTCTCGCTTCTTCTTGATTCCTTCCCTCTCTTGAAAGGAAGGAGTAGGGTTACCACAGCCCTAGATGACCTAGAGAGGCAATTTTGACCAGGAAAAAGGTGAAATGGACTAAGACCATGAGAACAATAACGGGCAGGGTGAGGAGGAAGGAAAACAGATTTTCAGGTGTGTAATTGTAGCTTTGGAGCAAGACAAATCAACTGACCCAATGTCATTCATGATACATGTTTGCCTAATAAAACCCGCAACGGTGGATTTCCCACCGTCTCTCTCTCCTGGTGTTTGTCTGGCTTTGGTGCTCTGCCCTTGGAGAGCTCATTTGAGCAGAGGTTTCTGCCTGCCCTACCCTCACACCACAAAGTTCTCCAGCCTCTCACATGAAAGCCTCATTGTTAGTGTTTGTTCTGCCTTTTCATATCTAGATAATCTTTCACCTAGCCAGGGCAGGTGTAATGTCAGGCGTATTCCATGCCAAAAGTGGCAGATACATGTTCCTGGATCAGTCTTTACATTCTTATCCAACTTGTCAATACATACGTAATATGTTTTCATGGAATTATTTTTTTTTTTTTAATCTGTACCACGAGCTGCAACATGTAAATGTTTGTGTCTGCTGTGGGTAAGTACTTTTCAAGGGCATTTTTGGAAAAACAGGATAAGACTTCTTGAAAGACTATCTCCTGCTTACACAAAAAGACCAATTAATTTAATAGTGTCACTTACACCATAACGAGAATATTTTATGAATACCGTGAATTTTAAAATATCTACTTTTGTTGTAGCAATATTCCATCTCCTGAAGAGATTGTTTCATGCTCCCTTACATCTTCTTACTGTTCAAAATATGTCTTGTATTTTCTATTGGAAACACTTATGGGGAAGCAGGTCCTTCACCATGTGTCTTCCTCCTCACAGGTGTAGAAACAGAGGGGACTTAACAGTGATGGTGGAAGAGAAAATCTGTGCTCCTGTGATGTGGATTGGCTGTCAGTTGCTTACTGGTCCTAAAACCAGGGAGAAACCTTACATAGATATGGCCCTTCTTTAGATTCAGTCAGTTCAGTAAAGCTGAAGAAGTTAAACAAAAGCAGACATGAGCTTTTGTCAGAACTCTCTGAAATTCGGTATTCGTTATAAAAACATTGTGTAAATGTTATAGCTCCACAGTTCCAGGTGTTGGCCTGGGCTCTGATCACACTTGAATTGTTTCTGAGTGATCAAAAGAGAAATTAATAGTTCCTAGTAAGAAAGTTCACCTTATGCTATTTACAGCCTAGTCTAATCTCAATACATTCAGATAGCTGCGATAAACATCCCTTTGAACTGAGCCTCACCTATTCCTGAAGGATTACAGAACACTGAGATCTATGAAAGCATTAAGTACAACTGCTGCCTCAGATTAATTAGTCTTCTGCATTTCTTAAGGGCTCACAAAACATTTCACAAAACTTAGAGATCTACACGTTGTGCATCCAACATGGATATTCCCTGTATATTACAGGAGAGCAGCAGCAGTTGTACTTTATTGAGAGTAGGTAATATAAAAGAAGGGGACTTACTGTCTTAGCTATGGAGAGGTTGGATAGGAAAGGGAGTTTTATGCTTTCCAAAGCAGGCATCTATTATTAGAAATCAGAGCCTGGAATATATCCTCCACTGTAGCCATAAGCAATTCAAAAACATAATTAACAAATATCCAGCGGATGTCATTTGTGTTCTAGGTTGCTAATGCCAGAAAGCTATTATTAGGGCTATGAAGTCCTTTGATAACTTGCTCTTTGAGGAATACAGCATTTTCCTTGGAGTTTGTCATGTGCTGCTCACTAAGTTTTGGTGGAGATTAGACTAAAACAGTATCATCTGCATTGTTAAAAGTTGAAAATCTGTGTTAGACAAAACCACCACTCACTGTGAAGTGGACTGAAATATGTTGTGGGGTTGGTTATTTAAAATTGAAATGTAACCATCATGAGCAACTTATAGCAAAACTGATTACTTTCAGTAGAGTAATCTCAACCTAAGTGCTGTATGAGTGATGTTAAAATTCCCAGGGAGAAAGAGGTCAACTTCTGTTTAATTTATGGCATTTACATTCAGGTGAAGTTCAATTCTGTCAGAACAACAGTTGCTTTGAGGAACACACTTAAACTTACAATCTTTATACATACTTAAATTCTGTTAGAACTGGCTAGATGTTTTGTTGATCAGGAATAGGATTGGTTGGTGCTAAAATGCTGGCATATGCTGAAGGACTTTGTTGCACAGGATGTTAAGTGACTCTGCAGAAACAGTGAATTTAATAATAAGAAGAAAGCTGGAGATGATGCCATTTTTTCCCACATTCATCCACTGATAAGTACTTTCACATTTCTTTTCACCTTTGAGTGCTCAGTTTACTCGTTTTCTACTGAAAATATTAAAAACTGATCAAGCTATCACACATCCAAACAAACCACTTACAAGTACCTCTCAGGCAGGTTTGTTGAGGTTTTGTATGCATTCTGCTGTGTTTTGAATCTTGGGTTAGATTTGCTTCATTGTTGTGATCCAGATATGAACAATTTACTTGACATGTCTTGATAAATTCTTACACATTTCAGCAGAACTTAGAGTTGCAATGAAGTATAAGTATTTCTACACACTGTTACATTTCACAATGCAGGACTAACTTTTCTGTAAGTCCAATTCCTATAAAGCAGATCACTGAATTTTGAGAGGGATTTTAAAATATTTTTCTTATGCACATCAATACATTTATAGTATTATTAAATTGCATTTTAATTGTCAGGCACTGTAAAGTTATGACTGTGAGGATTTTTGCATATTTTTGTGAAAACACCCAACATGGTGCACGGTGATTTTCATGTGATGCAAAATGTTTAAATGACTTCTAACACAGCATTCACAAAGTGTTGTGTGACTGTAAGGTAATGGAAATGTAGACACCAGGATGTGTGCATGCTTGTGTCAACTGGACATTATGCTGTGAGCCAATAATTAAACATTTACAGAGGGACACAAGGGAGTGTACCTTAGGCTGAGATCTTTCAAAGCAATATTCAGGGTACTAAACTATTCAGGAGATGCACAGTAGTAAGAGAATTGGAAACAATATTCATGTTTTGATAGTGATGTTGGCAATAAAATGATCTTAGAGTCTTGCACCCTTAATCAGATTGGTTTCCTTGCAGCACTATAATTTCTGTCCCTGTCTTGTCTTTCAAAAGTAGAAGTAAGTATTCTGAAAATTTGCCCGAGCAGCAGTGAGTGGGTTTTTTATTCCTGTTGCAGTGACCCTTCCCAGGAGGATCAGTCAAGTGCTAATCTGTACAAGTTGGATCTGAAGAATCACATCACACAAGGTATTGCTGAACATTTTTAAACTTAAAGCTCACTTGGATTTTGCTGACCTGCATTGAATAGAATGATTCTGGTCATTTAGAGTTTGTCCCAATTTCATATCATTTCCACATTAGCAAGTAAGATCATTCTTATTTGAGGATATCCATGTCTGCAAGCTGCTAAATTGCTTTCAGCCTAATGTTTAGGAGGTGTAATGTTTTCAGAATGTCATTTTTGCATAGCACAGAATTCTTGATCATCTCCATGACTGGCTGGCTGCAAGCAGGACAACATGTACCTCAGAGAGGCTCCAAATGTACTTTGGATATAAAGCATTAAAAAAGCAACATTATACATTGCTATATATTTAATTTTGTACAATGATAAACAAGACCCAAAGATAAGAGAGATTACTCTTTAGCCATTACTGGAACAAACAGAATTAATAAATAGATGAAAAGAGGCTGACATGCAAGTTATGTCAGCAGTTTCAGGTTTTGTTCCAGCCTTATCCAGCATAAAACCTCAGACTTACTCAGATGACTGTCCTCTACCATTCATTTTTCTACCTTTTCATATTTAGAAACCACTGTGTGCCTCCCCTGTTCTAAAACCTTGTGGAACACCCAACCCCTTAACAGTTCTAAGGCCCTGAAGTGGACTGTTTAGTTAGGCTGAAAATGTACAGTTCCTTAAGCCAGCCTTCCTGGTGTTGTGAACCATCTGTCAAAACGTTCACAGAGGCTGGACCCCAGAGAAAACGTGGTGAGGCCAAAAGAAGAGAGCTCTGTGGGGCTAAAGGCTGATGGCATGAACTTCCAGTGGATTTAGTTTGGGTGTTAGCTGGGCTGGACGTCGCTGACTCAGTATCTGGGTCTCACACTGACCTTGTTCCTGAGGTAGGATTAGGACTGCCCAGGAGTTTTCAGTCCAGCCACATGTGAGGTAGACTGTTGTGGGTACCACAGCTGAACTATTCACAACATGAGCCCCAGGCAGCCTTTCCTTATCATTGGCACTCTTAGAGCACGCCTGGTAACTATTACTTAACAGCAGCATGAGAGAAGACAGGTCCCTAATAGGTGAGAGACGGCAGAGGACTTCTGCAGAAAGCACTTGGAATTAAGGAATACATGAGAGAAAGGCAGCGCGAGCGAATGACAAATACAGGGGTTTAGCAGGTCCAAACTAAGCTTCTTGAATGATTACTACCACCAGGAAAGGATTGGAGGCTGATTATCTTGAGAGAGACATGCCTATCAGCTGGCTGAATCAGATTAGTCATAAGCTCCTCTCCTAAGCTTTTCTTTCAAGTTCGTGCTCACTTCATCTTCTGAAAGGCCATTCCTTTGAGAACCAGCTTTTCTAAGTATGGTGTAGGAACCTCAGCCTCAAGGGAAACATCAAAATGTCAGTGCCTGAGTTTGTGGTGCACGCTTGGGTTATCCTAATTCTGGACTACAACCTGGAATATGAGGGGAGGAGGCTTTAGAAAACAGTGTCTGAGTATCTGAGGCCAGGATTTTGCATAATAAAAAAGACTAAAGTGAGATTCTAAACCTGTACTCAAGGAGATTGACTACAAATCTGCTAAATTATTAGTATTCTAATTTCTGGGGGGAGATAAAAAGACCCTAAAAGTGACACATACCTAATTATACTTTTTACAGCATGTACTGATATACAAAACATCAGCAAAAAAAACTATCTAGGGTCCAGTGCCTTCTCATTTAATGCATCTCTTTGGGATGTGGCCATGTTTACACAATGCATACATTTAACTGTATTTATTTGGGCCTGTTTCCCAATTCTTTAAGTAAGTCATGAGAAACATAAACAAGAAACTATTTAACTCTATACAAACCTGCAGGTGTTTCATGTTACACACATCCTCTGGTTATCACTCCTCTCAGGAATGTTCCAGACCTGAAATAAAATAAAATAAAATAAAATAAAATACTCTCACAAGTACAAGGCAGTGTGTAAATTGACCTGGGAACAGAATTGCTTGTGAAGTCTCATTAAAGCTGAAAAGCAGAAGAGGGAAAACTACAGGGTAAGGATAACTGCATGGTGTTCTGCTTGTCAGACAAGTGCTCTGCCTTTTCCATGGCATCTAAACCCCTATGTATGCTGGAATAGATGTTCTATTTTAAAACACTAAGTAAATATTAAACTTCTACACTCTCTGTCTTATTGTTTGGCTTCTTTGACACTTGGCTGTAACTGGTTGCAAGTTTCTCAGATGAAGTCACTTCGTAGGAAGATGGCAGATAGCTCCGAATAACAGAAACAATGAAACCTAGCAAAGACAGATGTCTCCTAAATGTTGCAGTGCTCCTCTCGAGTGCAGTCCCAGGGATGAAGAGATGCCCCAGCCACCAGAAGCAAAACATTGCAGCTCTCCCCAGATCAGCTGGGCTCAAGGAATCAGCTTTTTCCTTGCTCTTGCCCTTTAAAAAGTGGGGAAATCTGTGTAAAGCACATGCTTTGTGATGGACTCAGAGGCCACACTGCAGCACTCACTGCTGAGGCTCTTCCTCACTCCTTTTACCTGCCAGACACCCTCTGCAAGGACGTGCTGGCTCTGTTAAATTCTCTGTTCTTTGAGTCTCTGGATACATGTTAGTAATGTAGCCTTGAATTTTTGCTTTGTCGCATGGACAAGGTCATGAATCAAAGCCATGATCAAATAATGTTTGCGCTTTTTTTCGTTATTGGTGAGAAAATAATTCTTTCAGTTAATGATTTACACAGAAAAAAAAAAAGAGAGAGAGAAAATGTATGACCTATGGAGATTAACTTAATTACACTGATTTGTGAATGCCTCTGGGAATTTCATCCATGTATCTAGGACTCCCTTGAATACATGCTGCATTTAAGGCACAAGATTTTTGTATTTTGTAATTAAAATTACCTGATTTTGTGGTTGAATGCTAACCCTAAAAACTAGCAAAAAAAATTTGAAACAACAGACTGAGAATAGGTAGTCTTTGTTCCTAGAATGGCTGATGTCTTTGGGGGTCACCTTGAATTATCATTCATATCAGAGATTTCCAAAGCATCCCTTGATCCTACAAAGCCAGCTAAAGATACCTAGGAACCACTTTTTTCTTAATATTGACCAGGAAAAAAAAATTGTCAGTGTGCTCTGAACATCTTCTGTACATTAATGTAGTTAATGATAAATACCTTTAAGAAAAAGTGTTTGGTGACAATGGGTTTTTTTTAGCTATTCACTTGCAGATTGATTGATTTGAAGTGCTGACAATACAGTATTATGTTTGTAAATTAGACTCACCCTGATAAAATTTACTTTGGCAAAACTGACTTTTAACTAAAGCTCCAACCACATACTTCTTCGACATTATATCATTATACACTTAGTATCTGCAGCTTGAAAACATAGCCTATTCCATAAGACATCAATCAGGTGCACTAAATTTTGTTGGGAGATTTGATCTACAAAACAATGCTGATGGAGATTAAAATATGTTCCTCTGTTACAGAAGATTGCCCCAAATCAGCAGCAGAATGCCCTTCTGCCTATGAATGCCAGTAAAATTTTCCAGGGAACAAAAAAATTTGGCTTGCTTTTTCTATTCTCAACAAATATTTATAATCCACTTTCACACCTGATTACTTTGGGATCATCTGCAAGAAGTGTATGGCTCCAGCAATTAGAAATAGCCCTAAACAGTTCTCACCTGGAAATAGAGAGAGGTGTAACTTAAGGTGCTGTTAAAGTGTCAGAGGGTGGGATTTGTCACACCTGACTTTAGCCATCTAAATTTAAACATCAAGTTTAAATTACTTGTCTAATTTCTCAGGCTGCTCTAATGGAGAGAGATAAATGCTTTCAGTGACTCAGCCACTTGAAGATAGAAATGTAAGACAGATGGGAAGAGCCTGTCTTTCCATTAGGGAAGTGACACAGATTTTGAATTTATGGAAATACCCAACTTTCAAACAGGTAAAATTAGTTGAGAGCAATCCCAAAAAACTACATACTCCAGAACAGGGAAAACCACAGAAGAATTTGTCATGGATTGCAGGGAAATTACTGTCACCTGACTATGAGACTATAAACTTAAGCAATAAATTAAAAAACAAATACTGAGACTATCCTCGAGGAAAGAATAACCAT
>JAWWMO010000096.1:5684702-5697177 GCA_035047845.1 Dendrocincla fuliginosa
CTTTTTTTTTCCTGTTTTCTTTTAAAAATACACTGATTTCAATGACTAACAGTGGAGTGCTCTAAGGAACTGTACTCATGATATTTTTGTGATTGCTTTACTGTATTTCTTGTATTTATTCTTGGTTTGAATTTTGCATATACAGTCAATACAAAATGCAGTCAACTGCTATCAGCCATCTGCCTTGGACTTCTGGCCCACAGGGAAAAGGAATGTGCTAGAAAGGGACTCACACAAGGGTTAAAAGTCCCACATTGCCTGGAAAAGGAAACAAGTGCTGAAGTGTGACAAAGCTGACACTTGGGCTGAGCACTGGAACTAGCAGAACAAGGGGATGTTGAAGTACTATTTCTGTTCATTTCCTGACCAAAATAAAAAGTTGTTGTATTTATGAAGCTGTTAGCTCTGGCATGGAAGGGATGGGGATAACAATAAAAGCATCGTATAATTTGAAAATATATTAGCTTGTCTTTCTTTTCCTGTATCTTCTCAGTTCTTAACTTCAGAGTGGTTCCAAAGAGACTCTTGGATCTAGACAGGCTCCCTGCAGCTTCTTCTGCTTGTTTCCTGCCTCTGAGTTTTTCTGAGATTCTGGCTTGTAGTCTGCTCTCCTCCTACACTTCCTTATGGCACTGTCTTAGTGCTATCCAAAAATACATGTGTTCCATAAAGAAACCGCCTATTTGCTTGGAACTGGTACCGGTGTCCTGGGTCTTGCTAGATTGTACCTTCAGCTCATTAATTTCCTTCCAAAAGCATTCTTTCCCAATGTAATGACCAGGTTCAGTGAGTCATTCTGACAGCCAATTTAGCCCAAACTGTGCAGAATTGCAGAGTTCAGGCAGAACTGCATCTCTGGGTAGGCTGTGGTTGGTTTTCTCTCCCCATGAATTGTTACATGTGGATTAAGACACCCAATGAAATGATAAGACCATGACGTCACAGGTACACTAAAAAGGTGTGATTTTGAGCCAATCTGGTATACAGAGGGATCAGATTCTTTCCCTGCTTACCCATTTCCAGCAGCACTGGGGGCTGCACACCATGTTCAGAGTCACAGTCAGGTTTGTGCACGACTTGCACCAGACTGCATTTACTTTTGCCAGTGTTCTACAATGTGGAAAGGCATTGGCCAGAGATGCACAGAGGTTTAATTTGGAGCTATAAAGCAGTCTTGAGCTTCTTGATTTTTCCTCCAGTTACAGCCACTATCCTGCTTCTCCTTCAGCATTATGTATGCAGACAGGCACGCTAATACCTTTATTACATAACTGTTCAGAAATGCTCCCGTTTCACAGCAAAGATGCATCTCATTCACACACCTTATGCAAACAAGATATAAATTGCTACACAAGTGAGGACATGCAACATTATGCCTGAAAAGGCTATTGAGGCGCAGCCGTCATGGCCCTTCCCTGCGCCAGATAGCGAAACCCTCCCTCTGGCTTGTTTTCCTCTCCTTTTGGGACTGACAGAACACTGCTCCTTCATCACTAGCAGGGAAGGGCTGTGCAAGGAGAAGAAGCCCCCCTATCCATGTCCAAGGTGGGGTTGACCCCTGCTGAACCCACCCTTGTGCAGCGGGTTCGGTGCCAGCTGGGCAGTTTTCAGAAATGCCAACCCAAATGGCAGGAATCGCGTGAATAAGCGTGTGGGTGAGCTTAAGCTCTTGTAAACGTTTATCATCACCTTTGCCACAGTCTGATGCAGCTGTAGAAAAGCAGACTGAGATGAACTATGGCTGATGCACGGGTTTGATATTTAC
The DNA here is from genome assembly GCA_035047845.1 of Dendrocincla fuliginosa. Classification (NCBI taxonomy): domain Eukaryota; kingdom Metazoa; phylum Chordata; class Aves; order Passeriformes; family Dendrocolaptidae; genus Dendrocincla; species Dendrocincla fuliginosa. The sequence goes on from JAWWMO010000096.1 coordinate 5,686,468, forward strand.
AGGGTTGTGTGTTCCTCCAGCTGGAGGCTCCGCACAGCTGTGCCACATAAGTGTTCGCCTCAGCTGCGATCTGTAGTCAAAGTACAGGGCTTATTTTTCTCCCTTGGCTGGAGTTTGTGTCCTCTCAACAACCCTTTGAGAAATCAGTGATTGAAAGACCTCTGCTGACTGGTAAATTTGTGCAATATTCACTGAGGCAGAGGCAGATGATATGATTATGTTCTGACAAGAGACTGGACTGTGATATTTTCAGGAGATTTTCCTTTTGGTAACACCTAAATAACAGGAGCTGAAAGAAAGTTGTATTCTCAGAATTTCAGGCATTAAAATACTGTAATCCCTAATTACAGTTTGATAAGCACTGTTCTCCAAAGAGTGCTAAAGCAATAAAAATTGTCTCAGCCAGCAGTGAAGTCGTAAACTATTAATATGAGTTCAAGCAATGAATAGGCAAATGGAGAAAGGAGCCATTTTCATTAGTAATTCACTATTCTTAGTAGTTCACTATTTCTGAGTTCCTTAGGTTCATTATTCTAAAGAAGTTTCTATATGCAGCAGAAGATGTACTGGTAATCTGTACCTTGAATTAATTAAAATTTAAATGAAAGTCTGTTTAAATACATTTATTGAAAGAAAAGAAGAACTACACTGAAGTAAGAATGGAGAGTAGACACAGCAGGTAAGGTGCTGACAGCTGCGTTTCCCTATTCCTGAGCTATTCCCCCTCCCCCTGTCTAACTCTGGTACTTTTCCTGTAATGCTCCTCACTGCAGGGCAGCTTAGGAGTGTTTTGGCAGGGAACAGTCTGCTTATTCTCCCTGGAGACTGCACAGAGATCATAAATCCTTTTGGAGTTCTTAACCCTTGTATGTAACTGACAGCTTTAATCTTCTGCTTTACTAAATTCAAGCAAGAGGCAGTGCAAGCACGCGGAGAGGAGGACACATGTTAGAATCACTGGGGAGCTAGTCACACACTTTCTAATGTTGTTATTTAATAGGTTTTTTCAAGCAGACTCTGCCATGCACTGCAAGTGATCTGTTTGAGATGCACCACAGTCATAATTAATAATTATGATAGAAATAGGTCACTGAACATTCTTTCGTTAAGGAATTTTTGGGTTTAATGGTGACTTCCACCCTCTTTTCCCGAAACTATAACTCCTCTTACACTCCTTCCCTTCCTTCTCTCCCTCCTGGAATAACTGGCACCTCTTTCATGCCTTCTGCTGTTAATAGTAAGAGGGAACCTGGTGCCAGTATTAATTGTTACATCACAGTGACATGTGAATGCCAATGACCTTCTTGCAGAAAGAAAGAAATGATGACCCACTAAGGCAACTGAGTCAACTGTTTAGATGACAGAACATTCTGCACGAATCTTTTTCCAGATGTCTAAATACAAGAGAGAAATCTACCCTGGAACATCTTCCTTCTCACTTAATCATTAGACCATTATGATTATGATACTATTCCAATAATGTTTTCCACTGGTACAGCACTGCTCCACATCTATTTCGGAGCATTTCAGTACATGAGGGAACATTGTTCCTGCGTATAACACAGAGAAAATAAATTACATGTCCCAAGTGGAATATGATTTTATTTTTGCAGATTGGGAGAACATTGATGTCCTGTGTCTTCTTGTCACAAGGCTGCAAGAACATTTTGTGGAAGATACTGTAATGATGAGGTATAATCCTTGGGGTTTTTCCACTGTTTTAGGAAGCTTGTTGTTAGTGTTCGACTGCCTGTGTGTTTCTGAAGATGACAGAACATTGTCTCCTTTTCAGTTTACAGGGTTTTTTCACCTTTTTTACATAAGGATTGCTTTCACAGCACCGATTGCCTAAGGCAAGTGCTATCTGAATGTGTTTGGATGTATGCAATCATCAGAGGCATGTTTTGCAACTCTTTGTCAGAATCCAGTAAATATACAGCAATTAAAAGTGAGATTATGACAATCTAGTAGGTGGGTAAACAAGTTTCTAAAAGGACACTTTGCACACTTAAATATTTGCCAGACTAATTTTTAAAATAATCCAGCAGTTCATGAACTGCTGAGAGGCTCAGTTGTGTGTTAGATACTATAAAAGCATGTTTTATTTCAGAATTTGAAGATCCAGAAACAACACGTGAAAATTGGTACACGGGTGATAGGGTTAGATATTACAGCTTTACCACGGCCCCATGCTTCAAATGAAACTAAACCCCTGAATGTGAACAAAACAAATACAAGCATCATGATGTTTAAACAACTCAGATTCCTTTAGTGGCAGGCTGTGCTGGCAGTGAATGGTACCCGAGGAGGGAGCAGAAAAGGGTATAGTTATAAAGCTCACCCTCTTAGGCACTGTAGAGATCAGCTGTCAGATCACAGAATCACAGAATATGCCGAGTTGGAAGGGACCCACAAGGTTTGTCCTCCATGGTCTGCAGCAGGGAAACAAATAAGGCATCTATTATTGGTTTTAAAAAAAATCTAGTAAAGGAGTGTTCCCAAGAATAGTAAAGGGGTGTTCCCAAGAACAGTAAAGACATAGCAGAGCAATGGGTTCTCCAGCTTTGATCTGAAAACTGAACAGTGCCTCTTTTAGTATTATTCAACATCTGATACAGCTGTTAAACCATTTGTGCTAAGTGCCCTTCATGTTCTAAGAGCTCAGTTTGCTTCTGGGTAGCTCTTTGTGTGGAGTTACTGATGGGGCATTGACAGCCAGGTCCAGTTGTAGCTCAGTGGCACTTCCAGGATGTGTTAAGTATTTTAAGAATATTTCATTCATATTCACCTAGTGCGTATATAAAAAGTTGAATTCCAGCCTGCAGAAACATGTGAGTAATGCACCATGTACCAGAACAGCAGTGATTTCCTACAATTTCTTAGTTCTCTCAGTAATGTGTAGGTTATTAGGAAGGTTACTCCTACCTGTTTCAAGGGGTTTAAGCTGTTACTAGAAAAGCAGTAAGAAATGTTGTATTATTCGCCACACATAAGGCTCCTGCAACACAAAAAATATCAGGCAGTAATTGCAGAAAATGGGTAGGATATTTAAGGTATATATTTATAAAGGACCGTTCTTTACAGGTGGTATGTAGGAGGTTTGGATGTCATCCAGGATGACTCAGTTTGTAAGGCTTTTCTGAGCCTGTGACAACTGAAGTGACATAAATATCAATTATAATCATAACAAGCCAATGCTGTTTTTCAAAGTCTCCATTGTGCTTTACAAGACTTGTTTTACCTTAGGCAGCCCAAGTGTCCTTAAGATACTATTTCTTATTCTACTTAACAGGTTACTGATAGAACACTCTTCGGTCAGAAAGCTTGTTTACACATTGCCAACAGCATTGTAAGTAATTAAATCAATCCTATTTCTTGTGCCAGAGTCCTACCACTCCTGTTGGTTGTGCCTCCTGAAGGTGAATTGTTACTCTCAGCTCATGAGGACCTTTAAAAAGAGCAAAACAAACCAAAACAGGCAAAGGAACTCCTCAGTAAATGCCTTTCTACTCATATAAGGAGAATGAGAGGAGGGGGAAAAGCATCTGAGAAATCTTCCAACCCACAAACACCACTTCAGGTGCTCAACCAAAAATACAGAGTGAGTAGTAATTCCAGGAGGATGCTCTGCCTGGTGTGCGGGTGAAACAACAGGAACAATACCCTTTCAGTGGTGATGGAGAAGGGGGTGTCTTGGTCGTCTTGGTGTTGAATAATACGAAACTAGCCTGACTTATTGACACTAAAACATCCTGATCGTGAGGTGAGGATGCATGGGGCAGAACTCGTAAAGTACCCGATAAAGGAACAAACAAGTGGTACTGCTGATAAGTTATCCAAAGCTGGTCTGGAGCCATCTGACTGACAGTCAGACACGATAAAATCACTGTAAAAGCCCAGTTCCCCTTTTAATGGGTGGTTCTTCTTACACACCCCTTCTTGGAGTGTGTGAGATTCTTCCCTTGAGTGGGGACAACCCTTCAAAAACTCTCTCTGGAGGCAGGGAAAGAGATTTGCATGCAATTGTTGGTATGGGTGGACAACAGCAGCCTCTACTTGATAACTAGTTTTTGCTAACTTCAATATAATTGCTTCAACATAACTTCAAAAATAGCACACTATACTACACTGTACTGGTAGTTATATCCACCTATACTGTGCATTAAGTAATTCTGATTGAGGTATTTTAGTCTAATCATTATCATAATAAATTACTTACTTTTATATATCCATAACTTGGTGTTGTGAGATAAAATTTCCATAAAATTTGTTTAGCTTCTGGACTGTGATACACTGACATCAGAGAGGAGCTATTTCTTCATCGTCATCTTACAGATAATTACCCCATCTGAGCAATGTCTGTGGAAAATTAAATGCCTGCATCTCACTTTACTGAACATTGAGTCTGATGGAGCTACAAAATTTGGAATTCAGTTCCTGGAATTCCAACGTAGGGATGGAATTTTTGAAAATCTGAATTAAAAAAATAAATTCCACTTAGCCTTTCAAGGTATAACCAACATCACTGCTGAAAGGGCTTTGACTGAAAGTTGTGTTCCTTCATAACTGAGATAAATCTCACAGGTTAAATAGGCCTTGGAAATGGTCCAAAAAGAGTGTACCTAAGAAACTGCAAAACTGTTTTATGAAGCAAATGTTGAATCAAGTTGGTCTGATCTGTGCTGATCTATAACAAACGTGGAATCGAGGTCAACTGTAAAACACAAAATTTAACCTCACCCTTCCTCCCTCACTTTGTTTCAGGCAGGGACGTTTCTGGTGTACTCCCTGGGCTGGAAGGAAACCAGAGTTTGTTTTTAGAGCTTTTGCCTTTAAATCTTTCTGTCCTTCCCCAGCTCCCTTTCCCCTTTCTCAATGCCATGTATGTAACGAAATGAGAAGTTCAAAAGGCTGTCGACTGACAGTGTCTGAAACAGGTGGTGTTTTATGATAAAGACCTGGCACTTTGTTTTCTCTCTGGTATGCCATATATCAGCAGTCTTGGAGTCAGACATGCAACTGCTCCTAATATTTGAGGTTAAAAAAAATGCTGTGATGACCTTTTGTATGTAAGGACTTCAAAGGAATGTAAAAGAAACATAAAACTGTTCAGCATGTGTGAAACATGAATTTGAGACATCAGACGGGCTTTCCTGTGAGTTCATTAAGTTGTTAATAGAACAGTGCTATTTATCTTTTCAACACTCTGTATATTCTGAACATCAGGATTCCAGCTCCTAGTTAGTTGGAGAAAAAAGGATTTTTAACCATGTGTCCATTCAAAACACCAAATAATGCCAAGTAAAAGATCTTTTCCTGGCTCTGGAAGTGGAAATCTGTGTAGAGTGCCATAGAAATGGCAATCTTTGGAGAGGGATTTTAAATACTTTAGGAAACGTATAATGTTATCGTTGGTCTTCTAATGTTTACCCTTCACACAAGAACAGTAAAAGAGGTACACTAGACTTGCAGAGTGTCTGAGGAGAGAATTTGCCCTCAATGGTCACATTTTTAAGGTAGTGCTTGGGATTGCCCATGTTCTGTACCCACCACAGGGTGGAAGAATAAACCCTGAGGCAAGTAAGTTTTAGATACAGAAGAGGTGGGAAAAAAAGGATACTTAGTAAAACCCAAGCAAAACGAAGGAAGTAATTTAAAACAAAGGTGATAGTGTGGTACAATGGCACACTGTAGCTTTGGAGTATCCCAAACACTGCAATTCCACAGTGACAGTCCACTTGACAGGCGCCCCATTGGTGTGATCACCAGGTTTGGGGACATCACCAAAGAACCCTTCCCTTTCTAAATGAAGACAATATTTAGTTCAAGTCAGGTGTCTCAAGGTTTTGCACAGTTCATGTGTTGCATAAACTCCACACCTCCTGTAACTGAAGTGGTTAAAATGACAAAAAAGTTTGGGTTTTTTTTTTTCTGTCAAAATATGTTCTGATTTTCATTCCATGGCTATTTTAATACAAATTAAATTTTCTCCATTTTTTTCCCTTTCTTTTTTACAACAGAGTGTGGCAGAATAGGTAACTCTCAAGCTATAAAAGTAAGAAAATTGGAAGGAAAAAATACCAGTAATGTCCTACAAGTTATCTTTTACCAAACTTTCCTCAATTTGAAAAAGATATACTACATTGTCTTCTCTGGGAGGAAAAGAACAATGTGATGAGACAGAAGGAAACAGAGAAGGGAAATATACCTGACAACTTGTTTCTGGTTAAATTTCAAAAACCTCCCATTTGTCACTTTAAAGCTTTTTTTGTCAAACCATCCAAACTCCCAAAAACTACCGAAGCCACACCTCCTTGTTTCCTGCCCTGGGTTTGATCATCTGGCATCCCGGGTGTCTCTCACTCAGCCTTGTGCAACCCATTGTGTTCTCTGTAATGAAACCCACAGTGATGATATTTAGAAAGTTAATATGTCCAAGCAACGAAGCCACGGATTCCCATCCAAGAATTTAATCAACAGGACGCATTTTCCTCAACTGTGATGTCTCCATGAATTAATTAACTGCAATTCAAGATTCTTACGTGTTGAAAATGCACTCGGGTTATTTACAGGCTAAAGCAAAACACTTTAGACCAGGACAGATGATTTGCTCTGCTAATCCTGGGGCATGGTTAACCCGGGGTTTAGTCACTGAAAATAAATACCATGCTAATAACTTCCTGTGCAGGAGGTCAGGAAGAATACCTCATTTTCTTTTTTGAGTCTATTATCTTAATTCCAGGAGCACCGTGCATTGTAGTCCTGAGAGAAAAATGAAAGCAATAATAAAACATGAAGCTACAGCTTTTGTGAATCGTGTGTTCTCTTATTTCTTTCTGCCCTAATTTTGTGGAAAATTCATGTTTCCAGACTTACTTTCTCCTTGAAAGGCAGAAGACCAACATGCACCCAAGGGATTTTAACTCTTCTAATTTTTACAATTTTTGCCAGCTCTACAGATCAGTCTGATTAACCTTTTCTAGGAGAAATGAAACTGTCATCTTCCAGTCAGCCTGCTGCAGTAATGTGAGAGGTAACTGCTAATGCATGTTGCAGAACTCACACAGTACTACTCTTAATAAGATTTTTAAACCTGACCTCGATTTTCAGGCTTTTTTTTTTATAACAGGCATGAATAAGGATCTGTTAATTAGTTATCTGTAAAAGAGGTTAGTTCTTTTGACAGTCACTGCTGACAAGAGAAGGTCTGTAATAGCTCTGTAATAGAGATAATGCAGGTTATTATATTGGTAAGGTCTCCACAGGCATGGTTACTATATATGGACAATATATATAATATAAATGTGCAACAAATAACAAGCTAATGAGAAGTACATCAACACATTAAGGTAATCAACAGCTGGCTATATATAACAACTAGATGTCACACTTTTTCTATGACTATTTGTCTCCTCTTCTTGGTTCCATGGCTGACTCAGGTTGGACCAGAGTGGACAGACTGTTTTTTTACTATGTTTGCACAACATGCACGAAAATAAGAACTCAGCCCTTCTTGAAGTCCTCAAATACTGCTATAATGTTAAAAATCCTCCGTCAGAATAAGCAAAGATGTTTCAAGAAACTGTACTAGTGTTTATTCCTGTCATTAAGCCCACTATATACCTGTTCTTTACCTTCACCACCATATTTAAACTGAACACAATTGTTGGGGTGATCAGCTCTCTTTAATTAATTTTTGGTCTTTACATTAAACTTAGAACACACTCTTGATTAAAAAGGGAAAATAGAAATCTGGCACCTATAGGAATTAAAACTGAAATACCATTATACATGGAAATTATTCCATTTCAAAGGAGATTTAGAGAAATTATTCTCAACTGTAGATTTTCACAGGGCAAAAATATTGGAACGACATGACCTGAAAATCACATACTTGAACAGAATTTGGCTGACAAACTTCACCTTGTGAGAATTTAGAGGGTAAAATAAATTCTGTTCTCTGTGGAAGAGAAGTTTCGACAGCACCTGACCTTTACAAAGAAACCTGCACCCATTTTGCTCAATCCTGTATCCTGAAAGTTCACATGGTGGTAAGAGCACCTTATTATAACTAAACTGTTGAATGTATTTGTTGATAAGCTGATTCTTTTCTTTCTTATCCTTCTCATTATTTAATTAATGAGACCTATTGTTTCAGCTACATGGCTGAAAGAACAACATAATCCATGACATTTATTTAAGGAGGAGAATTCATTAAATACTTGGCTTAAACAGGTATTTCAGAGATCAGGACTTCCGCTCTATGCAATTGCATTTGCATCCAGATGTAGGTACTAATATATCTTCAGTACTTTTCAGGATTTTGGAATTAGAGGTTCAAGTTTATGTAAGTTATTCAAAATTAAGTATAAAAAAAAATGCTAGTAATCCATAGACAATAATCAGATTGTCATGGTTTTCAAACACAGTCCAATAATGGATAACTAACTTAATAGCAGAAATAATTTATAAATTTTATCCAAAGCTAGAGTCCAAGATCTAAAATATTTATTCATACATTGCCTGAATATATTTATGTATTCATTAAATAAATGAATTACATGTATGACATCCTGCATGTAACCAAAGGTGGGTAAAAAATCAAGCAGAAAAAAAAAAAAAAAATCCAGGAAAACCCAGACAGTTTCACATCCATGGTATTTGAATGTCACCTTGAATCACAAGATGGGATGTAATATTGGCCTGTGCTTTTCTTATGTTCTGGGGGATTAAAACACACAGGGCCTGATCTGTTCTAAACTTCAGCAATGGCTGGTGCTGTTGAAGTCCAGAGCTGACTTTCCAATGACCCATTAAACATGTAAAAAAATGTATCTGATAAATACTACAAAGCTGTCAATTCTGAATTAATTTTAAGTTTCATGTTTTCCTACCCTTCTTTCCTAGGTAAGAAACTTGCCAACTAACTTCATGGTTGTTATTAAGCAACATTTCTAAACAATCAAGATGCAGATAATAAGTTCTTAGAGATGAAATAGACATATTAAAAACTTGTGAGAGCAAACAGATATGGGACCTTGGAGGATGATTCAATCATGTTAAAAGAAGTCCTAAAATCATGAGACTGCTAGAGGGAAATCCAGGAGGAAATTGATCCTTCTGTATGTACAATGTAATACCAATGATGGACAGCAAATAATGCACAAGGTCTCACACCAAATGATTGCATAACATTCACTACTGGCAGCTGATTTATTTTGTGATAGTCACCCGTTTTGAGGACTGCAAGAGAAGGGATTGAGATGTTCTGATATAAAAATACTCTAAGTATTTTTTTTCCATTAATAATATTTATAAGAGAACACAGACTATCTATAATATAGGTTACATACCTAAAATACTTCTCTGCAGCTTTGGAAAGACTGAAATAACCTAAGAAGAGTACAGAGAATCAGTTAGGTAATTTTCTACCTGTTTTGCCAAATCACAGCCTGGGACCATCACACAATAGAAGATATGTCTCTCACAGTCAAAGTGAGAGGTATTTTTGTGCAAGAGCAACCCTGGATTTAAGCATGCATTTTGGGGAGCAACAGCAAATATAATCATAATAATTTAACATAAGTAAGCCTTCGTTGAAAAAAAAACAACCCCCCACCACCACCCCAAAAAAAAGCCCAACCAAGATTTATTAATCAACTGTGCATACTTTTCCTTAGTATATAGAAATGGATTGTTCTTTAAAGCCTGGGCTGTCATCTGGCCTGGCTTTCTTACTGCTGACATACGTGTACTTGAGAATGATAATAAAAGTAAGTTATGGGTCCCCTACAAAAGCATCCTCTGTAGGTGAGATTTGATTGACATGTTCTTCTTTTTCCAGGGAATCACCACCATTTCAAGGAGCTTGTCAATGATTTAGAGATGTGGATGTTGGTGCTCTCTTGGGGCTGGGAGAAGAAGATCAATCCCCCAGCTGATTTAAGTGAATGGATTTGTGGGCTGTGGAGCTGTAAGCTGACCTGCTAAAATGGAGATAAAGATGCCAGACTGGGTCTGACTAATCTTAAATTTTCAAAGCAAATTACAATGGTTTGGTTGGAAATCATCCACCCCTTTTCTACCTTCCAAATCTTGAAAAGGCTTTAAAAGCACCTGCTCTCTGTGGCATGAAAAATTCTACACACAGAGATCTGACCAATTTCTCTGTAGGGCAATAAGGATTCTATTGCCACTATGCCAGAAAAACTTGTCCATCTGAACCAATGTGAAGGGTTTTAACTTATTTAGACCATTACAAAAAAAATGAGCCCTTTCTCTCTGGGCTCATGTTTTTGGAATCATACAATCATTTAGGCTGGGAAAACCCCTTAGGATCATGGAGTCCCACCAGTGGCCCAGCACTGCCAACTCCAGCACTAAACCATGTCCCCAGGAATCATATCTACAAGTCTTTTAAATCCCTCCAGGGTTGGTGACTCAACCACTCCCCTGGGCATCATGTTCCAAAGCTGGACAAGCCTTTGGGTGAAGAAATTTTTCCTGATGTCCAACCTAAACCTCCCATGGTGCAACTTCAGGCCATTTCCTCCTCCTGTCCCTGTCCCCTGGGAGCAGAGCCCAACCCCACCCTGGATCCCTCAGGGAGCTGCAGAGCCAGAAGGTCCCCCCCGAGCCTCCTTTTCTCCAGGCTCAGCCCCCCCAGCTCCCTCAGCCCCTCCTGCTGCTCCAGCCCCTTCCCAGCTCCCT
>JAWWMO010000096.1:5711210-5723040 GCA_035047845.1 Dendrocincla fuliginosa
ATTCACAGAAATTATATACCCTAAAGACTTCAGAAAGAAAATGTGAGTTGAAAAAGAATGGCTGCCAGTGTTCTGATAGCTAAGCACAGTACACGTGACTGAAGGCCAGATTTTTCAAGGGATTTAAGCACATAAAGCAACGAGAGTAAGATTTATTTTTTTTCCTTTGGCTGCTGCCTTGACCTGAAACACCTGAATCACCTTGAAAAAAATGGTTCCTATCATAGCAGGTTTTGTGAGTTCTTTTATTGGTTGGCACTTGGGATTTCTGAAGTTTTTCCTTCCCTGATTATTTTAAAAAAACTTTTTATTTGTCGCCTGAAGAAAAGTGAAGAAACCTGTTCTGACTCCGAGGCTCTTCAGAGCAGCCTCACACTGGTGTCTGGGCACAAGAATGCTGTGAATCTAGTGGAACTAGTTGGGGCTACATTTAAGTGTCCTATGAACCTGCCAAATCAATTTTGAGACTACAGTTCTTGTCAGCCAGGTCAGGACTGGAGAGTCCACAGCACTGTCAACATGTCTGTTATAGCACAGCTCTCAGGTATAGCACAGATGTGAATGCTCAGGGAGGCTAAAACCAAAAATCCCAATAGCAACATGAAAACATAACCCAGATTAATACTGTTTCCTGAAGTCACAGGCTGCTAAAATAGTCACATGGAAATAAAGGATGATATCCTCAAGGATATTCTACAGAAGTGCAGTTTCCCTCAGTGTACCACATATTTTATATTTCTACATGCAGTTACTTCTACAATTCAATTATAGTAGGTTTCAGTTTACCATTTAACAGGGTGGTTCACTAATGCTTTTTTTTGTGCTGAAAAAAACCCTATACCTGCACCTGAAATCAATAAAATCCACACTGCTTGTGCAATTTATCTGTTTATGTGAAGTTATCCTTCTGACACAGTATTCGAAGCAGAATTAGATACAGAAACATATTAGAAAGATATTAGAAATGTTGAACATTTCAGTACACACAATGCAAGACAACAAGCCATAAATAAAGGTCAGTGACATAAAATCTGCTGCTAGAAAGCTCCAGGCCCTGCCAGAAGGAGCTGGCTTTGTCCACGCTGCAGGACTGTGACCTTCCCAGCCCATGCACTGAGTCTTTATTGCAAACATGCCCCTGTATGGCAAACATTTCCTGTTTACATACGTAGCAATAAACTGCTCTTGAAGTTTTCTTCTTTGTGTGCCATTTCTCCTCTGAGCAACAAAAGCAGAAGGTTGGAGTAACACAGTGTTTCAGTTCAATCTCAAAGCCAAATCCATGTTTTGCTTCGTCTGTGCAATTCAGTATTCTTTGAGGCCAAGAAAAAAGGGTCAGTAAAGGTGTTATTTTATTTTGAGGTTTGGGATAAGTTTTTTTACAAGGCAAGGAATCCTAAGGTGGTTTTACATTGAAAATGTACTGTGTCCCTTGTCCTGTCACAGGCCTTGTAAAAAGTCTTTCCCCATCTTTCTTATGCAATTTTTGCCTGCTAAAGATATTTAACAGCCTTGCATCCCTTTCCCCGCTTTCTGAGGCAAATTGGTTTTGTTGGTTAATTAAATAATTGCAAAAAATACTCAAATTAATTGAAAGCACAAGTGAAGCTTCTCAAATTACTCAGTAAAAGATTTACTAATTTTATCAATGACCTAATCCCTTAATTTCGTCAAGTATGCTCAGAAGACTGTCTGCTGAGGAATACCCTTCCACAATTAATAATTTAGAAGAAAACATATATGACAAATTGAACAATTATTTCTGTAATTTGATGTTATGTGATTTGATTTTCCTGTCATCTTGATAAATGAAAACAGACAATTTCAATTTGTTGCCTAATTCTTACTCTTCAGCACAGTGCTGAAAAATTATATTGTCTGCACTGAAGCAAATATCAGAAAATATTTTCATAAAAATATTTAGCTCACATATTTCTATTTAGCTTTGACTTTACTAGAAAACAGACCACAATTTTACCTAATATTTTTAGAAAAAATATCAGATATGGCTCCTAGTGTTTCTATATTCATCCATAGTTCATCCAAACAATATTTTTTCAGAAAATCTTGAAGTTGCAAATGAAGGGCCATTTATTTCCTAGGACAAAGATAATAAATTGGATTATCAGTTGCAATACAATTGATAACAGGTTGAAAATAAAATACCAGTTGCATCTACTAGAAACTTTACTTGTGGTCCATGAAAGGACCTCAGAGAGTTCTAAAAACCATGATTATCTCTTATGCATCTAATCTCAAATGAGATTGCCTCTGTTACAGTCAAAGAGAGTAAAACTAACACCATAAAGCTCCACAGTCTTCTCATTTTTAGATACAAATCCTTTTTTCCCCTATCCAGTCGTGCTCAGAACAAAGTTATGATAATAATGATTCAAAGAGGAGAGTAATGAACAAGGAACAAGGCAGGAAGGCAACACAACCATTACAGAACAGGTGCTGTATTTCCAACACAGTCACTATATGTGGTTTAGTGAACATGAGAGAGAAGGAGCTTCCTGACAAAAGAAATACACAGTAATGTCAGAAACCACAGCATCACGACCTCCTCACCAGATAAACTCTCTTCTCTCAGATCCTTTAATGGCTGAGTTCTCAATTACTGTTACTCAGGTTTTGTTTTTTCTCTCTTTAATCCTTGCTAACTAAAAAAAAAAGATAAAAAATAAGACAATATTCCAAAACCAGCAGTCAGAGAGGTTGTTATTGTAATGCCTCGCCTAAATCTACCTCCTCTGGCCATCCAAGGATTAACTCTTCAGTCAGAAAATAAAGAACTTGCACTCTTCACTAGGGTAACCACTCCATTCTGCCTTCCAGAAAGAGACTCCTGCTCTCTGAACCCTCCCTGTCTGCACATTCCCAGTCTGCTTCCTTAGTGGGAGCTCCAGGCAGAGCCCAGTTTAGTATGTCTATTACCATTACAACGCTGTAGAATTTCCAGATTTCTTATAGCAGATGTATTTTAAAATTCATGTAGCCGTTTTATCTCAGAAATTTTTATATTTTGCAGCCAGGACCATTGTAATGCAGTTCCTTTGGAAATCAGCAGCCATAATGCACAGGAGGAAATATTATGGCCAAGGTCCCAAAGGAGATCTTCCACTTCAGGGAATTCCTCTGGAATCTTTGAAGTCCAGGCTGAACAGGGAGGTCCTCAACACTCAAATTTTTGGGAGCTGCTACCCATAGAAAACTTTTGGAATTACATTAGGCTAAACCCTATTTTTTTTCTTTCTGCTGTGAAACTGGGATGAAGAGCAAACAGGAGGGAGCAGAAACGCCAGAGCAGTTTCTATGTCACCTCCTCTTCCCACATGAGAAGGGAGGACTATGTGAACCTTCTCTCTGGGGAGCACTGATTCTCACCCTGGCCTTGTGTAGCTCCATCCCTACATGTCTGCAAAGGCAAGTGGAACTGTTTCTGTGTTCCACAGAGTCCCTCACAGAGGCATCAGCAGTAGTTTTGAAGTCCTGCCTTTCAGGAAGTGGATCCCACTAAAATGGGAAATGGTGGTAGCGGGCTATCCAATCTACACTCTAAAATCTTATGGGATTCCCTGTGACTTTCAAAACATATATTTTTGCACCATCCATAGTTAAGAAAAATCTACCCTGTGACTCCTATTCAAAGACATTTCCATCTGCACCTGCAGAAACACGAACCCTGTTTTAAACCCCTAGGGAATCCTTGGCACTGTGAGAAGTTTGCCTTCCTGTTATTTTTTCATGTTGTCTACATAAAAATCATGTTTTTCACTACTCAGCATGCTAAATCCCATATCCTGTTTCCCAAGTCTGATCCTGAGAGGCTGGGGACTTTGAAGTATTTACTGCTGTCTGAATTGGGATACTGTGAACAAATAACCCTCGTGTCCCTTAACAAATTTCCCCCAATTAAATAACCTCAAGGAGTGTTACACCAGGGATTCCACAGCATGCTTTGATGATATGCTACGAGTGGTGGTCCTTCACCTGCAGTCCCTGGAAGTGAACCAGTTAACACAAGTGCACAAAATTCATCAGTTTCAGGTGACTGTGCAGTGTTTACCCCATGGTTTGAGGCCACATCCCCGCAGCTCCAACCTGCCCCCACCTGCCAGTGTGTAATGGATCTACGAGTAAAAGATTCTTCCACTCTGAAATGGCAGAGGAAAGCAATTTGAAATTATATCAACATCCACCTCACCTACCAAGCCTTGTCTCCTTGCCTTTGACACAGCATCTTATATTAAAAAGTTAATTTTTCATAATTTCTCATATAAAAGAAGAAAAAAGCCCAGACAACACGGTGCCCAAATAAAACCACCCACATCCCTAAATGCCCCAAGTGGCATTAAATCCTCTCTCTCTTTTTTTTTCTTTACCTGACAGTCTTTCCTTATGTCTGCAGGATCATGATCAGCACAGAGTAGGGGAAAATGGGCTGACTTTGAACTAGTAATGCTACCCATTGAAAAGTCACCCACAGCAGCAGAGAATATGAAAATGCCAACAAGAAAACTACCCCAAGAGCTGTGGAAATGTGTGGTTGATTTGACTATTCTGCCATAGGTAAACTGCTAGGGGGAATAGCTCAGCCATGGAGGGCTTTGCACTCCAAAGATCAGGAAACAAACATGCAATGAAAAGAAGCTGTGAGAGTTTTGGCATTACAATATTCTATAATTTAGTGTGGAGATGGAGCTCTACTGATGACAGCAAACATATTTTTCTACTGTATATAAGAACGTAGGATTTTGCAGGCTGCAGCAGCTCCCACTCAGAAGAAAGACTTATGCACACTGGAGAAATTAACAAGATGAGTGTTCATTTGAAAAAAAAATAAATACAGTACAAATAGTAAAAAAGAAGTGATTATCCCACACGTGTGCATGAATGCATACTTAACTTGCAATTATATATAATTGCAATGATTGCATATGCACATGAAACCACTGTTTGGACAAATTGCACAGTGGCTTGCTACAGGAATGTATAAGAAAACACATCACAGTATTACAGATTTGTCCATGTAACATACACATGAAGTGCAAATGGAGACCTGAAAACCAGCTTGAACTAGGTGGTAGCAGACTGTTTACCCAGTCTACTCAAGGGCTGCCATTTATTTTTGAGCTATATTTGTTTTGTGCTATATTTTCAGAAAATCAGTACTAATTTCCTGGTATAGGGCTGAGTAGAACCACGGAGGGCAGTCACAGAGCAGAGTGTATTTACCTTATACCTTTCTCTGACTACTGAGCTTCTTTAACAGGCTGCAAACACACAGCAAGGAACTACCAACAACCTGGTTCTCCCTCAGAGCAGATGCTTAGTAGATACTCCAATACAAAAATAATCAATCTCAGAACATCCTTAAGCAATTCAGTATTTCAGAAGGAAGACATCATCATTGTTGGAAAATCAAATATGATATGTAAAATACCAGTCTTCTTTTAACCAAAGCACAAAACTTCTCTTCCTGCTGTGTTTGCAAAAGCTCAGTGAAATATGTTCTATGGAAAACCAGCACATTATTTTTTTGTAGGTCTTAAAACTTTGGTTTTCTATTTGATTTTGGTTTTGTCTCAGAACAAATGCAGATTTTCAGAGGGATACAAGTGTACCATCCTATCTAAGAAGTGGTGTGATTCGCTGTGACTTGAACAACTATCACTGAAATACTACCCTGACAACAGCAAAAATACACACCACTTAAAGCCTTATTTTAGCAGTCTAACATGGTTGGACAGCTAAAATATGGAAGCATAGTTTCTCAGAGAATTCTCATTTGCCACCTGGTCACTTGCTGGTACCTACTTACAACAGCTTTGCTGTTCTAAACAGTCTTGGTTTCAAAGGGATTACTTGGAGAATAAACAACTACCCTGTGGGAATACCAGTGGCACAATCTGGTCCCTCTTGATTATTTTAACTTGACTTTGAGACACGCAGGCTGCACCTGGAGGTTTGTATTCATGGTTGCAAACTCCAGTTTTGCTTCATAGGCTTCATAGTGCTTTTAATTAAAAGCTGAATTATTTATGTGCTTGACTAACCCACCCAATTTGACTAACCCACCCAATTTGTCTAACCCACCTATCTGTTCTAGTGTGACCCACAGAGCAGGTTACAAACTACTGAGGGCCCCCTCAGAACCAAATCTGATGTTTTTTCACAGCCCCAAGCCCTGAACAATAAGCAGCAGCACTGCCTGGTTCTCCCCAGTCCATCCCACGCTCACCCAGCTCTGCCTCCATCTGAGAGGAGTTCTCCCTATGCTATTTTGGGAATCCAGCCCTCTGTTTAAGGTGGGATCCTGCCATTAGGCTTTACAGAAAAAAGTCATTAAAATCTAATTTGTTCCACTTTGCCAAGAGCTTTCTTCTGCCCAAAAAATACAGAACCATATTCCTAAGAGAGGATAAAGACAAAAGGCAATGGAATTCCTGAAGTCCATCTGGGAGTGTGTGGAAAAGTTTGAGAAAGCTAAACTGTTCTAACACAGTTCTGTGTAGATATTAGACATTTCCCCTATTTTTCTTTCCTTATCATACACTACTGAGGATATTTATTTAAGGTCAGAGTCTTTGTTTAGGTGTTCGTCTTTCTTTTTCTACTTATTAAAAATCTGAAATCCTAACCCCCTGCTTATGACATCACAGCAGGACTGCTGTGGAAATTATTACACTGCCAGGACTCGGAGGACTGTGACACCAGGTAGAGAATAAACAGGAGAGGCGGATGAACTGCGAGGAAACAAGGTTCCCTTTTTGTCTAAATATTTTCATTAATAAAGAACAAGGAAAGGGAAGGAAAGTGCACCAGAAGTTTCTGAGGCACAGCTACTCTTTTAACCAAGCCTTCAGAAGGGTAAAGTGTGAAAGGGCCCTGTCACTCATAAGGGAAATATCAGTGTAGAGCTTTTTTAATGTAGACCTTTGGCTCCTGCGATTTATTTACATACCTTGATATTTTTTTCTTTGAGGTCCTCAGGCACCAGTGTCACAGACAGCCTTTTGCTGTGTTGGGTTGCTAAATAACCTCCAGAAACCTGTGAAAGGACACAGCATTGTCAGATACCTTCAGAAATACTGAGTTCTCCAAAAATAAAGTTTCTACAGAAGTCGTAACCCTTACACTTCTCAGCTTCTACAATCATGTGCATGTTTTAAACATCTCTTTCATAACTGTGAGCATGCAGCAGTGGAAAGTTTGCATTTCCATTTGGCATTTAACCCCAGAAAATGGGGACTTCAATGGAATCACTGAAGGTAAAGTGAAAATGGGCAGGTTTTAACCCCACAGTAGCAAGTGGCTGCTGCTGCATGATAGTGTCTACACCAGACTTCCACTGTGTATTCATCTTGTTGAGAGAAAAGTCACCAAAAAGGAAATCTGCCTGGGCTGACAGCCGTCAAGAGGGGTGTGAAACAAGGACATGTAATGACAAAAATTCAAACATGCTATTTAAGGCACATAAAAGCCTTGCTGGAAATGGAAGCGAGTCCCAAGCCAAATTCCTGACCCCAAATCCAGCAGTGTATAGAGGTATATAGAAAGAACAGAAAAAGGAAGGGGAAATGAAGTGGTATCTTGTAAGCAGAATCTAGGGTAAATGGCACGAGAGACTGTAAGCTATTTTAGCTATTACTTTCCAAAGTCTGTGAAAGAAAGATGGTAAGGAGGGTTTATGCCCAGGATGTAGGTTCTATGGCCAGGCACCAAATACAATTAATCACACAGTGGATGCAGGTGGAGAGGAATACATGGCAGATTTCTCAGTGAAGGAGAGCAGCTGCCTTGCAAGAGATATCTTCACAAGGAGAGATCATTATCACTGTCTGTGGTCCAGACAGGGCAGTAAAGAAACGCGATGCTTTGCTCACTATTGCTCACGAAGCAATAGGGTTAAAAGATCAGATAAAATTGTTGCACACAGAATAAGAGGTAGTCCTTCACCAGGAACTTCTGTCTCATGTGAGATGGGAGTAAACTTTCTAGTTGCAAATACAATGAAAAAGAAAAATTACAAATGGGCACTTGCAAAACATGAGCCTTACTTTAATTATTTGTCGTGCAGTGGTACTTCCCAATGGAATCACTACTCTGTGCTTTGGAAATTGGTCATATCAGGCTCATCAGGAAGGAACAGTGATGAAACCCTCTAAAATGCTGAATAAGGCAATAACGTTCTAAACACAAATGTCTAGATGTAATCTAGATCCCTGCTAGTAAAACTAATACCCCCCCCTTTTTTTTTTTTTTAATTCCAGTTTCTCAGGGGGGTGTGTGGTGGGGAATACAGCTTTAATGTTTGCTTGAGTCAGCCGATGTGAATTACAAATCCATGTGATGGTGAAAGCAGAGCAAAACTAATCAAGAATGAGCAGTGTGAAGCAACCAGGTCTCACAGGCAAGAACTGCTTTCTTTAGCATGTTTAGAGCTCCCTGCAGGCTGTGTCGTGGCTGAGTGCCATGGGGCCAGTCCATCCACAGCCCCGCTAAACACCATTGCCTTTACTCAGCCACAGAATAGCCAAGCAAGAATTTTTCTCCAGCTCAGAGGCTGAGTGACCCCAAGCCCTTGTGGAGGTCCCCGAAGCAGAAAATTCAAGGAACATAAGGCAAAGCTTCTGTCTCTTCCCCTCATATGCACTTGTGAGGCATGAGAAGGGCAGAAACCACACGTGCGTGTTCCAGCCAGGCACATCTGTGTACACAGATTAGAGATCTAACATTGCTGTGTTGTCATGATTAAGTCCTAGTCACAGAAGCATAGGATATGACTTGTTAGTGTTCAATACTGAGTTCTGCTTTGAAAAGTCTCCAGAAAAAACAGGCATGGGATTTCTGTCTGTATTATTTCTCTTTAACCTTTCTCACAAAGGCTTGGTCTGTGAATGACAGGTTTGTTCATGGCCTCTCCAGTAACCTTCATTTGCTCGTGCTTGATCCTTGAGAGGACAGGTAAATATATCTCTTCCCAAATAGGCTAAGCAATGGAAAAGGGATTTGCATGTTTTCTCAAAGATATGGGATTCACATTTACACTTACAACTAATAGGATTTAGGAGATTGTTCTGGAGGTGATGGACCAAAATTAAGAAACTTTCACTCGTTCTCCCCAAACGAGTGCCCTTGTTTAATAGTGCTACTGAGTATAAAATGTGGTAATACTATCTTTGAGATGATTTGGAGGGGGTCAGGACAGCCTGTGCCTCTCTGCTTCCCTGTTCCTCCTCGGTGGAAACCTCCAGTTTGGGGTGGAAAACGCCAAAGCAATATTTTTCAATTTGGAAGCCTTATGGTGTTCTGCTACACAGCATTTGTAGTTCAGAGGCTGAACATTCCCAGCTTTTCCCCTACAGGGACCTTGGGTTTCACCTGTGAATCTTCACCTCAGTCTTCCTTTTCGGGGAAAAGACTCTGGGGGTCTCAAGGTGTCATGGTCAGTGAAGTCAGGTTGGGGAGCCCAGTTTGTAGGGAAATCAATGTGGTTTTTGAAGGTGGAACTCAGGCACTTGCCCAGACCTTCCCCCCATGACCTTTTGCAGTTTGATGCTGGAATGTTTTCATAGGCCTCAGAAATCTTGAAAAACAAATCAGAAATCTTTTTTGTTTCCACTGAGAAACTGTGGAAAATCTGTAGAAGATTTTCATTTAATAAAATGAACATTACCATTAAAAAGCACACAGTATCTGCAAATACCAGTCCAACTAAATGGGAATGTAATTTTTCAAAGTCACAATAGAGATGAAACTACAGTGCTGAAAACAAGGGTATTATTCTAGGCTTTTGGCTAGGAAAATCTTATAGTGTTATTTTTACTGGAAGCATAGCACGAGAAGTTCAGTGTCAGCAAGGGGTTAGGAGGAGAGGGGGAAGCTAAGCTATATCCTCAAAATGCATGTTCTGTCTTCTATGCACTCAGATCTAGGGGAAAATATTCTGATTAAACAGTTATCAAATAATGTGATATTCAATAGGGAAAATATTCTGATTAGACAGTTATCAAATAACGTGATGTTCAGTAGTGTGGAGCATCATTTTATTAAGTGATTTTAGCCTTTAAAGGATTTCCTCTCCTTCAGATGAAAACCTTTGATTAATAGCATGATATACTGATCACTAATAGTCTTTTGCATATGTTAATGTATTTTTAAAAATAGAATCTAATAGTATTCTCCCTAGAGCTCAGATGTTTTCTGATTCCTTCAGAACCAGGTAATAAATGGGATGTCTTCCCACTACTGTTAAAAACCAAAACAAAACCCCTTTGAATTCTACTGAAGAGTTAAACCAAGAGTGTTCAATCATGAATTAGTCTCACATGGCACTACCATGACATGAAGAAGCACTGTGGTCAATCCATGCTGCAGAGGTCACAGAGGAAGGTTGTGATAAATAAAACTTCTTTAAATAAGGCTGTACTGGCTAGGGAAGAATATAATAATAGAGGAAGGCAAGCAGAGTTTTTTAGTATTTATAGAATGTACAAATACTTAATTTACTGCACCTGGTGCCAACATACTACAGGAGGAAAAATACTGTTTAATAAACAGAGTAGAATTTAACAGATTTTGAATTGATTAAAATCATCTGCAACTTCTGCTAATAAACCCCTGTAAACTACTGCTTAATTCTAGATTATTTTGGAGCTAAATGAAATGTTGTTCACAGACGCATATACTTCATCACATAAATGCAGATCAAAGCAGATTTGAAAGCATCATTACGAATAAGGCGTTATTTTTAAAGGACAAAGTGAATAAAGTGAATAACAGCTTGTGTTAACCTGGAATAGGAAAATTTTGAGGTGATTACATCACTCTCCAAAAGAAACAAAGGCCAGAAGTTTCTTGGGATGGAGAGAAGTTGTGCTCATACATCGGTTCAGCTCCTAAAACACTGCCAATGAAATACAAGGAGGTGGCAGCTCTTCAATTTTGTTGAAGTTTCTCAGGTGTCACTGTGACTGCACTGTCATGCAGAGTGCATCTTAGTCAAATGTCGGCATTAGGTCTAAAGCTGAAGTAATGACAAAGAAACTTTAATTTTCACAAATTTGCGCTATCTATTGCAAAAAGTCTTTCTGTTCCATTCAAAAGCCATTTTACTATATAAGAATTTCTGAAATAGACACCCTTCAAAAATCCAGTTTGTATTGGTGGTCCTGTATTTGCTGCATTTAGTGATTCAATAACACCTTGAATATTGCAACTATGGATGCTGTAAGCATTGTATCTTGCTCTTACCATTCACATTTAATAAATACTTATGATCCATGAAACTCAGAAATTCTTCATTCTTCACTCTAGAAAAAGTTCCTTTCTACTCAGAAAAACCCATTTATTTAAATAAATTAGTTAGATTAGGTCCTTGCATTTGAAAATATTACATATGTGTGTGTGTGTAATTTTAAAATATACATATTATATATATGATATAAATACAACATATAATATCCTAATTATACACTTGTGTGTGCATGCTTTCCATAGAATCATAGAATTGTTTAGGTTGGAAAAGACCTCCACATTCATTGAGTCCAACCACAAACCCAGCACTTCCATCTAAATCATGTCCCCAGGTGCCACATCTGCATGTTTTTGGAACTCTTCCAGGGATGGTGCTCAACCACTTCCCTGGACAGCTTGTTCCCATTTTCAGTGCATATATTTTTGGTGCATGCTTAGGTAAATTTACCTCCATATATTTATCATATATTTATATAAAACCTACGTATAAGCCTTATATGTGATGGTATAGTGGTTGTCAAATTGGAAATGAGAATAAGCCCTTAAGAGTATCTCTTGGGATCCCATT
>JAWWMO010000096.1:5753713-5765125 GCA_035047845.1 Dendrocincla fuliginosa
TTAAAATTAAAGGTATTACACTGCTCTGAATCTAAGGACTGGTTTTTTAGGTAATAATGCCCCAACTAAACCTCATTGTGTGTCTTCATTCAAAACAAGCTTTCTCCATATTTTAACCAAGATTCAGCATGCTGTAAAGTTTTCCCTATAAAGGGTCTGATTTGAACCTAGTTAATGTCAGTAGTAATGACTGGTTGATATAAATGAAAACATGCTCTGATTTTTCAGGAAAAAAAAGTGGATTTAACAAGAATGTAATTAATTCAAGGTTATGTCAAAATAGGCCTATTCTAGTCACACTAGGTTTAATTACTTAATTTTTTTGTCTTTATATGTACATTATTAGGTAATTTAATAAAAGAGGACACTTTTGTGATCTTCAGGCTCTTTCCATAAAATTTGCAGTTCTTTTAATGTCTTTATATACCGAAAAGACAAAAAATGGTACTGACTTCTTGCTGAATGATGGTTTTTGTGTCTGTGCATAATTCAAATGAAAATTAAACTGTATGCCTGCCATGGCACATTACAATTAAATTAACACAGTGTAATTCTTGAATGTTACAGTTTTATGTTCCTGTGCAATGTGTGTGAGTTTCACTGTGAGAACTACTTTATACTTTAAAAGATCTCCAGAGACTTTTAAATACTATTCTTGTTTCACAGATGGGCAAATTGAAGTTAGAGCTGTTAAAACTACTCAAATAATAAGCAGCAGAGCAAGAACTAGAACACACTGGTCTTGGCTGCCAGGCTCCTCCTCAAACCAGAAAGAATGATGCAAAAACTGGGTTGAAAATAATGAGCCATAACAAAAAGCCAGAAAATGATCTGAATGAGATGAGTAGTAGCACTGTTGAGTGCCTGGGTTTTATTGTACACGCACAGCCAGAAATCAATGTGTGCAGTGAACGAGTTTATCAAACAGACAGAACAATCCATTGTGATATGTCTTGACTGTTAGTGGTGCTGGCAGCTCAGCTGAACCTTGCAGGGTAATTAGCTAAGGATAAATTAATCTGTTCTCAAATGTGGCCTGCTGATCTTTCCCAGGTTGTGAACCCTTCTTAAAAGCAAGTTTTCTTTTTATTCTTCTTCCTTTTAGTGCTTAATTTAGTGTTCCTCAGAACTGGACTAAATAGTTGTATCTGCAGTTATGAAATATCATTTCAGCATTTTAAAAGAATTTTCCTGGGTGAAAAAGAAAAAGCTTCATGTGTTGGATTCATGTCAGACCTTTTTCCAGTTCACACTGGATCTTTAGATTCTTTGTGCAAATGTTCTGCAGGAAATATCACATAGCTAGTCTCAAGGAAGACAAATATTTAGGTTTTGCAATGCTGTCCTTAAATGACTACATGTAGCTAAGGCAAAAAGGATTTGGCACAGATTTCTTTACTTTAGCTGCCATAGATGAGACTTATTCACAGTTCTCAAGGTTTTCAGAACTTGGAATCTCGATTCTTTTAAGGTATCCTGGAATATACCTAATTTCTAGCATATATCATTGTTTCAAAGATTCTGATTTAATGGTAGCTATTTCCAAATACTCTTTGTGACACTTGGTCTTATACCTCTGTCTTATTATAACTGGCAGTCTAAAAATATATTTGATATTTTGATTTTATGTAAAGCCTTTTTTAAAAAGAAAAAAAAAGAAGGAGGACTACATCAACAATGTTTATTTTCTTTTAAAATATATTCAATTTACTTCCCATTGATTCAAGATGGAAATGAGGCTGTTCTGCACAAAGAACTAATATAACTGGCACCCTTGTTCCCCACATAAACCTTCATTAAAAATGAAGGTTTATTTGAACTGATAATATTTGAGTTGTCTTCTTTTCCCCCCATGAATTCTACTCTGCATCCCATAAAAACCTGGTTTCCAAGTAAGCTCTCCTTCACACTCAGTTTTACAGGGGGAATTCACACCATGCAGAGAATATGCTAATTTCTTGCACCCACGCAGACTGTCACTGGGCATCTATTTGAAGGTAAATTCGGCAGCAATTGTTTTCTGTGTGGAATCTTTGGGCTGTAAAAGCAGTTCTGCAGAACTCAGTGTCAGCTGAGGTGTCAGCACATCTGCTCATCCACAGGGCTGGGAGCTGTGCAGATGCAGAAGGATTCATTTCCAGTGCTCTGCTGTCTGTGGATTCGTCACTGAACAAAACAACCACAAATACACAATTTACTGATGCTAAGCCTCCATTTTTAGGATTCACATATGCAACTTTTTCAGTTTAACTTGAGGCTTGGCTTTGTGTTGGGTTTTTTTTGGGGTATTTTTATCATCCCCATACAGATTTTGGCCTTGAGATGCTGCTTCTCGTCTCCCATACTCCCCACACAGAGGTGTGAAACTTTGCAGAATTGGGTCTGGGGTATTCATGCAAGTTTTCACTGTTTGTTGCAGAATGGGACCTCCATGTGATTCCTAAATATGGGCTTCTTTACTTAAATGAAAATATGCTGTCCACATAACCTACTGGAGATGTGCCTCCTGCTCTGACTGACTGTGGATGTTGTTTAGAGAATATTGGCTTTTCCTGTAGCTTTTAATACTTTGGGAGGAAGCCACCACCCCTTTCCACAAGGTCCCCCTCCTGTGGAGGACTCAAACCTCCTGCTCCATCATAAACCTTCTGACCTTCCCAACAAGAATGAGGCAAACCTGCCAAGCTGCACCCCTGGGTAGGAACACGGCAGGTCCCATGCAGTAAGTGTTGAACAAGCAAAATAAAACAGAGATGGCCTTTCACAGATGGTGAATCTTGTGGGAAATGGAGCACCAAGGTAGGAGAAGAGCCCTCTGCCATGTCTGGTGGATAAGGGAGGTTGGAGAGTTCATTCAGCTTTAAAAATCTTCCTCTATTTGCGAGGAGTTATTTGGTCCTTTGTGAGCCCTCTGGGGTTACAACTCAAGTCCTGAGATGTGTAGCTGATTTTTCTCCCTGCTTTTGCTGTAAGACAGATGTTGCAGGAGTTTCCTGTCCCCCCCCTTACCCCATGCCCTGAGCAGCATGCAGAGATCAGATGTCCTATTTTCACAAAAACTAAGAACTAACTGAAAACTGGTTTGTGCCAGTGAGTTTCAGGCTTAGCATCTTAAGTCTCACCGCTGGTTCTGTCACTGTCTACACACCCACTGAGGATCTGCTTCAAATTCTTCCCCTTTTCATTAACAGTTCCCCATAGTCCATTAACAGCTTCCTAGCAAGGCAAGTGGTCAGGCTGCAGTCAGCCACAAGGTTGGATTTCTCTGATGCCTGTAGGTTTGCTCTGACAGCCTGGCTTGATTAGTGGCAGCCCAGTGTCACTGAACACAGCAGGGACAGAAAAGGCAACACACTCCTTTGGCTCAGATTTAACTGATAAATCAGAAAAAGCTGCAGTGAATGCCACTTTCCTCTTACATAGGGCTTCGTGATGAAAACTGTTTTGGTGCATATTAAGGAACAGCAGCAGGTCAGGCAGTTAATAAAACCTTGACATCAGAGGAGAGATGGGGACACAGAATAAGAGCACAACCTTGGCTTTTTTATTCTGCATAGCCTGTGCCAAACTGCCTTCGTAAATCACTTAAGGAACAGAGATATTAAGCATAAACATCAAGGAAAACTAGGTCATATGTGACTTATAGTTAGGGTATGCTACTAAATGGCTTGTGAGATATTCAAAAAGATATAATGAAAAAATTTAGGATTATTTACATGTTCAAGAGATAAATTCATCATAGGGCCAGGAGATAAGAGACTAATAAGATAGTTCTAGCTGGGAGGGAAGTTCAGAGGTCTCTGACCCAATGTGGTGCTCACAGCCATGACCAGACCAGGTTATTCAATACCAGGTCAGGACTGTGCATCTATTCTTGAATTGAGGTTCCTGTCAGCCCATTCTTCCAGCTTGTTTAGGTCTCTCTAGTTGGCAGCCCTGTCCTTCAGCACATTGACTCATATTCTAGATTTGGTGTCATTTAATTGTAAGTTATAATAATCCACTTAATTTCTAAATTGTGTTTTGTTTTTTGGGTGTTTTTTTCCCTTTTTGAAAACATTCAAAACTTCAGAGGGGACTTCTGCGGGAATTTTGACTTGTCTGTTACTGGGACAAACCAAGTAGAATGTCTATTAGGGCTATCAAAAAGTTAAGAAAATTAAACTGCCCTTAATGTATGGAGGATTTTAACAACATTTAGTGGAGTTCATGACTTAAAAAGTTTATTTGGCTCCTGAAATTGAGCTTTATTTCACAAATGCTCAGCCATCATCTCAAGTTCAATTTCCATGTTTCCTTAAGCTTAAAATAGATTTAGTGCTACAATAAGATTAACATATCAATGTAATTTATGTTCAAAAAGTGTTTGATTTGAGAATAATTAAAACAATTGACCTAAAAAGTGATAGATAAATAAATAAGATTGCATTTCTTAGCCAGTGAAACATAAAGTTGCTCAGAAATGAGACAGGGTACATTTTCTCATTTTTCCTTTAATTTTAGAGTTTTTACTATAGTTTAATGTGATAAGCTGTTTAGAGACCCTGTGATCTGCATAATGATCAAGTTCTGTAGATTTCCTCATTGCTGAGGAATGACTAAATCATTAAAGGACAAGGAGTAATAATTGTATATCAAATTCCTTTTATTTCACAAACCAATTTTGATAATTTTCTCCACCTGCTGGCAGACAAAAATGCAAGCTGTACTTTTTTCAGTGTCAGATAAAGAGAAATCTCCAGGCAAGTCTGGGAGACATTCCCCCCACAGGGAGGGAGGGGATGACTTTTGAGACAAATGTATGTCTCAGCTAAGCCATACAGAGTTCACAAACCTCATCCAGGACTGACTTACATTAGTAACTGTCTGTGTTGCTGACAGTGTAATTAATTAAAGAATTTTAAAAATACTGGCTGAACCCCTGCATGGAACAAGTACTTCCAGACACAGAACTATGTAGAGTTGGTCAAACTAGTTTAGGTATTATGTCTAACTTAGAAGAACATCAGAAAATAATCTCTTTCCCTTCCTCCCCCATGTCTTCCTCCCTGTTCTCTTTCCTCAACAAGCTGCTTTTAGTTTCCCAGAGAGTTTACATTACAGTGCTTCAAAGTCAGAAAGGACAAAATACAATCGAAAGCTGCAATGCTGTCACAGTTTCCATTAATTCCACCAGTAGCTGAATAATGGCTGTGTTTTGGCTATGGCCTGGATAAGCCAGGGAATCCTTGTGGAAACTTAACAGCTCCTAGCCTTTGAGTTACACCTCTGAGAGGCATAATAAAACTTTTAATCACTGTCTGCATCAGGAATCCCAAATGGCAGGATTTAGAAAGCAATGCAGTTAAACCAAGATCTTCTGTATACTTTTATTGTCACAGTTAGTTTCAAATAAAAGGCTTTAAAATTACAGTATATGTTATTTATATTTTATTTAATAAAAGGCTTTTACTGCTTGTTAACTTTCCATTTTATCTATCCCACAGCCCTGTCCTCTTTATTAAATATTCTTCTTCCATGATGGTCTCTGTGTTTAAAATGTTATAATTTTCAAATGGAAACCTCTAAAGGCTTTTTGTTATGGAAAGAAAAAAAAAGGCAAAATATTTTTAATGGTGAGGATGGCATAATTGCATTATATCCTCAAGCAGATTGTATCTCTGTGCTAGATCTACCTGAAGTGTGTTAATTCACACACATGAAAACAAAGCCATCTCTTGCCTGAGGCACTAAACACATCCTTTTCTAAATTTGCACCAGGCCAAAAGATGACACTGGTCAAAAGCATTAATATTGTGAGTGCAAAAGCAATCAGTGGTGCTATCACACATTATATTCTGTTTTATTCAATTGACTGGAGATGAAGCCTACATAGATAACCTGAACTCTAGTATCTGTCTTTCAGGAAGCTCAAGCTGGGTGGGATTGTACTTACTATTTTCATAGTGAATTTGACAGTTTTTAAAGTAGAAAAAGTACTCACATTTCCTGTTTCCTTAAAATTTATAAACATTGTTTTATGTAACCAGATTGGGGTTTTGTTTGTTTATGTGTTTGGGGTTTTTTTTGGTTGATTGTTTTTTGTGTGTGGGTTTTGGTTTTTTGAGGTTTTTGACTGGTTGGTTGGTTTTGGGTTTTGGTTTTTTGGTGG
The DNA here is from genome assembly GCA_035047845.1 of Dendrocincla fuliginosa. Taxonomy (NCBI): domain Eukaryota; kingdom Metazoa; phylum Chordata; class Aves; order Passeriformes; family Dendrocolaptidae; genus Dendrocincla; species Dendrocincla fuliginosa. The sequence continues at coordinate 5,759,865 of JAWWMO010000096.1, forward strand.
TTTTGGTTTGGTTTGGTTTGGTTTTTTGTTGGTTTGGGTGGGTTTTGGTTGGTTTACAGACTACTAAATGAAGTCAGACTTACTTGATAAAACCCATCTGTATGTATCAGGTAACTGTCTGTCACTTTCATTTAATCCATATTTAGGCCTTGTGCTAACACAACTAGAGTGCAATACCCTTAAAGCACTTGTATGGGGTAGGAGTTGGTCAGTGCAAGCAAAGAAAAGTGGCATTATTCTGCAGTTATTACTAAATCACCATTTATTAAATATTTAAGGATGCTATGCACTAGGTCATCTTTCAGAACAACAGAAAAACTGAAGTTCCTTTTTATTTGCGGATATTTAAAGGTCTCATTGTTGTTGATTTTCGACACTGTAAGATCTGTGCATGTAAATCTCAGTGCCCTGGCTTTATTCCACCTACTAAAATTACCCTACTAGTTCTATTAAAAGTTGCTATTGTGCAGCATACGTGTCGCTGAGATTAGCTGGCTGCACGCAGTGAAGTGACGTTTAATTCTTGCAAGTGCTATGAGGGTGGATTGGTATTTGTATGATTCTCTCTTTGCTGCAGCCTTGTGCCTTAAAACCACGTGTGTCAACCCTACCACCATGCCCTGAGGTCTAGGGCAGACCTCAAATTACTCTTTCTGAATGCTGGTAACAAAAGATGGTCCCTGTGAAAATGTTCAGATGCTACAATCACAAAACCTGATGCCTCATTTTCCTCCCACCCCTTCAATAAGCTTCTCCAAGCACAAGCTCCCAAACACAGGCTCGTCCTGCCTTGCTGAGCCATGACCCAGCTGGCCTGATGAAGAGAGAACTAAAATTCATATAGGACTTCAGTGTTCCATCACCTGCTGCCAGGGATCCAGCAAAACAGACCACATCAACCTCCACAAAAGCGGTGATGCCTCTGTTTTTTCACACCTAAAGGAGGATTGTGCCAGAGTCTAGGCCCTTGGCATGAGATGTTCCATCTCCTAGAGGGAAATTCTACTGCACACTGTTGAGTTAGAGTATCAGGAGCTGTACCAGGATCCAGCAAACCAGCCGGCGATGCAGAGAGCTGATGGAAAGGCCAAGGATAACAGTGAGAGATCAGGTTCTGCCATACAAATCTGCCTTTTCCTGACAATCTGGTCAACGTGGACACCTTCAAAGGTGTCCCTGGGATCTCTTCTGTAGGTGGCACCAAAAGGACCATGACAATACAGATCTGTTAATAGTGGCCACTTAGCAGAGGCACAATCAGATAATTGCTGCCTGAAAGTTGGACAGCTGTCAGAGGTTTAGGGAAGAACAGATCCCCCCTGTAAGCATAAAACATGGTCACAGCAGGGTCTCAGGGTCTAGGCTGAGGGTCAGGTTTAGCCTTTTGGTTGATTGTCTCACCTTTCAGCATGAGGAGCAGGGAAACACTGTTTGGGCAGGCAGCCCTCCTGCATCTGTTGCCATTCCCAGAGAAGCACAACCCTGTTGCTCCTGTGATTCCAAGCTAAACTGAACTGGGCCATGTGGAACTGGGAGTCCACAGGAGTTCACGTACCTTTGGCTATTGAGAGCAGAGCCACTCTGCTCTGGAGCATTTGTTTCTTTAATCTCCTGATTTGGCAGGCAGGCTGGTCCATCGTTTTCTGCAGAAATGCATGGAATAATACAATAATTTACGGGTTAAGAAATCCCGAGATAAGCTGTGTGTTCTACTAACCATAGACAAAGGCAGGCCAATGTGTACATGACACCAACATACTGATTTATTTGTGGCTCTACTGCTGCATGTTGAATTGCTACTCACAAACTGGGAGTCTTTTTACCTGTGGTTATTTTCCTGCAAAGATACAGCCTACACATCTCTTTTAAAAGTTTCAGATGGAAGATGATATAAATGATTTGTCCAACCCTAAAAATCCACAGGAAAAGAGAAAGAAACACAAACTATATTGTGTGTTGAAGGCACAAGTGTATCTGTGTACACCATTCACACCACCAAGAGCATGACATTTAAGACTAAGCAAAGCCATTGGTTATGTAATTAGTTAGCAGAGGCAAACATCCTGCCTGGAAAAACAAGAACAAAAGCTGATCTGTTATATCTTTGCCATTCTTTTTAAGCCAATATTCTGCTCCAAATACAGCACTGCTGTACCAGTGTTCGTGTTCCTTCCTCACTAACAAAGCTGAAGTCGTGCTACAGAACAATTCTCTTGTAGTGACATCAGATACAAATGGCCTCAGAAGTAATGTATTTGCTTGAAGAAAGACCCAGTTACTAAAATTAGCTGTATAACTGCATTTATCATGAGAGATTACTGTGTCAATGATGCCATGCTGCTCCCTGGCAGACTTACGTAATAGGTTTTTCTATCACTAATAATTGTGATTTTGGGATTCTCTGATCATCTGGGAATAAGACAAAACATAAGCCTGCATTCAGGCAGAATTAACTGGATAGAAAGACAGAAAGTTCCAATTACTTACATTAGCTGTATAACTGCATTTATTATGAGAGATTACTGTCAGTGATGCTGTGCTGGTCCCCACGGGACTTACCTAATAGGTTTCTTTGTCACTAATAATTACAATTTCATGATTCTGTGACCAGCTGGCTATGACACAAAACTTAAGCATGTGCTCAGGCAGAACTCACTGTAGAGAAGGAATTTCAGTTTTGGCTCTACAGAAATAACAGTGTTTATGCACTTCCACATATAAACACTGCTGCTAAGACTACCTTACTTCAAACAAACTTATCCTCACAGTATTCTATTTAAATACTAAAAAACAATAGGCAGTGCATATTTGGGCAATCACTGCATGCATTGAGTGACATTTAACCACCCATCAAGAGCAATAATCCCCTAGAAATGCACCATCTGAAATACTGGATTGCTTTTGTAGACCTGAACTCACAAAGAAATAGAGGGAAAACAGTCTAAATGGGCACTGGCCTAAATAGAGTACTGCCACAGCCAAGCATTAATCCTTGTTTATATCAAGTGTTCTGGAGCCATTACACAATCTGATGAAGTGTCCAAGGTATTCACAGTAATCTTCCTAGTCAGGGTTAGTTCAGAAGGAGAGAAATATGGCACAATATCTTAGACTTTTAGCATTTTAATGAAAAATCCAGTTGGTCTTTATTTGTATGGATTCCATAATTACCCGTAAAACCTTGCTACAATTGTCTGGGAGAGATAATATTGCTGCAATGAGGGGATAAACTTGTTATAGTTGTCTTTGTTTTCTTAAAAACTAAAATTACATCATGAATTCAGACCAGCAGAAGAGGAGAGAAGAGTGGTTCTACTCAAATGTTAATGTGGAGTTGACCTTGAACCTCATGATTGTTTGTACTGACACAGAGAGAGGAGTCGACATAATTCAGAGGAAAAATCAACCGGGCAACTCATAAATCAGTCAGTTCTCATGTTACCAGTGAATGTGAAGCTTTCTCCTTTTCTTTGGGCTCGTATTTATTTACATTAGCAGTACAATGAAAGCTTTGCAAGGATATAGTGTTGTGTTGAAAAAGGCACTGTAGACAAGCAGAACTAGATACACATTGGTAGGACTATCATTCTGATAATATATGTGTATGTGGACACATTCATAACCTCTAATGAATTACATACATTTGTACATGGAGGTATTAACAGCTTGTATCTGTTCCTTTGTCCCAGGGCCTTGCTTGAGCCTTCAGGAGCCTGATGCACTCAAAAGCAGGTCCAAATTCATGATAGAATCAGAGATAAGGGAGATTCCATTGCTACTTTTCTTAGCATTAATCTTGTCTGTTTGACAGTGGTCAAAGACCAGAAGGAAACAAACCTTCTGGGATGTACTTTCTGAGGCTCTCGAGAGCAACTGAATTTCTTGGAACTTGAACAGTCTGCTCAGATCCATTAGAGGCAGAGGCTGGAGACAAAGCAGATGATGGAAACCCATGTTGTTTAGTCGATCTGAAGGAAGATAAGAATCTTGGTAAGAACTCATTCCTTTCTTTTTATTCCCTTGCCTGAACTAGTGCTGAATTATTAGTGACATATTAAAAAAACGAAACCAAAACAACACAAACAAACAAACAACAACAACAAAAAAAAAAAAAAAAAAAAAAAAAAAAAAAACAAAAAAAACCCCCAACCAAAAAACAAAAACCCAAAAACCCCCAAACCAGTTTTAATTACATTGTCTGTACAATCTCATAAACATTAACTAGAATCGAACAGACTGCAGATCAATTAATTAACAAGTACTGGTCAGTCAGTAGCAGTCGTCTACAATGGCAGGGTGAATTGTAGTTATAACCTCTGCTATGTAATTGGCAGAATTTTATGGGTTTAAAACCCCAGGAGGATTTCAGAACTAGGATTTGGTTTATTCCAGCTTCCTTCTTCCTGGTAAAATCTCCCAAAGAGATATTCAAAGAGATATTCAAAGAGATATTCCCTTTGGTTTTTCTCCTCAGGTTGTCAATCAAGATTAGGGCTCTAACTACTTTTCTCACCAAACTGTTTTTAAGTGGGAAGTATCTCCTGGGGCAATGCTGCACTCTGTGTTAGACTCACATCCCAAAAACGTAAGGAAGTTGTGGGGTAGTGCTTTAACAGGGAATCAAGATATATGGATGAGCAATGGAGAAGAGAATTATACTGAAGGTTTAAAAGCCTGGTTTTGGTGTAGAGTCATACACACCCTTCCCCCAAACACAGCCATTTTCAGAATGATTTGGGTTGGAAGAGACCTTCAAAGGCTCTTTGACATGAACAAAAGCTGGTTAACCAGTCTATAGCAGGTTTGCAAGGTAATAGGCACATTATCAAAGACCTTTCCTACAGGTTTTTTTTTTAGGAATAATGCTCATGTGTGTTTCTTAGCAATCTACAAATTAAATATCAGAAATGTTTAAAAAGCAGCAAGTATCAGTTAAGAGTACAATCCTCAGATTGCCCTTTGTTTTGAAGACACTTGTCTTACTTCTGGTTGTCTTTTATATGATGACCTAAATTGTTTAAAACTTAGCAATCCAAAAAGTAAGGGAGCCCTTCTGGCAATAAGGGCACTCAAAAACACACAAGCAAGAAGCAAAACACTCGTCTCCAGTGTGACTTCAGTCACAGTAAGTTTAGAGAAAAAGCAGAAGGATTATAAGCCCCATAGACAGAGTCATGTAATATTTATTCTTTTCATTAATTTCCTGCTCAGTAGAAAAATGGGACTCTTGCTTAAAATCCTCAAGAGTTCTCTCACTACTT
>JAWWMO010000096.1:5804454-5815512 GCA_035047845.1 Dendrocincla fuliginosa
CCTTCCCTCCCTTACCTATTTTCCACCCACTAATGTACACACAAATGCACAAACACACAGGCTTATCAGGAGTTGAATAACCCAATGCTGAAGGAGTGATTAGAAAAACGATATATTCTTTCTCTCTCATGCCTACTGGAAACAACAGAGTTTCCCTAGATGTTAATTTTGTATTGAACATTGACTTTAGGATAGATAGAACAAGATGCTCCCCACTGCTGCCTTTTTAAGTTGCAGTTTAACCTGACAGTTAAGTACTAAATGAAGACACACAAACACTGTGAAATTCACTCAAACAGAAAGAATTGAGGGGCCTGGTATAGCTGCATTCTTTAGGAATAAAACAAAAAGCTCATTTTTACAGCATCTGAGCACAAATTATGATAAAATTGATTTGTAAATGCTGCTGAAATAAAGTTCTGGCTATTTATTTTATGCAGATCTCAGGGCAACTGATAAAGTATGATGAGATGCTTTATATCACTGCCACCTTATAACTTTTCTGGCATGGGGTCATCATTACAGCAACACCCAAGGTACGAGTTGGCCCACCATGTGTTCTAACACCCCGTGTTGACCCACCCATTATTTTAAGCTTGACTTGGAATAGAGTATGAGATCGAATCCACTCAGTGATCCACACAGAACACCGTGACTGATTTTTGCTGCTGCCAAGTAATACAGCTCAACAAATTTTGGTAACACAAGGTTTGCACGGGAAATCAGAGCTGTCATCTAAGAAACAACCACAGTAACATCATATCCCATACTGGGCATAAAAACAACACCCTTTTCAATCTGGCAGTCCAATTCTTTTAAGCACACAAATAGTAAGTCTATCTACACAGCTCTTTCCAAGAAAACAGTGAACTCGAATGGGCTGGATTCCTGGAAGGTCTGCTGCAGGAGAGGACCAGCACATTTAAACAAACAGCATGTTTAAACTTTGTCTGAGCATCCTCAGGCTAAGGAAACTATTGCTCTGCAGACATCCCAAAAGACAGCGGTCTTCTGGAATCTTGAATTTAGCTTCTGCCTTTCCAATCTCCACTGCCTGAGAGCAAGCCATGAATGGTGCCCCAGGTTTCTGCAGAGAGGCTGAAAAATACACCAGATTTCACAGAGGAAGGACAGGTAAAGGCCTAGCAGCGAATCATGAAGAAATTTTTCCATTCCTTTAAGCACCTGCTTAAGAAAAGAACAGCAAATCCACAAGGTAACCATTCCCTTGGAATAGTTCCGATAAGGAGACAAGCTCTATATGAATTTTGAAACTTCACACTTTTCCTCTTGTTCATCTTCCATCTTACTGACAAAAATAAAAACTTTACCATAAAAATCGTTCTTGTCACATCTCTAGATCTTGAATCCCCTTCTGCATCTGCACCACTATAAAGAAATGAGGTTTATTCCCATTATTTCATTTGAAAACAAATCAATGCTCTTGTTTTCAGTTTTTAATTGATTTTAAATCAACACAAAACACAAAACATTGCTGCTGTTATGAACCTGCACAAAACACTTATCTAAAAAAGTCTATGGCATCAGAGGGGATGGGTTACAACACAGATTATGGTAGCAGTCAGCTAATTATTTATTGCATAACAAATGGGGAAACAGCAATAAGAAACAAAATATCCCTGAAAAAAAATATGTAAATAGAATTTGTAAGCTACATACTGCTTTTAATCAGATAGTTAGACTTAAAACAATTATAATTTCAAATATAAAGCCACTGCCTGTTTTTCAGATGGATTTCGAAATAGAGAACACTTTCTAACACTTATTAACTTTTTAGCAACAGGGCACAATATGACTTCATTGTGTTTGATTATAAAGTAATCAGTTAGGACTAACAGCAACAATCAGCCTTTACATGATAGTTACCATATTTTGCATGAATTCAGAAGAAGTGTAAGGTATTACGAGAACATCCATTTCCTTTAAAACTTTCATTATGTAAGAGAAAATAAAAGCAACGCATTTTCTACTAGGTAGCACATCAATACTTATTATATAGCAAAGCACATCTTTATCCTGAAAAACAAACTGTCTCTTCTTCATTTGATAGCTGAGAGAATACCAGAATCTCCAGTCTTTTTTCTCATTTTCTTTCAAACTAAGTGGTTTTTTTTTCAAGTGATGAGTGCTGACATTTGCTACAAGGAGAGGCTCTTTTTGCCTTGAGAGGTAAAGGTATTTCTAGGAAAAAGATATGAATGTGTAGGTGTAAAATGAAATTTTTGCTGTTCACTTTATAATGCCAAACAACTGCTGCTTGTTCACATGTTTATGTGCAATTGAAGGCAGAGTAACTATGTGATGGGGAAATTCTGGTTACAAAAACGAGTGCTGAGACCTTCACATAATTTAAAGGGAGCAAAATTATATACATTATTTCACTGTCCTGTTATGCTTTGACTATATGGTCTCAGAGATAAGTGGAGTAGAACATTTGGCATCACCATTTACCAGAGCAGCTTTAACACTGGTTTGAAAATAAGCTATTGCTTATTCTAGATCCAAAAAAAACCCCTTTGATTCTTCCTCAAATTACTCTTCAGTGAGCTAGAATTTATGTAAAGTAAATTTGACTACTAAAAAAACTGTTAAGCACAACTGTACTCAGCTCTTTCTTGGCACCCAGAGCAAACATACCACAATTATTTTGTGCACTGCATGCAACAGAATGGCCTGACCCAAAGCTTTTTAAAGAGAAGGGAAAGAATAATATTGATTTCCAATGGGCTCTGCTACCAAGTGCTCTATTGGTCCTCAGTAAATTAATGTGCAGATATCACGTGTCATCACAGCAGTGTTCCAACAGAAAATATTAGATATAAAGCCAAAGTACTGCCCAAATCACTATTACACAATGTGTCATTTGTGTTTAATGTTCAGATGATCCTTGGGCTAACAGACAGTGAAAGTTCACAGGCAGGCCATCCTCTCACTTATGTAGGTCATTTAGGCAAAAGAAGATGCTCTTCAACTGACATTCATCATTTAAAGAGGCACATTATGGGTTTTTTTTAGGCTTATTCCTCAAGGTGCTTTGCCTCAGGCTAAGCTCTTTCAAAAGCTGTTCTTTGCACTTATAGCATATTGCAAGAATTTCCTCTAATATTAGAATCAAATTCTTTAAAATATTTCCCTGATGTTCCCCAACTCCTTATCTGAGTTATTGAATCTGTGATGCTGTGATTGTTTTGGGTATTTTTGCAGATTGTTGCCTTTTTAAGTTACTTGTGCACCACAAATATCACATTTCACCCATACAAAATGACTTCTTCCCCCTGGCAGCCTGTTCCAGTGCTTGATAATCCCTTCAGTGAAGAAATTTGGCCAGCACCCCCAGGGCCTCTTCCAGCTTTCCAAGGACGCTGCCCCTCACCCTGCAGTGCTGCAGGGGGTTGTTGTGACCCTGCTGTGTGTGACAGGCTGGATGGAGGGGCTGAGGCCAGCAGGGTGAGATTCAACAAGGTGAAACCCCAGGTTCTGCACCTGGTTTGGGGCAGTCTAAGCACAAAGACAGGCTGGGTGGGGAACGGGTGGAGAGCAGCCCTGAGGAGAAGGACTTTGGTGCAACATTTAACATGACCCAGCCATGGGCACTGCCAGCCTGGTGAGACCCCACCTGCAGAGCTGCCAAGATGCCCAAAGGGCTGGAGCCCCTCTGCTCTGGACAGGCTGGGAGAGCTGGGGGTGTTCATCCTGGAGAAGAGAAGGATCCAGGGAGACCTCAGAGCACCTTCCAGTGCCTAAAGGGGTCCGACAAGAAGGCTTGAGAGGGACTTTCTGCAAGGGCAAGCAGTGACAGGACAAGGGGGAAAAAGTTGAAAAAGGGTAGATCTAACTCAGATATCAGGATGAAACCCTTCCCTATGGGGGTGGCGATGCCCTGGCACAGGTTGGGCACGGAAGCTGTGGCTGCCCCATCCCTGGAAGTGTCCAAGAATAGGTTGGATGGGACTTGGAGCAACCTGGGCTGGTGGAAGGTGTCCCTGCCCATGGCAAAGGCTGGAACAAGATGGGCTTTAAGGTCCCTTCTAACCCAAACCATTCTGTGATACTGTGATTCTAAGAGGTAATCCCTAGGAGTTCTGACTCTGGCCCTTGTAATTTTTTCCTAGTTATTTCCCTATCTTTTCCCTCATTAGACAGTCAAAAATCTGATTTTTTTTGGTTTTTATGTCCATGGTTTCACTGTGTCTAAAGCACTTGTCTGCTTAGACATAACTTTCAGTATCACTTCTGTGTATTTAGACCTCTAACACCCTTTCTGAGAGACAAGGTAAAATCCTAAACCAATACAGATAAAAGCAAAGAATCTCACTCAAAATGAAATCCATAAGTGGAAGCACAGTCCAGATCAGGCATTGGTCACTAAGGGTCTGGGACAGCAACACTGCACCAAGTCCCACACCAGTTCCCTTGGATATCCTGCAGGTTCAAATATCAGGTTGGGTGCAGCTGCTGCACCACTGGTCCTCCCAAAGTGAAAAACAGAGCTCATACAAGGCAGAAAGAAGTGTGATAGGACTCACTGTGCTTTACAGCTGTGTCAGAAGTGAGGCATGCATTTTCTACTGCTCTACTAGCACAGGATCATTTCCACATGGCAGAGAAGCCTACATTTTACAGGTCCTGCTTTAGCACTGATAATATGCCTTTTTGCCTCTGTTGCCTTGAAAAAGTGCCTTCACTCCTTGCTATTCTTTCTAGACCATGAAGAATAAGATGCAGACATCTAAGGACATGATGGGGATTGTTTGTTAGTGTGCCAAGAGGGGAAAACCCAGAAATTGCTGTGGTGTCAGCTGCTTTTATAGATGCTGACAAAAGAACAGGAGCCATGGCAGCCTCACATGTTAACAGTGCAGAAATTACACCAAATTTATCTACCACAAAAGTGCCCAAAACTTTGCAGCAGAACTCCAGAAACACTTAAAACCAGGTGGGAATTCAACAGCTTTATTTTCAGGGAGATGACATCAGCACGAATAGACATTTTCTGCATTTTACAGGCTAAGCATATTTAAATAAACAAGGGTGAAAAAAATGAGACTCTGCACTGGAGAAAATTCGGGTTGTGGCCACTGTCCCAGCTGGGCTGTAGATCACAGGCTTTCATCTTCTTCCCTGCAGTTCATGGGGGTCCATGGGCTGCTTCTCAGCTGTCATTGACATGGGCAAGTTTGCTGATCTTTAAGTCAGGATCAATATAAATTCCTATCAAATAGTCTACAGATCACAAGATAGCTTGCAATTCCTTAGGTAGACTTCTTGAAATTATTCAGTGAGACCACAACTCATATGTTTAGGTCTAATATCTCTGTGTAGAGCTCCAAACCTGGAAAATCCTTCTGTATTGATCCCAGTAGGCTCACAGGTCATGTAGCCACACACCAGGTACCTCCAGGCCTTCCTCTGGGGGTGTTTGTGGCACAAGAGGATTAAGTTATGCTTCGCAGACCACCTTGTCAAAATCACGCATTAAAGGTTTGCTCAAAGCAGACAGAGCAAAAAGGTACAAACAAGACAAGTTTTTTATTTATATTTCCTCTTATTCACACAAAATTCCCTTTTAGGAAGCTTTCATTTAGAGTCCATTCAAGCCTATAAACCTCATCCCTGGTGAGGGAGAAGTTTGCCCTGCTGCCATCAGCCTCAGTCAGTTGATGGGTTATTTTTCCCATCCAGCTGTACTGCTGGGTCCTGCCTTGGGAAGAGAGCTGGGAACAAGGATCAAGGCCCCACTGAGGAGAACTGAGAACAAGACAACATCATAAATCTACCAAACAGGAAGGTAACACAGGAACAAGCAGTTTCAAAAGCCAAACAAGGATTTGGCTTGAACTGTTGTGCTAACTTGTGGTCACTGACATAGCAAAATACTCGCCCATCAGCTGTAGAAACTCCCTACTCAAATCAGCCCCTTCCCCACAGATCATGCATGGTAAAATCAGTGGGTACTGTGTCTTTAAAGGAAGGGGAGGAAATGTTTAGCCAAGGAATGTAGTTTTATATTGTTTTGTTTAGGGTAGATGCTGATCTATCACTGTGTGAAGGGCATAAAAGTGAGTAGTTGGCATGCAGAGAGGGTGGATTTATCACCCAGCATCCATCTCCATGTATATAGGGAATAAAAAAGTATCTCTTCTTCATCATCCATCATCTAGCTATGTATCTATATATCTGTGTATCTGTCTGTCTGTCTGTCTGTCTATCTGTCTATCATCTGTCTGTCTGTCTGTCTTCTTGTCCTCTGGATACAACCCAAATTTGGGAAAACACTGACTGCAGTGGAGAATTAGATCAGGACTGTTCTCACACACACACACACACTCCCCCCCAGACATCACTGAGAACAGAATTCCCATCTCAGCTCCATTCTGTTAGTCCAGCACTTTCATTTAAAGGTCATGGATATAAAAGTCTTGAAATCCTCATTGGAGTAAACCAGCCTTACTCCCTGGTGTCTACCAGTAAAGAGTTTTATCCTGTCCTTATTTGGCCTTTTCTCTTTGCAGTAACCCTCCGACTTAAAACTCCTTGTACTGAGATTGAAGAAACTAACATAAATGTGGCATTTAGAAAAAAAAAAAATTAAAAATTACACATATTCCTCCTCATTCTACAGTATGTAAGAGTATATTTGCTTAAATTGCACCAAGAAATATTAATTCCAAAAAGCATCTTTAAAGATTGCCCAGGATTTTCTGCAGGAACTGGTAGAATAAACAAAAGCCTGTATTCCAGAGTGATGGAGAGCTGCCTGAGCACAGCTGCATTAGCACACAGACCCTCCCTCTCCAGTCTCATTAATATTTCAGTCTTTCCACAGTGAATACATATTCTTGTGAGGCACAATGATGTGCCAGAGCCTCCTTTGAGGACTGGAATAGTAATACTCCCATCCTGAGTCTGGTCTGGTTTCTCAAGAGGAGAAAAGAAATAGCTGAGTATCACAGAAGTGGGTTGCCATCGTGTCTTCAGAAGGTGTCTCTTAAATGCTGAGAGTGTGAAGGAGAAATTCCCTGCTGCTCTGGGGGAACTGGTGTGAATTTCCTATTTTTGCTATGGTCAGTTTAGCAATATCCACAGACACGCTGACTTGAAGTGACTGCCCAGCAGTATTAAATTACCCTTAATTGACTGCCTTATCCCAGTGGTTTACAAAAATACCTCCTTGGAGTGCTTCCAAACATGCCAGAGACGCTGGCCAGCCAAGTCTCCAAAACAGTCCTCAGTTAGCAACTTCCAAACCTCACACAAGAATCAAATTGCGTCACTTGAACACTGTTCCACATTCCCTTGATCAGATTCATGATCTCCCTCCTCAGGCGCAGTTATGAGGGAGAGTCTCCCTCTTTTAAAATAAAATGTATAGGGTCTTCAAACAAACAGAACCTGACACAGGAGAGAAGACCCAGGCGAGTGAGAAAATTGCTGCTACTGCTCCTTCACAAATATTGACAACATGTGGCTTTGGGCAGCACCAGTGCACCAACAGAGACATTTCTTGAATGCCACACTGTCACTGCCTTTGTGAAATTACCTGAAAGCCTGAATTTACTGTGATCTAGGTGCCCTGGCATGGATAGGTATGTAGCTAATGCCAGTTCCTCATGGCTTCTGGAGGGTTGTGGTGTTGTCCCCCTTGCCCAGGTCACCCCCTGCCCAAGGGTATATCACCCCTGCTTGTATTTCAGCAGTGGGATCACAGCCCAGCCTCATCCTGTGGACTCACCAGGTAGCTGTGCCTGGGGGTCTGGTTGTCCTCCTGTGAACTGTGGCAGCCAGCATGTAGAGCTACCCCTCCTGTCCCTGCCTCTGCCACAAATAGCTCCAACCTTTAACCGATGGACAGGACAAGCAGCAAAGGGAAATAAATAACTCTGAAGTGCCACGTCTGGAGCCAGAGCCGCAGCTCGGATGAGTCAGCACAGCCCCAGCTGTACCAGCTACGGGGCTGGCTTTGTTTCTCCATTTACAGACTGCGAGCCAAAGCACAAAGGAAAACTTCCCAAATGCTTGCCGTGATTAGACTATAAATAGCCAAATATAAAGCTTTGCCTGGAAAGATGCAGAATGCACACCCCCTGCCCACTCCATGACATTGAAGAAGCCTGGCAGCACCAGGACCTTTTTGGAGACTCATCTCTTCAGGAGCGTGGCCTTTTCCCTCCTGGCAGTACATCAGGTGTTGTTACCACTATAGTATTTCAGTGCTGACACACAATGCTTGCAAACATCCACTTAATCTCTGAGTAGTTCCACTAAATTTTATGCAGTCTTGTAAATCTTTCTTTCCCTGATCAATCAGAGAGGTTTTTGTTTACACTGACTTCTAGGAATGGGTCTTCATTGTGCAAATCCATTCAAAGACATTTATAGATAAAAAGGGCTGTGGTTATCTGTTGATTCCTGGCACCAAACCGTTCCAGTCACCTCATTAGTTTGACCTCCCCACCAAATAAACATAATGAGCAAATGCTGGAAACACGGGGTTTGAAATACACACAGGACTGAAATTCATTTGCATGTGGTGGTGTAGGAACAGAGCAAACATCTATCTTCAAGAAATCAGTTTTGTCAGAAAAAGACAAAATAGGCCAAAATAATTACATATCTTATTCACAACAAGGATTACAGTCAGTGGTTTGTTAATATTAAGCAGCTTAATACCTGGGAAAACATGGAGGATTTGGTTGTTGGTTTTTCCCCCCAAAGTTTTCTAGCTCTTTCATTCAATCTTATCTTGTGGAATAGAACACGCCCTCACTTGTCATTGGAGCATGGGATATAGAGCAAGAAGAGCCTCATGGAGGTTGAAAAGCTAATTTACACCCTCCTCTACAGACTATTGTTAATGATAAAAGGACTCTGCATGAGATGCTGTGCTCTGGTGTCTCTTAGCTTGTTATAAGAGATCACCTACACTATATCTTGTTCCAATTCTTAGAAGAAAAGTTCTGCTAATGGAAACTTTGTGTTTTTCACAGTGAGGAGATTCACTCATCTACTTTCAAGAACTTATTTTTCTTTGGTACTTTAAGTAGAATAAAATTAATTTTGTGCAAATTTGTGTATTGCAACTCCTATAATTTTTCAAAGAATGCAAACTAGAAGCAAAAGGAAGAGACATTCTGAGATATTTCTTTATCAGAGTGCTAAATAAGCCCTGATAATTCTCAGTCTCTAAGCAAGAGAATCAAACTGTCCCAGGCTGAGGCTGGCATGCTCTAGTATGGTTCAAGGAGAATTAAAAAGTAGGAAAAGTGAGGATTCACAAGAAAATAAACAGTAAAATCACAACAGCAAACACTGTCTTCTGTTCCAGGATCATGTTAGATTTTGGTGTCATGTTCCTGGATGGCACCAAAGTGGCAGTGAGTATGTCTCCATCCATCACTCAGGGAAGCTGAAACAAACTGACCTCCCACAGTTGATTCTTTTCATCATCAGGTTACTGAAGCCAGAGTAGAAACCATTCGGGTGCACCTCGCTACCTGCAGGGCAAGGGGGAAGCAATGTTCACTGTAAACAGCCTTTTTGTTTGTTACTGCAATACAGTTTTCTCCTAATGAAGAAAAACTAGATGGAAAAGAACTTGACAGCTTATTGTGTCATGTGTGAGAGACCTGTTAGACATCCTGTCCCAACCCAGACCCTGATACCTGTCCCCAGACCCTGAGCTGGCAGTAACCTCTCCCTCCCTACCATATCATTTGAACTGGGGCAGAACACTCCTTTCCTGCAAGGGGGGAAACGAGGGGTTTAATCACACAGAAGTGGCAAATCGCATGCCTTGATGCAGGGCAGAGGGACTGCAGTGGGTGCTACTCTAGGCTGGGGGAGAGGGGTCTGAAAAACTAATGTGGCTGTGGCTCTACACAGGGGCCAAAAATGTTTTCATGTGGGATGGACCCTAGTCTGCTGCAGGCCAACAAAATCCATGTGTCTCCTCGATGGAAGGCAGCAACCACTCAGTGCTTGTAAGGAAAGGCATAAATAATTTGTGTTTGAAACAAGGGAAGATTTAGGAAGGCAGCCTGGAGTAAGTCAAGTAGCAATTCAGTTCAAGGTCAAATGTTTCCTCTTTTTACTTGAAAAAATCAGAATCAGGCTTAGCAACACAGTTAGAAAGAAAACAGTTTTTATGTCACTAGCTCTGCCACATCAAGAGGATTGCCAGGATTTGGGATTGAACTTGGCTGCTCCCAGACAGCAGAGCATATGCTGTGCTGCTGCCTGCCTGGCATGTCTGCTCCTCTGACTGTCTGTCTGGGTGTCTGCCTACCACTGCTGCCTCTTCCCTTGGGTTTTCCTGGGTGTCACAGCTTAGGGCTGGTCACTGGCACGGCTGAAACTACCTTGGAAGTGTCCCCAGGAAAAGAAACACTTCCAGGGTGATCAAAGCACAGTGCTGCCCCAGCTGAGCATTGTGCTAATGGCAAAGAGGAAGGAAAATACAAGAAACAGAACACAATGCAGCAAACTGCATACACAGGTCAAACTTTCACAGGCTTATAATCACTCTGTCACTTGAGTGGGGCCACACTGAAGAATTACTAGGATGCTTCAGTAACAACAGTGAGTAGGTCTAAGTGGATTAAGAATGCACAGTCATACCAGAATATTGCCAGGATTATTCTAAAAACAGTACTGTAAACAAAATAAAGAAAAGCATTAAAGCAACAAAAATATCATAACTGAATAACTATTATTGCCTGATTTAATTTCTGCTGGAAAGAAAGGAATGATTAAAAGTCTTCCACTCTCTTTTGAAAAGAGTGTCTCAGCTACCAGTTGATAAATGCAAGAGCTAAAACTTTAGGAATAACCAGTTTCATAAAGCTGTCAGACCTTTTTTTTTTTTAAGGGGGTGATACCTGGTGAAGAAAATAATGAATTCTGGTGATAAATAATATTGTTATTTAAAAAAAAAAAAAAAAGAGAAGAAAAAGAGGAAAGAAGAAGGAAGGAGAAGGAGAAGGAGAAGGAGAAGGAGAAGGAGAAGGAGAAGGAGAAGGAGAAGGAGAAGGAGAAGGA
>JAWWMO010000096.1:5827177-5846396 GCA_035047845.1 Dendrocincla fuliginosa
TATAACTGCTAACTTGGATCATGTTATAGCTGCTAATAGATCAATAAAACCGTCTACATTTCTATTTTGAAAAGCAGTTGGTTGTACAGCTTTAAGTTTGTTTAGGCTGATACTTCAAAAATCAGCAGTCAACTCAAATTACACAATTTTTTTTCTGCCTTTTCCCTTTGCTTTGAAGCAAAACCACAAACACAATTTAAGTTACTGCAGACTGCTTTTGGACAAGCAGCAGTGAAAAGAAGCTCCCCTCCCTTTCCACTCCCTCCTATCATCTCGCCCAGGTCACCCGTATCTTGGTACTCCCACTGCAGCCTCAAGGAACTGATCACTTTTTTTCTCCTGGAAAAATCTGTGGCCAGCCATTTTTGTCCCTACTTCTTGCTTTGAGAGGTGCTTTCCACCAGCAAAGCCAGTGGGTGACAGAAAGGGGCGAGCTCACCCCCAGCCCCACCTTCCATCCCCAAGGGCTGTCACCACTCCCTCCGCACCAGGCACAGCTCTTGTGCAACTGCAGCACAAAGCAGGCATGGAAAAATTCATCTGAGGAACAAAAAGGATCAGTTAGCATCTCGAGAGATGGGCACAGAGGGAAGTCAGAGGGGCAGGACTCCCTCTTTCAGCAGCAGCTTGTTATTAAATTGGCTTAGACTGCAGCTTGAGAGTTCATCCTGAGCCTTCATGCAAAGCTGGGGAGGAAAATGACTGTGCATTCGCCTCTTCTTAGAAACAGCAGGAGAGATTAAAACAGATGGAAGGATCCAGGGCGTGCCAGAGCTGTGGGTACCAGATCTGCAGTAGGATTGCAGCAGGTCTGGGGTGCAAGTGAGCTGGTTGCAGGTGGATGGGCTGATTTCAGCAGTCCCAGCGAGGCTGCAGGCATGGACAGAGGTGAAAAGCAGCTGCGGGAGGAGATAGGGAGAACCTGTAGGAAAGACAGCTGAAGACAGAGAAGACTTGGAGGACAGGGAAATGCAAAAGCATGGTTTCAGCTAAGTGCATGTGAGAACAAGAGAGGGGCCCAGTGACAGAAAGGAAGGGAGAGAAGTCTTCTGCATGTCTAAACACTGGAGAACAAGCCATAAGGAAACAGCAGCTAAGAGGACATGTACATACTTAAAGACACAAATACATATGAAGGTATTTGGACTGTAATCATGCCATACATTGAAGGCATATCTGGTAAAGGAGCAGAATTATTATGGCAAACTGCAAGACTCCCATCCATCCATGCCCACACTTCTCTACACTGTTTGTACACCCCTTGTCAACACCAGCAGCCACATTTCTCATGTTCTGACAAGGCCAAACAGGAAGGAAACTCCAGCACTGGAGTTTTGGGAAGTGGTTTATCTATCACATACTTGCAGAGTAAAAATTGGGATTGTGGTGTTTTTAAATTTGCTGTGATAAAAAAGAAAGGTCCAGAAGGTTACTTTACCCATTAAAAGAGAAAGAAATATCTAAAAGTCTTCCTCATGTTCTCTATCCTTCTTAAATTATTTCAATAAGAAATGGAAACCATTTGATCTTGAAATAAGGCAGAAATTTTTTACAATGGGAACAATCAATCACTGGAACAACCTTCCCAAGGATGTGATAGAGCCCCCATTGCTGGAGGTTTTCAGGATGAGATTGGACAAGGTGCTGGATAATCTCATGGATGCTGGTTTTTCCACAAAAGGAAAAAGGGCTTTTGAGGTCACTTCCAACCTGATTTATGATACAGCTGATATGTCAAAAATTAAAAATAGAGAGGAAAAAGAAGAGGACAATAAGCCCTGTTCTGTGAGATCTCATTACACATCATAAAGCTGCAAAAATCTCCACAATATTTTAAAAATGTTTTCAATACTCTTAATTTGTTCTGACTAGCCCCAACCACTGCATGATATAGTAGTTTGGAAACCACCTTCCAGTATCTTGACTTGTTAAAGGCAGGCACAGGAAAGGTACTGGGGTGATTTCTCACTGCAGGTTGCAGCAATGACCACTGAAAATGCTACCAAAAGAAAGTATCACTGCCTTCATGAGCACAAGTATTTATCAATAAAGCTTTCTGATGACATTAGACCTTTGTAGACCTTAAGGCCTTCCAGATTATGAAACCACATTTCGCATGAATTGCATGTAAAGCTACAATATAAAATGTTATTGAAACAATTGTGCAGTTTATGAAGAAAGCTGTCTTAACAGAGCTGGAGACTCCTCATTTTTGTAGCTCAGGCTTTGCAATGGTATGACAGTATCTCTCTCAAGCTGCCTCTCAAGGTAACTTTGTTCTGGTTTGGTGGGACATCTGATGGTGGTGAAAAAAGCTCATACTGATTTATTAACTCTAATTCACTACTTTATTGCCAGCAAACAAATTACATATTGTGTGAAATCCTCATCTGACTTCAAACAGAAGCCTTGGGGTTTTTTATTTAAAATTAAAGGGTCACTGGGCTATATGCTGTGTACCTGAGAGCATGAGCCTCTCTCAGAGGCCAGTACTGCTGTCAGTGCTGGTCAGTCAGTTTATTTAACAAATTCAGCTTGTTTCTTTCTTACTATCAGAAATTATTTTAAATATTTCCTTTCGAAGGGGTTAGCACTAAAAATCACAGCCTAGAAGTGCCTATTTGTGTATCACAGCCTCTTCTTCTACACTCAAAGCACAGTAAGAGGCAGTGAAATACAGCCTTGCCTTGCCACAGCTGCAATAACTGTAGATATTAGAAACAGCTGCAAAATCAGCTATTTCTATGGTTTATCCCACTATGTTGCTTGCTTTAGTGTCTTCCATTTCAGAGAATTCTAAATGCCCACATCAGTATTTTGCCTGAAATTTCATATCTCCTGGTTTCACCTAATTCTTCATCACAATTAAGGGGGCATATTATTACATTCTCTTTGATTCTCTCCAGTTTCAGTTCAGAAGAACCTGCTGTGCAGGTTTCATCACAGACCTCCACTATTTCATTTTTCTGCATAATATCTTTCCAAAATGTCACGGATAGAAGGCCTCTTCAGTAAGAAGGGAAAGACACTCTTTTTGGACATATAATGAGAAACATTAAGCTGTCTGAAAAGTAAATGTCTTTCAATTGAATTTTATTGCAGAAAAATTTTGTTTTCTGCAGAGAATTTTGATCCTGGAGACATGGCATTTTCCAGTGAAAGGCATTTCTCTGAAAATTCTCAAAAAAGTTTCATATTAATTGACAAAAAATGCCAAAATGGAGTCTTCTTCATTTTCTCACAAAAATAGGAGTGCAAATCTCATTGTCCCATTCACAGCCTACCCCTGTCATTACAAACAAAACTTGAAATTTATGTCTTTTCAGACCATTATTTGAAGCCAACATGAGATTTTCCCAAGGCAAAACCAATTACAGCAAAGCTACTCTGGTAGATGTTTGTCTGACATTCAACAAAGGATGTTTCTCCTCCTCCTCCATCATTTGGTGAGCTCATTGTGTGCATTCAGATCCCACTTGCCCTTAAGTTCTGCATTTTGATGGCTGGCATCTTTATTTTAATCTGAGTGGAAGTTGAAGTTCTCATGTGATCACATGTCAGTAGGAACTTTAACTAAAATACCAAACACCCCTAATTAAATTGCTGGTTTGGCAGCCCTGTCTTAACTTGCTGAGAAAGAAAAGCAGGCAAGTTTTTGAGTAGCTGGAGGCTCTCAAGTGGGGTTCTGACTCACACGAAAGAGGAAAACACACGACCTTGTTTTTGGAGCCTCTCTGTGCACATTATTCTAACTTGGCAGTCCTGGGGCTCAGCTGGTTTTCAGAGGAGCAGTGCCATAAATCACTGTCATTTCAGCCCTTTACCCACCCAGAAACACAGACACCACATTGTTGAACTGTCTTCTTCTGATACAGGTTTGTTTGGAAATGCTTTGAACATCAGACGTCCCTTGTAGTACACATACAAGTTTCACAGAAATGTTTAAACAAGAACTGTGTGCAACTTACCACGAATCACTGAATCTGACTGACTGACTGACTGACTGACTGACTGACTGACTGACTGACTGACTGACTGACTGACTGACTTTAAGGTGCAGTTGTAATGCTGTGGTGAAAAAGGCTCTGTCTTCCCTGCTAAGATATCCACCAGACACCTGTGGGTAGGTGCTCTGTTCTCCCACTGCCCTTTTGACCTAAAGTAACAGCATAAAAGAAAATTACTTTTGGACTCAGCTCAAGATGATTTTGAAAATGCAACATCTTTCAGTGAAATGTCATAGTTTCTTGGGAATTGGGGCTCAAGAAAAGAGGAACCAGGCAGACAAGGCAAAAATGGCCTTCTGACAAACTTGTTAAAGCCCCAGTGCTATGGAAGAAGCACAAGTGTGTTGTGGAGGACTGGCAAAGAAGCTTAAAGTTACCTCCAAGAGAAGTCATTTTGTCCTTGGAGGAAACAAGCAAAAAGTAGGACAACAAAGGAAAGGTCAATAGGTTTCTCTGTGTTTGGATCCCTGAGACACGGCTGGTGGTGAAACTTTGACTTCTCCATGGATGGACCCTACCTGAGTCCTTCAGTTGCTTAAACCTAGTTGATAGATCTGGGAGAAGAACTAAGAAAAAAAATATAAAGTTATTTTCTGTTTTCTGTTTATTTCCTTACTAAAGGCAAGTGTGAGTTCAGTGACTTTTGGCTGTCATAATGTTTGGTAAAAAACAAAACTGGGTGTCAGCCCCAGGAATAACTGAGCATGCTAATACTTTCTTCTGCACTCTGTATATGGAAGAGACACTGCAAGAACACAAAAGTCTGGAATACAGTTTTAAATAAAACTGATAGGAGAGGCAGAGCATGAAGATATTTGTGAACAGAGAACAACTTGCCACAGGACACAGAAGTGAGTAAGAACAATGTGAATAAACTTGAGGACAAAAGTGAGTGAAACATGATTTTGTTTTTAGAATAGAGACCCCTGCCAGGTAGGCAGGGACAAATGGAAAACTTCTGTTTGAAGCTGAGAATTGACTGAAAAGTGAAAGGAAAGACCTGGCAGTATGCATCTGATCACCCAATGAGTACCAGTACTCCAGATAAGGACTTAGAGCACTTAAATAAGGTTCTTGGTGTCCCTTTATGTGGCTGTCCATCTCCAAGGACCACAGAGGAAACTCTGAGTCCCATTAGCCCTTTTCAGTTATGGGTGGGCCCAGCATCAAAAGATAGTTTAGACATTTACCTGAATACTAAAATTAACCATTATTATTAGGATTATTTAAATTGATCCTAAGTCATATCTGTGGGGGAAAATGTTAAAAAAAACAATGAGAAAAAGCTGTGCAGTGAGTCTTGTCAAATGCTACACTGATTTTTCATTATTTGTTGCTTCCTCAGAAAGTCCATGCATCTCTGTGAAAACACAAGAAGACTGGAAATAAACACGGTTCTAACTTAATAAAGGAATGTAAGCAGAACTTTAGCATTAGGAGAGGGCTGTCCTCCCTAGTTCCCACAGTCTGTCCAAGGTGCCTCTGCTTAACAAACTAATTAGTCTGATTTTCCCAGGTCTTTTTACCCATGAAACTGGCTCAAATTCAGATTGTGGTATTTTTAAATATGTTAAAAGTAAGACAACATAAAATTCAAGATGAGGCACTGAACAGTGTGTTCTAATCTTATAAAAAGCCTACTGCACTGTGAACATGCTGAATCGGTGGGCAAGGGTGTTCCCTCTGGGAAGATCCATTCCCCAGTGTGTGTCCACTGGCATTTTTTTCCCAAAGGATGGTGCTGGGAATAAATAGGGTTCCCTCTCAACCACTCTGAGGTCAGGCAGCCTCTCAGCCTGGAATGGACATGAGCCAGACGTTTCCTTGCAGGCTGTGCTTGGATCCAGGTGCTTCCTCTTGTTCAATGACTACATCGTGGGTGTTTGTTAACCACAAACTTGTATTTCCACAGCAGGGACAGGATGGGAGTAAAATACCACAGATGTGGGTCTGAAACACTCATTTCTGTGTCGTTTTCCCAAAAGTCCTGGTCCACACAGGAGGAAATGGAAGTTTTGTATCCAAGTGTGCGTTCCTGAACTGGGACAGGCCTGGGGCTAGTAGGAACAGAAAATAACCTGACATTTACTTTTTGATTATCAGGGAAATAATTAGCCCAGGCTGATGGCTGAGCTCTGAGTAACATCACCAGCTACATCTGCTTGAAATGAACGAGCTAAAGGCACACCATCCACCTGAATGTCTTTGCAAAGAGCCACAACACTGAGATTCTTAACAGACTTGCCTTTTTCCATACATATTTCTTAAATAATATTGAAAACTGGTATAGTCTTTTCCATCTAGCTGAAAACCTAAGAAAAAGAGGTCTCTGTTGTACAAGAGAGAGAAATTTTGCAAATTGTTTAACTTACAGGAGTATCACTATCAATGCAGTGAGGTGACATTGTAATAGCACCTTGGAGTTGGAAGAGAGAGAGGAGATACTGATAAATATGCCTAGTGGAACTTATGGGCATGAATTTTATTTTTCACAGCTTCTATTTAAGACCTTCCAATAAACAAGCATTATTCTGTATTTTCTACAGAAGCCTGAAACAATGGGCTAAATACTCAGTTGCTGAGATTAATTAATCTTCCTTGATTTTATATGCATTTAAACTACCTAAGGTTCTCCAAGGAGTGGGATAAATATGAAATACAGAGGGTTACTAAAACCAGCTTGTTTTACTTAATTCCCTCAATTTCAAAATACCTGTTTACCACTGCTGATCCAGTGAGTTTTCACTTCTTTGGAACTACATGCTAAAAAAAAAAAAATCTCCCCAGGAAGAAAAAAGTCCAAGAAGAAATAAAAAGAAGGAAAAACATTACTGAGGCCTTGAAAAGAGCTGAATGTTTCAATTAAAGAAACATCTACAGGAAGATTCCCTCATAGAAGGAAGAGATTGTGATATTTCCTGCAGATGGGATGATGCATCATCTTGGAGGAATGATTCTTTTAATTTTTTTTATCAAGTTTTCTATAATTATTTTTGCTATAAAGCAAAACTGACTAAAAATTTTACTTGTGAGACTCTCATAGCCTGAATAAAAATATCTGCCCAAATACTTCCAGTATTTTCCTGGTGTTTTATGTCCAAAACTTTCTGAATATTCCCTTTCAATTTAAGATAAACATTCAATAGAATTTTATTACATTCCTATCAAAAAGCAAGAATGCTTTTTCCAAGTCGTTGAACTTGGACTCAAGGTACAGGAAACAGAACAGACACCTGAGTCATCTCTGAGGTACTTTTTCAAGGGCAGCACTTCCAGTGGGAAACAATTTTTGAAATACATCAAAATCTCAGGCAGAAGTTACTGCATTGCCAACAGTGAAAGGAGCTAAATGTACTTTTTTTTTTTATTGCCATTACTGAGCTCTTCTGTCCAGAGTCGTGAGTGACCAGGGGAGCTCATATTTTTAAAAAATATCATTGATGTGTCACACGGACTCCCTACTTCTGGGTAATGAAAGTCATTTGTTCCTGCCAGGGCTGGACCCTGCAGTCCCCTGACATCCAGTGCCATCATGTGGAGACACGAGCTCTTACCATCCGGATGCCTCAGAGCACTGAGGAGCTTTGTCTAGGGACATTCACTTAAAATCTTCTGTTTGCAATAATGAAACCAACTTTTTTTGGGGAAAAAAATAAATCACATTGATAAGGTGCTTGGCAGTTAATATCTTCTTGGATATTAAAATCATCCTTAATGCCCCAGCTCTGTTCTGCTGGCTGCCACGTCTTCCCCCTAGGTTGAAATAAAAGAACCCTTTTTAAGACACAAATACAGTGTCTTTTGCCCTAATATTCTAAAATGGTGTGAAAGCATTACCCTTTTTCCTTTGTACTATACTTTCAAGGACAAGGGTACATATTCCTTCCTCAACAAGAAAAAAGAAATAAGTTTTTTCTTTCATATATAAATATACACACATATACACACACACATATGTTCATGTGCACACACACATAAACACACACACAAATGTTTAACCTGGAGAGAGAATTTGGGAGAGATGCTGCTTTTTTTGTGGTCATCAGACATTTCAACTTCCCCCAGCCAGGATTTCAGCCCATGTGGCTTCCAGAGTGGCTGGACTCAATGATCTTAGAGGTCTTTTACAACCTTGACAATCTGATGATTCTGTGCCTAGTTTAAATCTAGAACCCAAGGGCCAAACCTCTTTTTTCATGCCCTCCCTCGTCTCTTTCCCTTTTTTTTTTTCTTCCACAACAAAATCTCTTGTGAAGTCACCAAACTCAGACTGTTTGCCTGTGCTCAATATCAGCCCTGCAGATCCTGATTTGATTTTATGCCACGATTTATTCTGGTACCTCCTGAATGCCTACCACCACCTTTTCTTTAGCAGTCCTATCTGTTGGATACATTTCCATAGGCATTTATTCTACTGATTTAAAGGCCTGGACAGTATTTTCCTCTGCTCTTTTTCATGGCAAATGACAATATGAGACAACTCTGTAATATTTGCAATTTAGACTGTTTTAGGAAACTGGCACTGCTGGAAATGGAGACCCTGATTTGTTGTGCAGCAGATGGGCTAAAATTGTTCCCCTCCACAATAAAATGAGTGGAGGAAAATTTCCTCCTGGAATTAATTCTCAAAAATCTCACTGAAAATAAGAAACCACTTATTTACTTAATCCTCCAGTAAAAAGGCTATTCTCTCATCCACCACTGAATCTCCACTCGTGGTGAAATTCTGCAGGAATCTGAGACCCCACAGCAATCTGACACAACCTAGGATACAAGCCCTGGGGTGCAGACTTCTTTTAATTAGTTGCTTTCTTGCTGCCTTGTCAGACAAACAAGAAAACGAATGAATGGAAAGCATCAGGCTATTTGGTATGCAGTGGTTATCCCCAGATGTTTTGCATGTGGTAAACTTGATAATAGCAGAAAAAAGAATGAACATGACGAAAGAGCAGGGGGAAGCCAACAGGCATTTGATTTCAGAAGGGAGGAGAGAAGTAAGAAAGCCAGAGTCATGCAAATACAGATACCGAAGGGTAGACTGTTGAAGGAAACAAATAACCTATTATCTTCCTAGTCAGTAATGAATAAGAGCTAGGATGAATTGGGATGTAGTTCCTACCCATTCACTAGCTCTATCATGGGTGAATATTTCTAGTTTTTAAGAAAATTATGGAGGAATACTTGAAAACCCTTTTCCTTAGTCAGCCTTTCCAGAGAGCTCTGGAGGAATTTGCCAGCAGTTCTCTTGCAGCACAAGATCACGGCAGCCATGCTGGGTCAAGGCAAAGATTTCTCCAGCTATACATCCTATTTGTGACACTGCTCAGCAGCAGCAACCTCCTATCAGAGTAACACATGAACTAGTCCACAGGCAGTGGTGCTTCTCATGCAAAGGCCTCCCCCTTTCTAGCAGTTGTGGTTTAGAGATAAGTGCTCTATCTGCATCTTTGGGACTAATGGCATTTTTTATATTTCTTTTAAAATTATACCTATGTGTTTAGCAGGATTTAGTTCACAAGAGTATTTGTTTTGACTCTGCAGCTGATGTGTATTACAGGATATATAATTGTTAGTTCTGCTGGCTCCTGAGTTGAGCTGTGACTCAACAACAACAAGCCCCCCAAAAAAACAACCAAACAAAAAACCCCCAACAAACCCAAAATTTGGCTCTTTTTCCCACCCTTATTTTTTCAAGAATGATACAAGAATCATTCATAAACCACCAAGAATCAGGTTTTTTGCAAAAAAATAAAGAAATAAAGAATATGGGTCAAAAAACATCTACAGATCCAGATGCATCCTGCTCATTTGGCAGGTTTGAAGTGTGGGAGCCAAACACAAGTAGGAGGCGAGACAAAGGCAGAGGCCTCACAGAAGATGAAGCTTTGACTGAATTGTTGAGTTGTTCTTTGAAGAATAAGATAGAGGGAAACATCATTAAAGGCTGGAGGAATCAGGAGCCACTAACAGTATCCATGGAGAGGATGACAGGCTACCAGAGCTGCAGGACCTGCCTAAAATTAAATAAAGCCAATATAACTAGGAACAGAATTAAAAGAAGAAACGCAGGTGAGGTGAGGAAGCTTCAGTGAAGCACACTAGGTTGAGGAGAAATTAACAGAAAAACACACTAGGATGGTGTAAATAATACAAATGAGAAAACAGGAGTTAGTTAAAAGTTTAAAACACTGCTGAACAAATCTGCCAAAAGCACAAAAAATATTTTTTTCTTGTGCTCTATTGCTTGATAAAGAGCTATGCAGATAACACGAGTTTGAAACTGTACACAAGAGAGAACCCCAGAAGTGTCCTGATTAAAAGAACAATGACATGACCAACCCAGAAAAACAAGCGAACCAGAAGTGTTTAATTTTGAGACAGCATAACTAGCGGGAGGAAGTCAGAAGCCACAAAGACTATGTTCAGATCATACCTATATGTATCACATGCCTTGAGCTGTGTTTTATTTTGAATTTTCATCAGCTGTGCTTGTGAAGTAGCACCAGCACCCACCCAAATGAACTGCTGTAAACCTGCCCTTGGCTTTGTCTGTAGCAGATCATGGCAGATTTATGGAAGGCACACCAGAAACAGGGAGCTGAGCCATCTGCAACCCCTCACAGGGGAGTCTGGCACCTCTTGTGTTTTCCCTTTCTTTTTTTGGCCTTGGTATCCCTCGAGTGGATAATTACAGGATGGCTTCCAGACTAGCTCATCTCCCTTTTAGAGAAGTACACAGAAGAGAATACACAGTCGGGGATTACACGTCCAAAATGCAAAATGCCAAATGCCTTCAGCCCAGCACATGGCATGTGCAACCCATAAAATTCATACAAAGCTACAGCATTGAGCAACTTATGAACAGTGTTAAATGTGTGCACAGAGGGAAGGGAGTGAACACAGGCATTTGGCCCATGGGGAATTGCCATCTCCTGAACACTGGCACAGTCAGACTGGACAGGGTTGCTGTTGCAATGCACACTGGTCTGACTTGCTCAGCAAAGAGCCCCAAATCCCACCAGAGCAATGCCAAACAATTTGGATTCTTTCAGCTGATGAAGTGGACTCACCACCCCTGGAGGTGCTCAGGAAATGACTGGATGTGACATTTAGTGCTGTGGTTTAGTTGACAAGGTGGTGATTGGCCAAAGGCTGGACTCGATGATCATGGATGTCTTTTCCAACCTAAATGATTCTGTGATCCTCATTAATAATACTTCTTTCCTGAACAAAGATATATAAATTCTTGGATGTGTTAAGGCACTCAAACACAATGGGATGACTATGAATGAATAGACATGAATAAACACATGAACAGAAACAACTTTCCCCTGTTCTGACACTTGTGCAAGCAAGAGCCACTTTCAGGTAGATACCTTGGTAGAGTGTGCAAAGCTATTTGGTGTTTGTCACTTCTTACAGGGGACGTGTTTTCTGCCTCTGAGCTGTTTTCCTACAGCAGCCACTGCACTGAGGATGTGTAGAAGACACAGTTATACTCTCTACCAAGAAATGCTTCCCCTCTCACTATACAAACCGAAGTAAATAAAAAGATATGCACTAAAACTATAGTATTATAAATGTTTTATACACACCAGGATACTAGGAATTTGCTAGAACTTCTCCCTACAAGCAGAAATTTTCTGAGAAGATACTATGAACAGGTTTAAAAAAACCTCAGCAACAACACATCTTTCTTTAAAAGGCTAAATTTAAAGGTAATTAGGCAACTCCACAGCTGGAAGGATGTGGCAGAGGCAGGACATTCTGCTCAATTTCATCCTGAAAACATGTCAACACTGACTGGAGAGATCTGCTGTCACAAAACACTGTTTATTCAGCTCTTCTTTTTAATGCCAGATGGGGTCCAAGAAGAAGGGTGGGTTTGATCACAGCCAATGAGCAGCCCGATTAATTTCTAAGTCTGCAAAACAGCGGGGAGTATATGAGCTCTCAGTTCTCAAAACTATGAGAAATTTGCAAGCTTAGGTTTCTGCGGGTTTTATTAAACTATTTTTTGAAAATGTGGATTCAAACCCAGCTTGCCTATTTTGCCATAACTCAAAAATCAAAACAAACTGTGAAGAAAACATTTTTTCCTATTTAATTAAGTGCATGAGACAAATGGTTTGATATTACCCCGTACTGCAGAACTTGGAAAACATCTTTTATGACCTGCTGTCTTCAAATGAAATCAAGTCAAAATGATGGAGCTGCCTTATCGAACTGCAGGAATTGCTATACTTCCACTTGCATTAATAAAACAACACTGATTTAAACTAGCAAAGGACAGAGAGTTTGACTAAAACCAGTCATGTTTGACTAAAAACAAAAATGGGAAAATTTGGTTTCTGCATGAAGAAAACAGCGAGCAAATTTCATACAGGTAATATAAACAGGCTGCATGGAGAGGAAATAGATTAGCAGAACAAATTAAACAGATCATTCATAAGTGTTACAAAGGTCTTTTGTGCTCAAAATGATAAAACTTTGCCTTTCATATCAGGAAAAACTTTACCACTGAAACAAATCTAAGAAAAGGCAGCACTCTCTATTTCCTGTGCCTAAAACTGTGCATTCACACACAGGACTTCATGCAAGTACTGCATGGACTTTGCCAGTATTGCTTCATCTGCATCAGGTATCACCTGGTCTTTATTCTGTTTCAGTGCACAAATCTAATGTGTAAATTTGTATGTTCAACCACCTCCCACCCAGTTTCAGCCAGTCCTCCCAGCACAAGGAAAGAAGTTGCTCATGGAGAGGCTTCCAAAGTTATTTTGGGTAGTTCCAGTGGCAAGAGAGGATATGGAGACCAACACCACCAAGAGGGGCTGGGTTTTGCACCAGCCCTGACAAAGAGGAATCCCCCTCACATTTACTTTTCACTAGTAGTCAACAAAAACAGTCCAGCTCATCCTAATAATTTTAATCTATGCCATCCTAATTTGTATTTATATCCCCTTTTCCCTCTTCAGTTTTTGTTATAGGGCTAATGGGAATGAGAAATAAGCTCCCAAATCCACCTGAAGTCAGCTTAGCATCTGCAGAATCAGCTTTTTTTGTCTTGCTTGCACTCAAGAACTCAGAAAACAAGAATAAATTGAGAGCTCACACCCAAGTTTACAGAGGTTCAGAGTTGCTAATTTAATAATTTGGCTGTCACTGGTGATAAGAGAACATCCCCTCACAGATTCATGAGATTTGTAGCACTCCAAAAAACAAGGAAACCAAAGTGCCTAGTAATAATTTTCATTTATTAGACTTATAAGTGTAAGACCAGATTTTGTATGTCTGGTGATACTGAGTTGCAATGTCCAAGAAAATAAGCTCTGCAGATACAACAGTCTGCATCTGCACGTCAGAGAGAGCTTACAATGCTTTCATTATAATACTTTCAACCTGCTAAGTATTGGGATATGCATTTTTGCAAATACTCCGAGAACCACAGACAAAAAGAACCAGGTAACTCGTGTGATTATTCATTATAGTAGCTTCCATTATGTTAAAAATAAATACTCTCCTGTTCTTTCCTCTTCAGACACAAGTTTGTTGGTTTTTAGTTTTAATACATATTATAACGAAACCTTGCATGTGCACGACTGTACTCACTTATCCCACAACAACATTCCAAGAACACCCCTGACTGCAGGATAACTGATCTGCCTGGGAATTCCTTCTAAATCTAGTTTTACTTCTTGTTGGATGGCATGGCTATTCCAGAATGCCACTGCTGGTGAAAATACTCCTCCTTGCACAAAATGCAACCTCCTGCACTGCTCCAAAAAGTTGCAGAACATTCACTACTTATTTGCAAGAGCTGCTCCTGCAGCTGCAAGAATTAGATCATGACTATAATCCCCAAGTAATATGCATTCATGTGTGCTTTATTCTAAAAGCAGACAGAACAGGTTTCCATTTGATACCCAAGGAAAAGAGTAAATTAGAATGCTTCTCACTGTGGTTAAATACTGTTCTTTTCACAACCTGTCCCAAGTTGCTAAATACAGCAATTCAATTAAGTTTAATTAAGCCTATTGTCTCTTATCTACTGATTTTCTCACTAGAAGACATAATGGATTCATTTTTAGCATACAAGCAGGGCAACAGCTATACTATATGTTTTTGTTTCTGAGCTGAAAAGAAAGAAGTTCCCTATGGTATCTTGTTAGAGGAGAAATGTCTTTTCTTCCACTGGGAAATTGTCCTATAAAATTTTGAGCAGAGCCAAATCAACTGCACGAGCTGTAACAGGAACATACAGACACTCGAAGTAAGTCAAGTGAAAACTCTTAAAACTCAGGAAATTTCTGATGGAATTCAACACTAAATTGAGGGATTTGACTTAAGAGTGGTTCAGCGCATTATTCACAACAAAGCTACTACATCTGTTAATTTTTAGTTTGATCTTTATCAAATACATGCTGATCTGACAAAGTAGAATAAGAGATGTTAGAAAGTTTTGATGCACAATTTCCGTCTTTCTTATTTTTAAAGAAAAAGGTAAAAAACACATTTACTCCTGTCATGGAGTACTCTTTAACAGGAAGAATGTCTTTCTGATCAATACCAAAAACTCCCAGGCATAACACAGAATTCCATGTAACTTGGTATGAAAAAAAGCCAAAAAAACCTTGGAAAACCAACCCATCTGCTTTCTCCTCTACTATATGAAGTCCTTCCCTTTTTTACAGAGGAGGTCACAGCTACATTCACTCACACATGCAGAATGCAAAGATATTTGGAATCACTTTTTCAACACCAAGTATTTTAATTTTGCTTGTAACCTTAAAGCTGCCTCTCCTTTGATTCCAGTGCATGAAAAATCCCTGTGTTAGTTCAGAAGCAGCTGTTGAGCGGTTCTGGACCTGTTATCCCTCTGCAGCACTGTGTATTCACAATCTAATTGCCAGGTCATAGTCTGGCAGCTTTACAAAATCAACTGGCTGGAGTATCTAAAGCTTTGACAGAATTCAATGAGATGATAAATCAAACCAACTGGCACCTTTTCCTTTCAGGAACTGTAGTTCTGTACACCATTGCTTTTATGCGAATAGTTTTTCCTGAATTGTGTAACTATGGATGGAACAGAGCCATGAAGTCAAAGACAAATGGCTCTGAGATTCAGGATGTCAAAATGTGAGTTCTTGATAAGTTACAGACAGACTTAATTGTTGAAGCTAACATCCACATAGGAAAAATAACCAAGTTTGAAGCTATTTTATTCTGGTTTTCGAGTCTGTTAATGACAAAATGTTCTCATTTACTATTTCTTCCTGTGTCTGTTAACAGTAGGAAATGAGAAAAGCTTTTTTTCCATTTTTAAATTTGTTTGGTCAAAATTATTAAATGTAATTGTAAACTAGACACACAGAGTTCTGTTTCAGAGTCAACACTGTTCAGGGATAATTTCTTAATACCATCTGCAAGGCTGACATCATATTATACTATTAGGGAAAAAATGGCTACTTTTACAAATACCCTTAAGAACCTGAATCACTATTGCGCTAAATGCCTCTACTGCAAGATTTCCATGTACGTGTTGGTGCTCTTCTAAAGCTGGCCAAAATCAACAGCAGCAAACAGACACGAGTTATTCCATATTCCCACCTGATTTCTCAACTACCCTCTACCATTTCCTGCATCCAGGGCATTGAATTAAATACAAATAAGCTCCTGTACCTTCTCCTCCAGTGCTCACTAGACATTCCTACTTCTCTGGTACTTTGATTGCTTTCACATCCTTTCATAATTCTTTCTTTGCCCTTTTCTGCCATTCCTCACTACCTGGCCCAAACTGAGGTGTCTGAAGATGACTGCTATGGGAAGGCAGCTCTAAAACCCTAAAGGAGAACACTCTGCAGAGCATATGAGCACCCACTGAGGCTGTTTTGTTTCTGATTTTGGACCAAGATGGTCCACCAAACTGTACTTGCTGTTTCATCAGACCCCATCCCTTCTTCACAGATGTGTATGGCAAACCTTGAGAGGGGCAGCTGGCTGCAAGTTACCAGACTAGTTTTAACAAAAATGTGTGAACTTGATAGCCAGGATGTTTCTAACAGAGCCACGCTGTTCTGAGTACTATTAGTAGCACTGTGGTAACAAAAACTAAGGCCAGGCCCAGAGCAGTAACTTTTCAACTCAGCTTTGTTGCAGCTAAAACAGAGTGTGAGAGCAGTCGCAGGTAACTTCAGCTCAAAATTAGTACAGAGAGCTTATTCCACAAGAAAAGCTGCAGGGGCAGAAACCTCCACCAAAAGGGCTGTAATACCTCAAGAGCTGGGACAACTGTACACTTCCTAAACCGAAGTGCTGATCAGGATCTACACACAAAGTCCAGGAAAAAGTTTTATTTGAGCAAAGCAGTTTTTGTACACTTAAATTTTCAGCTCTTCTCTAACAATAACCCAGCCACACCCTCCTTCAAAGTCTTTACTTGTGGCACCATGCCTAAAATTCATATATAAAACCTTACATAGAGGGTGTGTCAGTTTTTGGCAGTGTTTTTTCTAGGAAGTACTTATACACGTAAGTGTGTACACAGTCCTGCAATTACTTTTCAACCTCAGAAAAGAAATCCAGTGTTCTTCCTACATACAAAACGCTTATGCTGATGTTTCTGAAGGCTCACCCATCTCTCATTAGCCTATACAGACCTTCTGAAGTTCAACCCGAATTTATCACTGCTCTACTGTGCTACTTTTCCACAACAATTAAAACCCTGCCATTGTGCAATTCATAGGAGACTTAAAGAGCCATTACCTCAAAGTGCAAGAAGGCAGCAACAAGTGCAGAGTTAATGAGCCATCTCCAGCATTTTAAAGAATCTCAGTTTAAGAACCAGGTAGATCTGCTTTAAAGATCTGCAGACTCGAAGAACTTGGCTGCATCTGTGTGAGACACACTTTAAAAAATAATAGTGTAGTAGTAATATACATAGTAGCTTTCTTGATCTTTTTTTCATAACAAAACATGAAATATTTGAGCAAACTGATCCTCTCACAAAGCAGCAGAAATGACTTCTGCAGTTGTATCTACAGTGGTGAAGCAGCTGAGAGTTGTCTTTACAGGTAACAAAAGTTACACGTCCAAATGCGTGTCTGCTTTTCTAAGCTGGTCTCAATATAAATTTCACACAGGATGTTGTTGTCTTACCTGATGAACTTCCTCCTCTATTACTGCCCACAAAACGACCCAGCAGATGGTAAAAAGCTGAATGTTATCTTAACTTGGTTCAGAATTCCTCCATGCTAACTGCAACTCAGACCCTGAAAAAGGCCTCAACTCAGGAAATAATTTCATATTTGTTAGTTTCACAGACCATTCTGCAGACACTTTTCCTTACCTCAGCTTCTAAGGCAAGAAGCTGAGCTCATGGCTTTCATGTGAGGATGTTATTTTTTAACACATAAACAAGCAATGCTCAGTAAAGGGAGAGAATTAACTGAGAGTTACCCAGCTAAGCCTTTTTAGTTTTGGTGTGAGCAGTTAAACTGCATCAGAAGACCTTCACTGAGACAGAGAAAGACCATATCATATTCCAGCATCCAGCCACAAGAAGGTATGGAGAGAAATGAAAGGTCAACCTCAATTCTGGCATAAAGAAAATTTCCACAGGAGAGCAGACACCTAAAAATTCTCTAAGGTAGGTGAGGGCAGCCCTGGAATACAACACATTGGCAGCCTCATAAGGCAGCTGGGATGCCAGACCAATGTCACCACAATGAACCAGATGCTGCAAAATGATAAGCTGTCTTCTGGCTCCACTCTCCTCAAGTCTGAAAAAGTGAAAGCCAGAACCAGGAAAGGCGGAAAGAAAACAGGACATTCCTCTTCAGTTTTAATTTTAAGTCATGCCAAGGCATGTAAACCTTATGATGATTTAATGTCCTCTTCCTTTCCACCATGGAGGATGCTGTAAGCAGGGGACAGAAGAGCAGCATTAAACACATTATACACTGCAAACCGAAATAACAATAAAAGCAAAGATGTCTTTACTGCACAAACAGAAGTTCCTGTATCATCCTTTTTGCTGAATATAGAAAGAATTAGTCCCAGTGAGAGACATCAAGACTGAAAGAGTTGCGTTCTATTTGTTTTGTATAAGTATGTGACAAATTTGCAACCTGACCATGTAAATATAATTTTGATGAAGGGATTTTCATCAGATGCATTAAAAAACAAGCCTTTAAAATAGATGCAATTCTCTGCAGAAAACATTTATTCAACTACTTTACAGAGTAAACCAATTAAGGCCAAATATATTACTTAGAAATAGACAGATTTTCACTGGGTACAAATATGAGCTGGCTTAATATTGTATACAAAAATGTTCTTTGAAACCATCTAAGAAAGGTGAAGGCAGAGCAATATAAGCTGAAAAATTGCTTCTTTAAGGCAAACAAAAAGTATTTCTTTATTCTTTGTTTCTTACAAAAGTGTTATTAACAAAATATTTTCTTCACAATTGCTTCCATATTTCTAAATACAGATTTTAAAATTGCATGAGCATGGAGAGAGGGCATCTGTAGACATGAAAACCAGACACCACCAAAAACTTGCATGAGAAACAGTGAGTTCATGACATCAAGAAAACCCAGGACAGCAAAGCAAGCGGTACACACATCACCATTTTCCATAATCAAATTGCTGACAACTGTAGCTACATAGAAGAAATTTCGTAATTCCATACAAAAATACGAAGTTTGGAAGCACTGGAGTAAATTATGTTCTTGAAACTGCTGAGATGATTTCATGTGGCATATGCAGTACCTGATCTAAAGCCCATTGAAGCAACTTGAAATCTGTCTGTGGTGTTTAAACTGGCCCACGGAATTCATTACTGTTACATAGACAAGAAAAAAAGATGCAGCATCAAAAATGAAAATTCAGGATTATTTAGCAATGACTTCAACTAACAGGGCATGGATTTGTGCTCTTTTTCAGCAGCTCACTGCTATGTGCTTGTAGAAACTACTTGGCATCGCTCCTGAGAACTATACACAGACACCAAACCCACAAGGTGTTAAGTATCCCCTAAACACATGCCCCAGTAAAACATGTAATACAGAAGGTAGTCTCTCTGGATTGAAATGCATATATAATATACATATTATGCTGTCCACCTGTTTATATTACTCATATAATAGAAATAGCTCAACAAATATCCCCTTTTAAAAGTATACTAACTAAAGTATCTCAGCAAATGC
>JAWWMO010000096.1:5846496-5870651 GCA_035047845.1 Dendrocincla fuliginosa
TGTTTTTTTCTAAATTCAAAGGAGAGGGATTATTCCTTGGTTAGCATAATATCTTAGTTTCTCTTGAACTAAGACACATTGTGACTCTAGTATGACTCCCATTATTCTTTTGAGGAAAACAAAAAAAAAGGTTTTTCTAGTTTATGTGACTCCTTTTTCATGAGCCTTTTGTGAAAACATAAGTAGTATAATTGTACTCTATGTGGGCACACATGCACACAGAGGGGCAAAAGAAAATGAGCAGATCGTCACAGCTGAAATTTCAAATATAACATTGTCTCCAGTCACAGGGTAATGGAGTATTAAATTTATATTGAATTTCATAGCTATTATTGATTATGCTTGCCTATTAACAAGTCTGATTTAAGCATCCGATAAAGTCTTTATAAAAATTTAATCTGCTTTTGATTTCACTCTTACACCAGGCATTGATTGCATGTCACTCATTATATTGATCATTTGGCATGCATTTACATCCTTTGCTCAACAGGTTTTTTTTTTTAATATGATTATACCATAACTTCATATTTTTAATTAAAATGTTAAAGGTTTTTTAAACTGATAAAGCTTCTTTGATAAGGCCTTTTTTCATCCCTAGGGTGAAGACTACTATATGACTGGAAGAGCAAGGGAATTCAAGATATTATTTGCAGGTTTTTATGGATAAAGAAAAATGTTTGAATTGCTATACTTTGAATAAGTTTACTTAATAAAAATGTAGTCACTTGCTGCTGAAAAATTACCATTCGTTGTCAGCTCTCTATTCTTTTTTCTTCTTTTTCCTTTAAGAATGAAATATCATAAATTCACCATGTCAGTCCTGGTCTGTTTTCTATTTTCAAAATGGAATTTCTGAATCCTGTTAGAAGACCTATTACCTACAACTATACCTGCTTTCCATAACTGTTCTGGAGACAATTTCCCCACCACTCCAATTCTGAGTCATGTTATTAGAGGCCAGTGTACTGAGAAAGATGTATTCTGCAGCAAGAAGAGCCATAACTACTTCTGGTCCATGACTGTGAGGGTATCAGAACATTATTAAACAATATGTCTTTTTCAGAGGAATTGGAAGGTATCATTAGTCACCAATAAACTGTCTTTCCATTCCTTTTTCCTTCAAACACTGAGAAATGTGAATCACAAAACCGAGCCAGACAATATATATGTGCATGAAATCCTTTTAAATGACTAACAGGACAAAGACATGATATCGCATGTAAGATATTGATGTTTATAAGGTTATAATAGTGATTATTGCCTTCAGCATTAGGGTAGTAGCCTGGATTTATTGTATTCTTCCCTGCTAGTTTCTTTGACCCTCTGCCAGCTTGTTAGAGGAAGCTGCCAAGATTTATTTGTGTATGTTAAAGCTGTGCTGGGATGTTACCTTAGTATCAGCACTCCCAGCAAGACAGCCACAGTTAATTAACTAATGTCTATTGGGCTTGAAGTCTTCAAATCCAAATAGAAAGAGCAGCAGCATTCTGCTCTTCCATCTGAGAAAATAAGAGAAAGATGGCTCGATTTTGGAACACCAAGACACATGTCATTTAACACCAGATCTTACACAATTTGGCAACTACCCCAATACCTATGCAAGAAAAAAAAAAAAAAAAAAACTAATAAAAAAGATTGCAGACTTGTAAATTAAAAAGAAATCACTGTAGAAGTGTGTGTTTTAAGCCATTCCCCCTTGTCCTGTCACTCCATCCCTTGTCAATGGTCTCTCTCCATCTTTCTTGTAGCCCCTTCAGGCACTGGAATTAGGTCCCCCCAAAGCTCCCCTTCTCCAGGCTGGACAATCCCAGCTCTCCCAGCCTTTCCCCCTAGCACAGCTGCTCCACCCTCTGACCATCCTGGTGCCTCCTTTGGCCTCTCCAGCAGCTCCCTGTCCTTGCTGTGCTGGCCCCAGGGCTGGAGGCAGCTCTGCAGGTGGGGTCTCACCTGAGGGGGCAGAGGGGCACAATCCCCCCCTGTCCTGCTGCCCACGCTGGGGGACCAGCCCAGGGCACGGGGGGTTCTGGGCTGGGCCATGTCCAGCCTCTCCCCCAACCAGCACCCCCAGGGCTGTTCCCTCTGCTCATCCCAGCCTGGATTGATCCCGGGGGTTGACCCAGCCCAGGAGCAGCTCCAGCCCTTGGCCTTGTTAAACCTGAGGAGATTCCCAGGGGACACTCCTGGGGCTTGTCCTGGTGCCTCTGGATGGCCCCATCCTGCAGGTGTGTCACCTGCAGAACTGCAAAGAGTGCCCTCGATGCCTCTGTCTGTGCCACTAATGAAGATATTAAATCACACTGGTCCCAGTATGGGCCCCTGACGGCACCACTGATCACTGGTGTCCACTGGGACTCTGAGTCACTGACCACAACCCTCTGGACATGACTGTCCAACCAATTCCTTAGCTACTGAACAGTCCATCTCCAATTCTGAGTGGGGTACCACATCCAGAACATTACAGAAGTCCAGATAAATGACGTCTGTAGCCCATCCCTTGTTCTGCAGTTGAAACCAGAAGGGAAAGAGTGAGGGAAGTATCGCTGCATTCCTCTGGTCTGATGCTCATCACAGGCAACCTCTGCCTTCATAGAGATTTTAATTTGAGTTAGTCTGTTTCCAGTGCATATACAGCACGTAAAGAGCATTAGTGTTCTCCAATCCTCTTAAAACTACTGTCTAGCAACAATAACAGCATATTCAAGTTTGTCAGAATATGCAGAATAGATTGGGTTGGAAAGGGGGCTCTAAAGATCTTTTTCTGTAGCTTCAGGTCTTTCTCCACTTTTTGAAAATCATTCTGGGAAACTACAGAGACAGACCAATATTTCTGCTTTTGCCACCCATCAGCTTTTCAAGGCTGCAAGAAATCAGGAAAATAAGAACTAAAACCAATCCCAAAAATGCTCACTTATTGAAATGGGTACTACTGAAAACAAAAAAATGAAATTTAACAGTTACTATTTGTTTTCTCAAAACAACCCCCAAGGATCAAACCCCAAACAGTTTTGGTTTTGCATTCTTCATGAAAACATTCATTTAAAAAGAATTTTCAGACCAGAGTTAATTAATGTACAACTCACATCTGCTGTCAGGCAACACACAGTGACTGGAGTAATTCCCAGCCTGTGTTGAAAGAAGTATAAACCATCTCATGAAAACCTCCTACTGGGGATATTTAAGAACTGCACACTACTTCATTATTTTCAATGAGATGAACCAGAGTATTTCCTAGATCTAAAGTTTTGATTTTAGAAATTTCACACCCTTGTCAGAGCATGCTCAGAAAAGGAAACCAGCCTTGCTTTTTAGGTAGGAATGTGTAAGCTCACAGGGAATTGTTTTATTTCCTTTCTGAGATAGTAATTCCCTGTGGTTAATTTCTTTTTGTTTAGTATTTCTTCTTTCCTAGTAGGAAAGTAAAACTAGTGCTCCAAAGTGACATAGAATAAGACTCTTGATCACAAAATGCACTGCCATAAATCACTGAAGATTTTTAGGTAATACATTAACATGATTCAAAAATAGTTTTTATCCTCATTTCACAAATTAAAACATTTAAGTGGAGCAACTGTCAACTTAAATCTTCTTGTTAATTGGTAAGAAAACTGAAAACTCACTTGCTGAACATATTGCAAAGGCACTGGTGTTGCTTGGGTAAATGCTTCCAGGTGAATTCCATGAATTGGATCCTCAATGATCAGACACCCAATGTCAAACCACCTGCAATGATGTGCAAATGACTTTATTTCTGAGTATCACTCAAGTGAAAACCAACATGTTAGCAGTTGAATTATGACCATTTTACAAACTCTACTGCAAATGTAGTAATAATGTAATAGTGAGACTCATCAAAGCCATCTGGTACTTTTCAAGTAAAATTTGCATATATCAGTTTTCATATTATCTAACACTATAGTGCATGTGTATACATGTAAAATACACAATATACACAAAAACTACACAAAACTTACAAATCAAAGACACAAAGGAAGCTGGTGGGTTGGACTTGTGTGCAGATACACTCCTTTGGCCATAGTTACTACACTACAAGTTTCATTCAATTTTTGAAGGAACCTTTCTCAATACAATAACCTTCCCTAACAATTGAAAAAACCCCAACATTTTATCATTCATGTTCTATATTCAGAAGATCTTTTGGCACAGCATCTAATGCTGTAACAACCACTTAAATGATTTATTCAAAGAAACACCTCTGTCCTTTCCAGAATATTCCCCAATATCCATTCTGATACAATTTCAGAGCAGAAGAGAGCATGCACACAGCAGTGCACAAACTACTAGCCAAACGCCAACTTTCACAGCTCCTTAATTTTTTCAGTCACTGTGTTTTCACACTGTGAATCTAGAGAAACCTGACAAGGTTCTTTTATATTAAAGTCTCAAGATGTCTAGACAAAAAAAGTTAACATCACCAGAATCACATCTGCCAAAGCAATACTGAGGACAGACCCACTCCTTCCTTTCTTCTGCTCAGAGTGATACTGACACCAAGTCCTTTGAGTTGGCCCCTTTGAGTCAACAAAGAATATTCCTAACACATCCCCACACCCCAGGAATAAATATATCTAAGGTTCTCACTTGTCAGGAAGCAATTCCTCAATGAAGCTTTCCACAGAAACAGCAGGCTGTTTTTCGTGGATGACTCCTGTCCGACGCAAGCTGTCTATCCTCTCCTGGGCTCCCTGAAGGTAATATAAGCTGTTAGACAACACTCTCTTTCAACCAGGACACAGTACAATGTTCACAGATTAATACTAGAAGAACTGTAGAATACACTTTCAAGGTAAACAGAAAATTTGAGAGATTTTGAAAATTACTCTTATTTCAACCAAACTCATGAAAAGCCATAAGGGAATCCCAAACAGTAACAAAAACTATGATAAAACTAATTAAATATTTTTAGATTTTTATTTTCCAAGAAAAAGACTCAGAGTACCATGCAAGGAGCTCCTAATCTGTAACTGTGCCAAGTTTCACTTTTAGTGAAAGCATCAGTATATATTTCTGTCACTTACACTGAGAGTTTTACAACCTAAGACTCCTTTTAGTGCTTTGAGGCAACTATGGAAGACCAAGGAAAAGAATCAATTTGTTGTGGTACATATCCAATTAATACGTAGGAATCATTTGCTTGAAAACTGTTATTATTCTGAAGTTGTAATAGAAACATTACTACCACTACACTGCAGTAGCTAAACAAGTAAAGAAATATACACATTATTCTGCTTTACCTCAATATAAAATTGTATCAGCTAATGTATTGCTGTGAGGACAGGCTTTACTGTCCTGCAAACACTATCACAGCAGTTAGGGGAAATGACTTCCTTTTAATGAGTTTTTCCTTACCCTTAAATAGCTGTTTTCAGGATATTTAGTTACTGGCCTAACCTCTGCTAACCCTTCCTCTGTGACAGCACAGCAGTTTGCAAGGCTGCAACAGTGAATTACTTTTCAAACAGAACACAGATCTATTTGGGATGATCCCTGACAAGTGTTGATCAAACTCTTTGATCTACGGAATTAACAGGGAGGCAAATCAATCTCCAAGAATCTCTTTCAATTTCTGATATTCCCAACATGATTTGCTAGTAACAGACTATTCAAAAATGCCTGATGTACTCTGAAACTACAGGAATACCATAATGCATGCGAGACAGGATGACAGTGTAAGAAAACTGACATAAATAATCTTCACTTGCTGTGAATGTGTTTATAAAAAACCTCAAACAATCTTTCAACAAGCAGCTTTTAACTGGTCTAACAATTCAGATGGGAGAAAAACCCAAACCAAACCAACCACCATCCCGCCCCCCAAAACAACCAACCAAACAAAAAACCCCAAAGAAAATGTTTACCTATCCCACAAACTGACTTCCACTTGATGGAAAATGAGATTCTTCTGGGTGAATCTCTTTGTATGAGATGTACTTTGGTACTTTTATGTATCAACTTACCTTTAAACCTGCAGCATAGCCCACTGGTTGGGGTGCAATGTTAGACTGAGCAGCCTCTCCAGTAACAACAGCCATTCCAAACACTTCTTGAAAAGCATCCCGAATTGCTGCGACCTTTACCTCTTTATTGGAAGTAACCACTATGTCCAGTTCTCCCCCAGTCCCTGTAAAACAATTTTGTAGAGTCATCTGTAAAATAAGCATGTGCACGGATTTTTCCTCATTCCCATTACTGGATAGTTCAAATACATCCACCATCTCAACTCCATTCTTCAGCTGCTCTTTTCTTTCTCATGCCCTGTGCAAGAGTTGTTTCACGAAGCACAGTAACTTCTGTCACGAAGTCAAAGTTAGATGAATAGGTAAGTCATGCACGGGTGACAGACAGACAACAGGAACTGATGGTTGTTGAGCACCTGAAAAAACCCCATACCACTCATTCAAGCTGACAATTTGTAGAGATTTAGGAAAATAGAGACAGTTTCCAAGGATGTTTTGGTGTTCTGGGAAGCAGTAAGGAATGCTGGAGTGACACATGAACTCCTCCTTACAAAAGGGATCAGGAACATAGATGCAGGTCATAAAATTCAGTGACTAGCTGTCAAATCACCTAATTTTAAAAGAAAGGCTCACATAATTGTCCTTGGAGTGTGACCTTCAGTGTAATTTTACTGTTTGTCTTCCTCCCTATCACTTTATCCTCTTTTTTAATATTAAGTATCTATAGAACCAAAACCTTGTATACAGTTCTCAATGTTTTCCAGAAGGTAGTATCTCCATAAAGCAGGAATTTTCACTCAGCTTTTGTAGAATAAAACAAAACAATTCATGAATTAAAAGAAATCTGAAACTATTACAAAGACTCATGAGCAAAATTATACGTCACATCTGTCTATCACAGCACAAGTTCCTCACTGACAATGGTAAGCCCAAAACTTAAATTTTAATGAAAAGAACAATTTACTCTTTTGGCTCATGTTACTCAGTTAAAGGAATCACCTTGTTTTTACGAAGAATCACCATATATATGCCAGAACAGTAGTAAAACATATTATTTGGTTTTTTGGGTGTAGTTTTTTAACTTTTTATTTATCAACTGCTTTACTGAATGGAATTGGGTGTACACATCACTGAACTTTGGGCAATTGTTTTAAACACTGGTTAACAACTGTACTAAAAAATGGTTGAGACTATCTCTTTTCGTTGATTCATTCTGAAGAGAAATGAACTTAATAAAATTAAACAAGTGTTTCAAACTGACTGCAGGCATTTACTGAAGTTAAGCCTTGTTTGAGTGCCCAGGAACAGAAATACTGTTAAAGAGCTTTTAATGAAACTAAGAACTAATCCATAGCATATATAGTAAATTATTGCATGACAACTTTAACTGTGCCCCATGTCTGGATGCAGAATACAGAATATGCTCTTTTGGATTAAGGATCATGAAAGAGCAAAAGCATACCTTTGTTTATCACAGATACTACAAAACTGAAACAAGGGTATTACATGCATTAAATGAAAACATTTGTGATAAGATCTGTCATAGATCTTATCTACTAGGATAGTATGGAAGAACTAGGTACACCCTGGTAAAATCAGAGACAGAACTCTTTACATCAAATTAAGCTTGATGTAACTTCAGCTCTGACACTTGAATGTGAAATTTCATTGTGCATTATAAACTGAAATGACAGTTCCACATTCAACTTAAGATTCCCTGTCATCTTCTGTTATAAAAGCATTGATGTTTATGCTCATAGGGT
Source organism: Dendrocincla fuliginosa (assembly GCA_035047845.1). Classification (NCBI taxonomy): domain Eukaryota; kingdom Metazoa; phylum Chordata; class Aves; order Passeriformes; family Dendrocolaptidae; genus Dendrocincla; species Dendrocincla fuliginosa. The sequence goes on from JAWWMO010000096.1 coordinate 5,854,235, forward strand.
GACCATTTCCTGTGCAGACAGAAATTGTCTATTCCAGATGCATGGCTCAGATAACATCTTCACAATATGCCAGTGAAAACAGTTCAGCTCTTTTCAAGGAAGAGATTAGAGAAATACTACTTGCTCAGATGGAAAAAAAAATTATTTCAACCACCTCATCCAGAAGCTTTGGTAATTTCAGGTTTTGGCAGGAGGAATATGACAGTTCTTTGGCATTTTTGTAATGGAGAGAGGGCAAAAAAAAGTGGGGCCATTTGTTGCTGGGGACACGGTTTCTGTTGATGCCAGAATACATTTCTAGAAGGAAGTACATACTGAGATTAAGAATCTCTCCCCTATTTTCATAACCTGCAACTACACAAACAATGCAGTGGATAAATGTCCAAGTTGCCCGCAATGCATAGAGATGCTTTCCCTTCCAACAGCACTTCAGAGAACTTTGAGATAACTTGAACTAGCTTACCTGCCCTGAATCTTAAAAAGCAAAGCATTTTATCAGAACTAACTACTCCTTTAAATAATTGTTCTGTCAATAAATACTGTGTCAAACTATCCAGGATACCAACACAATAAAAAGGGGCAATCATGACTCCAACAGAAACCTTAAATACAGTTTGCCAAACTGTACATAATCCACATTTACTGTAGCTTTGCACTGCATCCTGCTACTGGTCTCAAATGCCTTTAGGAGGCATTGCTGGCAGTGCACATTGCTTGTTTGCCTTCTCACTGATTTCATTTCCACCAGGCAGCTGCTGGGATATTCCCCTTAAATGTAAGACAATTAACTATTCCTAGTAATTTGGTCATCTTCCCCCATCCACTGGATCGTTACAGAAGTGCAGCAATGTAGTTACTGTGTCACAGAACAGGTCCAGCTGAAAGAGAAACAGCTTAGAAAAACAAAATAAAAAAAATAAGTTTCTTTGCAGTCTTGACAGTTTCCTGACCAGCTTTATTTCTGTGCAGACCAAGGGCTGTACTGGCACACCTAAGGAGGAAGATTGCTTATCAGACTGACAGAAGGAAAAAACAAACCCATGCCAAAAACCCAAAACCAAACCATCACCCCGTACAAATGATGCCTTTTGCTTCCCCATTTTAGAGGAAGCAGGAATCTCAGATCAGCTTATATGTGACATGCAATGTGCTCCAGTAAAATAAAAAATGGTGAATGCTTCTCCTTCCTGTTCAAGCTGCAATTGACATGCTTTTACATTTCCAGTATAAAAGTAGTGTGCTATTATATTAACTTCTCTGGCATTTACATGCAACACTTAATGGTTTGTCACAAACACTTACTGATATAGGGAACCATGCCTGGATCCAGCGTTGTGATCATGGACTCCACTGAATATCTGGTTTTATCAATAACAGACTTCACCATGGGATTCTCAGCTACACCCTAAATTTAAGCAAATATATTTCCATTACCTTCAGATTTCTTCTTTTTTTCCCCTCCCTCAAGAAATTCAAAACTTTACAGTTAAAAGTATGTTTCTAACCATTATACTTCTTAACACTTGTATGTCATTATTCAGCACAAACACTACAGCATGTGACTACCATGGCTTTTCAGTTACAACATAAAGTGTTAATATTACCCTCTTCGTTAAAGCAGAAACAGCCCCACCATCTTGCCAAGCCAAGTAGTGCTTCTCCAACTAGCAGCCTGTCTGCCTAACTAAAAGAAAGTCATTATACAAATGGTTCCTGAGCAGCAAGAAGTTGCTGCTTCTACCTCTGGAAGATGCTTTAATGTGTTCATCTGCCAAGCACAAACAGGAAGAAATAATCCATGCTTTTATACCAATCCAAAACATGAGTTTATCACAACACCGTGAACAACAATGCAGTTAAACTTGAAATTTCTATCAGCCAATTCTTTGGCAACATAAACCCAAATTACTAACTGAAAGATCTTCCATGTAAGCAGAGCATAAAAAAAAAATAAAAATCGAAAATTCAGGTTCTGGGTGGGTTCACTGCTCACAGTCAACCCTGCAAGGTGTCAGGTGCAATGACCACAGTAATATCCAGCTTTGCCTCTGATATAGTACGTAGGAATAAATCTTGGAACTGAGTCTCATTTAATTCCAGATAATTAACTTGTGAATTTTAGATTGTCATAGTCTTGGGTATTATCTAGCTTGAAGGAAATCTGGAACAAAGAATTAGGACTTCTAAAGAACACCAGAGGAAAAAGGGTATTTCTAACTACTTCAAGAACAGAAATAAAGGTAACTGCTGCAACTAATGTGTAAGCTCTTTAGCAGGGGATTCAGGATGCATTTCTGCAGTAACTACTACCTCATGTTCCAGATTCTGGCTGATCTTTATAAAACACAGACTGATGTGTCCTTATATACCTCAAGAACTTGATGGTTTCAGTGTAATTAACGATTTCTCATTCCTTCACCCAGGAAATTCTCAAAAAGTCACTGGACACACAGAGCACATGGAATGATTTATACTTCAACCAAAATCTGAACTTTGTTACTGAAGTGAATGACACAGACCTTTTCCATGAAATAGGACACTTTTCGGATCCCAGTGGTAACACTAAATAACACTAATGTGGTGGAGATTGGCTTTCCTACTGGTTTGCAATTGAAAGCTCTGGTACTCTAAAAGGGCTGGAGAATCATGTTACAAGTAAAATGCTCTCTTCTGGAAAATTTCAACTATTAAGATAAATGTAATTACCAAAAGAAATACATTGTTATTTAAAGGATGAAAGAATGTGTTTTCATGATCATAAGAAGACATCTCTCCTTGAAAAGGGCAGCATGACAACTCTGCTCTCACTGTACTGATGGAGAATTAATCTTGCTCTTCAAGACGGTATCACTGTGTGATTCTGCAGTAAGGGAGGGCTCAGTCTGCCATGTCACCCAAAGCTTTTTTTCTCCCAGCTTTTCATGGTCAAAAGGGCTTGAAACTCCCTCAAAAACTCTGCAACCCTACTGGGACATTAAAGTTGCTTCTTTTTTCACACTTAGTATGAGGCAGTACAGAAAATGGTGTTCCTCTTGAGGTTTTTTGCCACAATCTTCATGATGCTACTTCTATGTAGCATCTTGTTAGAGCTTCAAAGAGGTTACAGGCTAATGAAATTCTACGTGTTTATGTCATTGCTTATTTCCCCTGATTAGATTGTACTGAAGGAGTATCTGTTCTGTACCATATATATTCCATGCCTTCTAGCAGAATCATCTTACAAAATATCTTAGACACTTCTTTGTGATTGAAAAAATATGTAGTTTGTCTCTCCTTGAAAAGAGATGTGTTCCAGAACAGGTTATATGTTACATTATAGTACATAAGAGATGTGTTATAGAACAAGCATGGCTTGCATTCCATTGAAATCAAACTCAGTTAATTAGGAAATCATAAATGTGATATGCAAAGCATTCAGGTGCAGTAAAACAGACTATCTTCTTCTGCATCCAGTCATTGCAAAGCAAAAGTTACATTTCAGGTCTTACAGAGGTTCTGAAAATTCATCTGACTTAAGAACATATGACATAATTTATATTACGTATGTACACGTTAGGTACATGTATGTTCCTGCTATAGGACTAAAATGAATGTAGAACATGTGCATTTGCCTAGTCCCTCCTCATCTATAGAGAGGAAGAGCAAAAGCATAAATTCAGCAAACACCACTGTTAAAACCAGCCACCTTGCACATGAGACTGAAAAACACCACAGGATTTATAGTAACGTGCATTTAAAAAATAAGATCCATCTTACTACAGTCAGATAGAAATGGTAATTCCTCATGAAGGCAACAGACAAAATCCCATACCTTTATAAACCCCCACAGCCCTCCAGCAGATGCTCCACTATGGGAAGCAGATACTCTTGGGTCTTCATGCTCCTCAGGAAAAGTGATTGCAGAACCAGTTTCAAAAGGCAAAGAGAACGTTGTGTGTTGCGTAATGGGATAAGCCAAAGTACCTAGTAAGAGGGGAAAAATAAAACACAAGTGCTCAATTATTTTACTGCAGTTAATTTTATATTGTAGCAACATGCAATTGTTTGACAGCAAAATTGAAGGAAGATTAGAATAATACTGGGCTGATTCACTTCACTTCTTGAAAGTCTCAGAACAATTCTGCTTGTTAAAAATTACTTCAACAATATCTGCTAATAGAACCGAGACTGACTGTACATTATGTACCAAGTTAAACAATTATTTTTTCTTATCAGGTTAATTCAAAAATTGTTCTCTTTATTGTATTCAAATTTCCATAATAAACCCTCTGTAGAGCAAAGAGATGAATAGGTGTTACTCTCTGAACAAAGGGACAGGAATATTCTCATACAGTAAGAGAAGGAAATTTCCTGACACTGAGTACTGGAAATTAGTATTTGCAGAAAAAAGAACTATTTTAAAGGAAAACAAAAGAAACTAAACAGTAGAAAAATAAAGCATGAGCCTTTGCCCCATTACTCGAGGCTATCTTAACAGATCTTCCAACACTAGCCTTAATCAAGAGTTATTTTTATTTTACACTGCACAACTAATAGCTCTTTTTAGACATTTTCCTAATACAGACTGCTTAAAAGAGATATCACCAATAATAGTAAAAGCCTGTCCCAATTGCAGCTGAAGAGCCAAGTTTCCATTCCAGTAGCTGAAAATGACACCAATTCAGTAACCACAGCAATTGCTTGCATGGAAGGTATGTGTTTTTAGATGTCCTAATGCAATTTAGTGGCTGGAAACAAGCGAAAAAGAAGCTGGTGTCATGCAACGAACAGCTTGTGGTAGATAGATTTTGAGAACAAACCCCTGAAAATTATGAGAGTACAGCCTGAGATATATCATTTGAGGGAAATAAAATAGCTGAAAGTGGCTCTCTGAGCTGAACAAGAACTATATATGTATGTTCAGCTGGGCTTTCCTATGCAAGTTAACACAAAATAAAGTTCTCAAGGATTTTTCTGTGAAGCTGAATGCTATCAGAACTGCACTAAAGTGGGCACTCCCTGTCCTAGACCACGACTGTATTTTAAAGGCTATTATCTCTTCCTCTGAATACAACTATATTAATGAAGTGTACCCAGAATAATAAAGAAGCTGAAGTAGCAAAAGGGCAAAAAAAAGCCAAGCAGGAGACCCCTCATCCTGTCCCACAAACAGAAAGTCATATAAAGAAAGAGTTACCTGAGATTGGAGTTACAGAAAATGAAGGCATCAGTGGGCTCTGTGGTGCTCGACCAGCGTGACCCTTGGTGATATCATAGCTTGAAGACGTGGCAAATCCTGACATGGGGGGACCAGTGGGAGGTGCAGGGAGAGCAGAGCCAGCAGTACAGCCTAGTGGAGGGGTAGCACAGAACTGGGACACAGGAGTACTAGAGGCTGAAGGCGCAGAAGGAAGCAAGACAGGACTTGGAGATGGTGCAAGGGTAGACAACGTTGCAGAAGGCACAAGTGGAAGAGAAGCCGAAGTCATCACAGGAGAAGAAGGAACTGGGGACAGTCCAGCTGGCAATGATGGCGAGCCTGCAGGAGGAGACACTGCCCTCGGTGTAGAGAGGGGACTGGACAACGCTAGGGGGGAAAAAAAAAGAGAAAAAAGATTTTAGAAATGCTAAATCTTAGAAATTCAGTTATATAATTGGGCAGGTATTTCAGAAGTTTTGACCCAGTTTGGTTTTTTCTCTTCAAATTGAATTTTAGTTCTGTTTGTGTTTTCATACACCACCCACTGCACTCAACCTTTGGCAACAGAATCTTTGTAAGACATCTCTTTTTCTTGCATGACCCTATTTGTCATAAACTTAAAAAGATGAGTCAACATTTGATTACTGAATTTAGAGCAGTTGAAATCTGCCTCCAATTTCTAGCTAGTACAGCTCTTTGGGAGTAACTGCTTTATCAAAAGGCATATTGATGATGCTGGACGCTGCCATCTTCAAGAAGAAACTAAAACAGAAAAAACAGAAATTACCATTTTTGATAGCAGTAAGATGCTGGATCAACTTAAGCATCTCACTGACCTCAGCTCAAACATCAATCATAGTCAAATGATATGCAAATCACACTAATGCTGTGGTCTCCAAACTCTATCACACATACCTATCAATGAAAAAAGATTGAGTTTGCACTCTCACATGTAAGTTTATTTATTTATAAATTATTTACATGCACCACTGCAGTAGTATGTTATGTATATTACAAAACATCCACAACAAAAGTTTAAAAAGAATGAGATAAAGATGAATAAAAAATAGTTAATTTTTTAATAGTACCAACTTTTCTGCTTCCACTGAAAATTCTTATGTTACTATACTATCAATATAATAATAAATTTATAATGATTAACAGACCATGTAATACTACTTTTACTGTGAGCAGTGCAATTGAAGAAACCCCAGTAATTTTTACAACTTGGTTTAACACCTCACGATGCAGCAAGTTGAAGGTCCAGTTCTGTGTTCAACCTATTTTGCTACTTGGCTTTAGGGGCTACCATGGCTGACAAAGACACCTCACAAAGGTACACAGATCCAAATGGAAGAAGTGCATCACTGGCTGCATTTGCTGCATCATGCTATTCATTTTCCACTCCCACCCATCAACCATGCACAGGTTTTCCCTGAAATTCAGCTAGAAAAATTTTCATCTTCCCTGATGTCAATCAGCTGTTCTTGCAAAGTGAACATGCTGTATTTTCGTATTTCTAACAAGTAGGTTCAAATCCCACTGAAACTGTTTGGAAGATGCTTACACAGGTTAGGAAATTCTTTTTCCAAGTTTATAGGTACAGATCTGACAGTTCTTATGCAACACTTGCATTCGTTCTGGCAACAGGAATGTAAAATGATGGAAATACTTCCAAATATCAGTTTTCAAAATGCTTTCTCAAAAGCTTGACTTTCTCACAAAAGCAGTTCCTGTATCACTCCTTAAAATATCACCTTTACCTTGAAAGGACAAATTATGAGTGTATATTTTTTTGAAAGTATCTACTAGGTAACACACTGCTGACAGCCATTTGTTACCACAGAAAACATCAGCAATTCTTTTTTGTAAAAGAAAAAAAAAGTTCATTGTCAACATGAAGTCCAACAACTCCTCTATAACACCTTGCCAATGGAGACCAGCAGATCTCTGTGCAATTCAAAAAAAGTACTTTGTGGTCACAATACTGTGAAAGAATATACTACTTGAAGACCATTTCTATAAAATTAACCACACTGGTGACATCCTGTAGCACTTTGTGCACCTCTGGCTCCAGTTTCTTTGCTGCAATGGCTTGCCTATGAATGAGGCAGTGAACACATTTCATCTGTTGGTGGTATCTCTGCAACCTTACTCCAGAACCTAGTTAAAGCAACTTCTCCATCAGAGGTTACATTTCTACAATTTCAATTAAAACACTGGTTTTATTAAAGAAGTCACTTACTGCTGAGGACAGATTTTCTCAGTATATTCATCCTTTACTGTTTGACGATAGGCTATTTTGAAACAGAATTTAGAAAAATCATAACCTGAGACACATTAGGAACATCTGGACTTTCATAAAACTGTATAGCAAGCCCCCTATGTAATTTGTCCTATGCTTATTTCTTTAAATCTTCAGCCATGTCTTCTACGTGTCTTCCAACAGTGTTTGTTGACAGATCTGTTTTAGTCTCCTATGGAGAGAGGCTGAGAGAGTTGGGGCTGTTCAGCATGGAGATGAGAAGGCTCTGGTGACACTTTATAGGAGCCTTTCAGTACTTGAGGGGGGCTTATAAAAAAGAGGAAGATTGAATTCTTCCACAGGCATATAAGGATAGGAAAAGAGGGAACAGTTCCAGTGTTTCCTTCCCATGCCCAGTGAATTGCCTTGCATGCCTCCAGGAATCCACCGCACCAGTCTTAATTAACAATTCCAGATGTGCCAAAAAATTAAATGTCTGGTGTTCAAATATGGGGTTGAGAAGCTTGAAAAATCAGATAAAGCACTTTGATTACCACCCCCAACAAGGGAGACCTTAGAGCACCTTCCAGTACCCAAAGGAGGCTGGAAAGGGACTTTTGCAAGAGCATTAGGGACAGGGCAAGGAGTGATGGCTTTAAGCTGAATGAGGGCAGGTTTAGATCAGATATTATGAAGGAATTCTTGACTGTGAGGGTGGGCAGGCCCTGGCACAGGTTGCCCAGAGAAGCTGTGGCTGCCCCTGGATCCCTGGAAGTGTCCAAGGCCAGGATGGACAGGGCTTGGAGGACCCTGGCTGGTGGAAGGTGTCCCTGCCCATGGCAGGGGGTGGGACTGGATGGGCTTTAAGGTCCCTTCCAACCCAAACCATTCTGTGATTCTATGAGCAGGATAACATTTGAGGTGTCTCTCAGATGATTATTCCAATGACTCTTCCATAGACTAGTTTCTTGTGATCAGAGTGTTTCATATACAGGTAGGATTAAAAAAAAGGGTTTCTGTTGTGATTCAGGACAGCAAAAAAATGAACACTGATAGGAAATGAAATAAAGAAAAAACTACATGGGCTTTTAGGAAAAAGGAAAAGGTAACATGGAGCCCAATTATTTCCAAATACTATTAGGCTTGTTACTGAGGGCATTTTGAAAAAGAGTGTCTCAAACATGACAAGAACTCAGCAGAGGTCCTGACGGGGTCAAGCAGTCATATTTTTCAGCTGTCACATATTCAGGCACATACCTGAAAGGATTCTGACAAAAACTCAGAGAAGTCAGGAAGTTTCCAAAAGTTCATCTTTTAACCCTGCTAAAGAAGAGGTTGTTTTCTCTCTTTCTGTCTTCCCTGTCCTCCTTCCTCTACCCAAATTTCTTTGCACAAGGCTGCTTTCATTATGTTTCTCACTTTGTTCAGGAACCCTCAAGACCTGATTCAAGAACCATTGAAATCAATGAGAAAAAAACCCCCAACCTGACTTCAGTGTCTTACTCTTCATCATAGGGATGAAAATATCCAGCTGCACCAGCTCTTAAGAGCAGAGACAATTGCACTAAATTGGCAGCACATGATGCTCGTGCAGAACTCGGCAGAGAAGCTGCCTGAACTTTGGGAAGCACTTTATCACTGAGAAATCACTGATGAACCAGCTCAAAACACGCTCCTAGGATTTGGAGATGTTTTTCATCTCCTTAAAGCTGTCTCTTATTCCTTCAGCTGGAGAAATGAGAAAGGGGGATTTGTGTGAGGGCTGATCTGAAGGACGTGCTGAAAGACTGCCTTGCCCTGATTCTGGAACTCAAAATAGGAGCCAGACGAACATGTAAAACTTCAGTCTTAGGGGTGAAGTTAAATGTGATAAAATGTGTACAGTTCCCAAAGCTCGTTACTTCCCCCATATGTTCTCTTTAGATGTCCCAACTATCTGCTCAAAACCTTTGAAAGCCTCTGTCTTGAGATTCTTTTGGGTTACAAAAGGCTGAGAAGAGAAATGAGGGATTCTTCAAAACTGAGAAAATACATGAGGCGAGTTAAGGCAATGAACTGATTCCTATACCAAATGGTGTTTCAGCTTTCTGATGTTCTAAGACGGAAGAAGTGGAAATAGTGTAATAAAAATCAAAATATTTTTCTGGTAAAACAGAAGGATTTGATGAAAACTGATTTATATGAAGACCTGAAATGAGTTACTGAGTTGTAAGAATTTAAAATATATTACTAAGTACCATAAAAATTAAAAAGAGACCCTTGTTAACAAAATTTTTAATATTTTGGAAACGTCACAATTACCAAGATGACTTAAAAAGTGTAGGAAAAAGTTTAGTGTAGGAAAAGTTAGGCAGCTACCACATTAATCATAGAATCACAGAATGGTTTGTGTTGGAAAGGACCTTAAAAATCATTTAGATTCAACCGCTTGCCATGGGTAGGGATGCCACCCCCTAGATTAATTAATAACTGGATTGATAACAAGAGTCACATTTAAATGAAATGTTTATCTGTTAAAGAACCTTTTCTGTCTACGTGGGTATCTTTTCCTTGCATAACCCCTTTGGGAAGAGATTGTCATGTTAAACAGTCAGACAGTAACTGGCACGTGGGTATAAAAGGTGTTTCATGACATTTTATGAGCCACGTCTGAGATTTCCATGGGAATTTTATACCCAAGGACTTCAAACTACACTGCAATAAAAAGCAATGTGCATGTTGTGTCTACAACTGGCAATTAAACTTGAGGCCAAGCTCACCTGGTATATTTTGCAGGTGAGGAATGTAAAACAAAACAGCACATTAAAGCTTGGCTGCAGAAAGGACTTTGTGCATTAAGATGTTGCAGCTGCCCAGTTTAACATAAAAAAATCACTTAGTTTGAGTAAAATTTGAGAGCCACTAGAGTCTGAGTCACTAGAAAACAAAAGCAGGCTCTTGTGGCTGCGTCTATACACTAAACTGAGCTTAATACTCCAGAATTTTGACTAAAGAAACACTAAATTTCTATGCTCAGGCCATAGATGATGAGAAGTTGTCATGTTTTAGATCAGCAGTGCAATTATCCCAAATTAGCACTCCATCTTATGTAATAATAATTGTCTTAAAACACTCCTTTTTTATCCCATCAGGCCTACTTAGAGACAAATGGCATTTTAGCTGTCTTTTCTATCAGCCTCTCTGTGTCAAAGTTTTCAGATGTCTCACATTTTCTGTTTGTTGGTCTTAATAAAAAGAAAATAAGAGCAGTTTTGTGGAGCCCAGTGAAGAAGCAACCAGTGTTTTGGAGATTTCTGGTTTTAGTTATCTTAGGGAGCTTAGGGAGGGAGTGAAATGGTGTGATCTGGGCTCTGCGGTGAAGGAATGCTGGACTCTCATTCACAAATGCACAACCAGAAAAAAAACCCACTTTTGGCCATTTTCTCAAAGTCTTTGAGACTCTCCAACCATGATTATTTCAGACAATATGTCAAATACAGTCAGACAGTAATAAATGTGTCAAAAAGAAAGATGGTTTCTTGCTGTTTCTCAGCTGGGAGAATCCACCAGACAGGATTCCTTATTAGTGTACAGGGAATTTGATGTTCATGACTCAAACCTGGACACTCCCCCTCCATATAACTGAAGAAACAAATCTGTAAATCCTTACATTGATTATAACTTGCAGCTAAGGAGACAAAAAAGTAGAGTATTGTTATAGCAACTATATCTCATTTCTAAAATATTCTAGAATGAGGTGCTTTTTGTAGGACAATTGACTTTCTAAACTTGCTTTAGGTCAAGTAATGCAGCAGGAACTGTTAATGAAAGAGAAAGCTCTTCTCATGTTCTCACCAAAAGTAGTTAGAATAAGGGCCATATATCAGACCTATAGTAATAAACCTCCCAATTTCCAGTTAATCAGAATTTTATATAGACTGACCCTAAGCAAAGGCCACCTAAGGATCTTCCTGATTTTTTCATTCAACTCTGAAAAAATTCTACAGTCTCTTTCTCCATGGATCTAATTATGAGTATTTTTGATATGCTAATATAGAGTGAGTGGCTTATAAAATCTCAATATCCCTTTTTATACGCTAATCTTGCTTGATTAGAGATTATTAACCCTGTCTAGCTGTAACAATTATTTGAAAGGGGATTTAAAGATCAGCTCTGCTAAAGAGTGGTGACAGATTACACACCTTCAAGATGGATGAGCCCTCATAAATCATCCTTTGCCCCTCTGCCCATGAAAGGAGATATTGGGAATACAATCTCAAAAAAAGACAAAAACCCAGGAAAAGATCCCTCAGCAAGCACTGACACGCTCAGTAATGGAGGGTAAATGTCCCATGTCCAAGGTGAAGAGTCCCTAAATGGTATTTTCTCAGACACAAGAATCGGTCTCTGCCTTCGCTTGAGACCTGACATACTCGGGAGATGCCTTAAAGAGCAGGTAAAAGGTGTACAGAGTGAACCCTTTCTGCTTGAACCTTGAGAAAAAAAGTTTACACCTAGAAAGAAACCGAGGAGATGTTTGGTGGTGGTGCTGGGGCTGGTGCTTGGACTTGAGGATCTTAAAGGACTTTTCCAGCCTTAATGATTCCAAGATTCTATGAGGTGTTAAAATTCTGTCCAGTGTGTCCTGCCCCAGAGAAGAGATTTGGCTCCTCTTTTGAAGATGACTGTCCATATATTTCATCCACAAATTGCTTCATCTTCCCACGAGACTTCCACAAAACAAAGGGAAATGACGACCTTTTAATTATTTTTTTCTCCCTGTTTCGTACAATAGGTGTTTGCACCTCTTTCCGTGGTGACATTTTAAGGGCCTTTTTTGGAAATGCAAATCTATCCATTTTGGGTAGATTTTCCCCCTTGTTTTTCAATGGAAAATGAATGTAACACACCACAAACCTTGAGGAGGAATGACATGAGCATTTCAAAATTGTGCCAAAACTTGCTTTTGTAGGAAACACAAGCAAACAAACAAACAATTAGAAGGATTACTTCTTTATGATAAACAAACAAAAAATATTTAGAGAAAACATTAAAAACAAAATAGCTACTGCCATGAGAAAAATGAGTGGTTTATTTCTGCCACCACATGTTAGCTCCTTCTCTGTGATGTGATCTGTCTCCTTGTGGGTTGAATTGCCTATTTCTTTTCTTCCACCTATATCTCTTTTCTCCTGCAGTCTTTTGGAGACCTCCTGGTGTTAAAAAGCCTTCAAAGAGGCAGAAGCTTCTTAGCAGTTCCGCTGCTCCCCTTGATATTTCACCACAAAGGAAGACAGTGGATGCAAGAAGCCACCACTGAGTGTATTTTATCTCAGTGATGCATCCTGAAGCCTCAGCCCCTCAGAGCTGGTCCCCCTGGGGCTGATGGCAAACACCCTGCAGGAGCCCCTTGTTTGCTGAGTGTATCCATCACAAGATTATTGCACTTGGCCAAGTTGATTCACTTTCTCTTTGCTGGAAGTATAAGCCCAGGAATGCTCTGCTCCGCTCCAAAGGCATTTTGTGTTTAGTTAAGCAAACATTCATGTAATTGCAGGATTAGTTCTAGAGGGGAGATGATGCTCAGATGGATGAGCAACACTCTGGAGAAGTGGCATGTGTTACCAGACAAGTTTCCATTGCTGATATTTTATTTTATTAGTCATTGCCCACTTTCCCATTCATATTCCATAGCCTGCTGGAAATTGCGTGCTGTCCAAAGAGAGGTCAGACCCACTGCATTCTGTCACCTAAACCAATTCCCTCTTAGGTCAATACTGTGCTGAGAGCAAAAATCAATGCCTTACCCCCTTGCTTTGCAGCAGAGCGGAGACAAATTTCTTCTCCCTATCCATTGTTGTCTACAGAGCTCCTTATTGATCTGAATTCCCAATGCCAGTCCACTTATTTCACACAAAGCTGTGTTTTCAAAACAAATCCTTTCTTGTGTTATCCTACCATAATGTTAAAAACAACATGCGTGAAGGGGAAAAAAATGTCTTGAAATTGTGTCCTGGTGCTGGGTTTGGGATCTTTGGATTGAATTGAACCATTATCTTCAAGTGCCTCTGGGTGTATCTGTGCCATGCAATAACCAGGACAGAGATATGAGGGCACAGCCAAGCTGGTGAGTGTGTTTGCCTCAGCTCCTTCACTGGGGAGTCTTAGAGAGCTTTTCACACTGAGTGTAGTCTAATAAACTGATTTAGTTTATAGGAAGTTCCCTTGGGTATCTCTGTATCCACTGTTCTCAAGCTAAGAGGTAGGAAGGAATTTCTATCCTTGTAGAGAAATTCCTTCTATTGTCCTGCCTTTCCAATTTCTGTCTCATTCACCCACCAACAATGCTCTAGCCAGTGAGGGTGATGCTTGCACACACTTTCCAAAGAGGGGTGAGAAGACATCTGATGAGACCGGTGTTGTCTTTATTTCCTGATCCCCCATTCCCTAATCCATGCAATAATTTGGTGAGTGGAGCCAAGCTGGACTTGAGCCATGGTGTCTGTCGTGACTTCCTTCCCACTTCCAGCACAAGCAAGCTTTAAGCGGTTTTTGAAGAGCAGGGCAGGATAGAAAAGCAGCTCCTCAGGGGGTTTTTGTGGAGGTTTGTAGAGGCTGGAGGTGGGGGACAGATGGCTGCTGAACCTGAGGATGAGGCTGTTTGGGCTAGAAATTTCCAGACATGCAGAACGTGTGGAGGTGGCTGGATCTGCTCTGGAAACCAGGGACTGGTATATTACACTGGGCAGAGCCTGGTTGTATATGATAAGAATATCAGTCACAATAACAATAACTATATATAACTTTTACTTCATTCTGCTTTTATTGCTTCCCCAGATTTAAGTGGTTGTTGGCTGGCAAATGTGAGGTGGAGGAAATTCCTGAGGAATGACAATACAAAGTGAGATTGGATCTCTTGAAAACTGACTTGTTGAAACTGGGACATTCAGTACGTGGTTTTATTGTCACAGAAAAACGTGGAATTGTTCACCCACTGACCATCCCCTGTGCTGGGCAATGCTGAGCCCACTCCTCGAATCCTGGGGACAGTTTTGGACCTCTCATGACAAGAAAGATGTTGAGGGGCTAGAGAGTGTTCAGGGAAGGAGCTGGGAAGGGGCTGGAGCAGCAGGAGAGGCTGAGGGAGCTGGGGAGGCTCAGCCTGGAGAAAAGGAGGCTCAGGGGGGACCTTCTGGCTCTGCAAGTCCCTGCCAGGAGGGGGGACCCGGGGCAGGTCAGGCTCTGCTCCCAGGGAACAGGGACAGGAGCAGAGGGAACAGCCTCAAGTTGCACCACAGGAAGTTTAGATTGGATGTTGGGGTAAATTTCCTTTCTGAAATGGTTGTTAAGCACAAGAACAGGCTGCCCAGGGCAGTGGTGGAGTGCCCATCCCTGGAGGGATTTCAAAGCCATGTGGATGTGGCACTTGGGGACATGGGGCAGTGGTGGCCTTGGCAGTGCTGGGTTAATTGTTGGACTCGATCTTGCAGTATTAAACCCTTGCTTTTTATTTATTTAATTCTTTTATTTTAGTTTAGTTTTTATTTTATCATGAATGAAACACAGCATCACAGAACAGTCTGGATTGAGTGAGACCTCTGCATGTCCAGTGATCCACCCTTGCTCCTCCTCTTTTTAAATCTAAACACAGCATATTCTTTCCACCTCCCCTTCCATTTTTCTGTTCTCCACCATGTTCGCCACTCTTCCTCACACTGGAGAGCCCCAAACTGGGCACAGCACTGCAGATACGGCGTCACAAGGGCCAAAACCATCATCATAGAAAACACTGCTTAAATTACATGGGAACAAGACAAAAGAGAGTTTGCTTTGTTAACATTCAGTCTATTCTCTGTCTACACCACTTTCCCAGCAGATCATTACATCAAGACTATTAATAGATCAAGAGTATCAATACATTAAAACTGTTGTGGCCAATACTGCTCAGCTCTTGTTTGGATGAATAAATGAGAAACAGCAGCTTGTGAAGGAGGTCCATCACCCAGAGTCTCCAGGGGAATGAAGGGCAGCAGCAACACAAGCACATCTCCTCTGAGGTGAAAAAATACTCCAGTCCAAAGTGTGCACAGTATGGAAAGCAGGCACTCCCTGGAAGTGGAATGGCCTTGATAATGGAGGGACTGAATGACACTAAATCGGTCTCATAGGTAGCAGATGCAGAATCTTGGCAGATTTTGTGTCCAAAATTGTCACAAAAAGTTGACAAAATGCCCAAGCATCTTTCTCAAGCACGCACCGGTAACACCACTAATTCCCAAAAAGCGGGAAAGGTGTTGAGAAGAATTCTTCTCAGGAATTATATGGAATACAGCAACCATTTCTGCAAAGCACAAGTCGGTAGCAGTGGGGTATGGATTAACCTGGAGCTGTCTTTAAGGAGTCACACACACTTTGTCATCTGCTTTGGGCCTGTGATTACTGGAAAAGAGCAGGGTTAGGTTGGATATTAGGAAGGAATTCTTCCCTATGGGGTGGGGAGGCCCTGGCACAGGTTGGGCAGAGAAGCTGTGGCTGCCCCTGGATCCCTGGGAGTGTCCAAGGCCAGGTTGGACGGGTCTTGGAGCACTCTGGGCTGGTGGGAGGTGTCCCTGCCCATGGCAGGGGGTGGGGTGAGATGATTTTTAAGGTCCCTTCCAACCCAAACCAGTCTTTGATTCCCTGATGCTGTGATCATAAGCCCTGGATGACTCTTTATATATTCATGACCCAGCCAAACCAAGCAATGTCAGCACTCTGTGCTCAGCTGCTCATGCAGCCATTTATACCAAGAGAATACATGAAGAATTAATTCTTTCTTCCAAGAAAGCTACAATTGTCCTTGGTATAAGCAGGTAGGGATATGATGGATGTGGTTTGTCTGTTCCACAGTGACAGTGTGAAAATACTTTGCTTTTGTGTGGAGATCCCCAAATCCTTTTGTCCTAGTTCAACAGGAGGAGCCAGTTATCACTGTGTGGGGGGTGATCAAAGTTATGTATTCTACCCCCTCTATT
>JAWWMO010000096.1:5884777-5904593 GCA_035047845.1 Dendrocincla fuliginosa
ATTGAATGTCCATATCATTTCACCTGAATACACAGAAAATAGCCTCACCTTTCAGAGACTTCCCCAAATATCCTCTATCCAGTCCAAAAGCACCTGAGAAAAATTATATAAAAAACAGAGTAGTTTTAAAATCAAAGAAAGTAAAAGTGGTTAGACAACAGCTTCTACAGGATTATAAATTGCTTTGGGACTAATTTCTACCTTTGCAGAATAATTCTGTCATAAGTGCTGGGAAACTGCCCAGTGTGGGGTACAGAAGCACTGTTCCTATTTGCTTGCACACTTCCAGACAGGAGCTTCCTGAACAGGGAAGGTGGTTAGGATCACAAGAGACCACTAAATTATCTAGTTTGACCTCACATATGTCACAGGCCATTACATTTCCCCCAGTTACTCTTCAATGAGCCAAAATAACTGCTGCTTGATGAAAGCATCTTTGTTGTCTGGATAAACCATATCTTCCAGAAGAGCATCCCATCTTGACCTGAAAATCTCAGGGTACGGAAAGTTCAATTCTTGACACTTTGCTTCCAAATTTAATCACTACCGAAACTAACCATGCCCAGGGTCCCTCTGCACCCCTGACCTGCAGAAATGACCTAAACAATGCACCTAAGTCTACAACTTCGCAAGTACCTGTTAGTAACAAATTTCTCTCAGTATAAATGCCAGTGTAAACATCAGCAGTGCATGACAGCTGTCTCCAGAGACTTGGCACTTACCTGGGTACTAATCCATCAAATAGCTTTGATTGATACTGTGAAAAGCTAATTTCTTAATTAGGCTGTATTGTGGTACTATGCTAGAAGCTTTATAAAAGCCTAAGATAATTCCATTTATACAGTATCTCTGTAAACAAAATACATAGTTTTCAAGAAGAAAATTTTACTATTTAAGGAGACCTAAACCTAATTAATTTTATTACTACCAGATCTTTATTTATTAGATCTCATGTCAGCTGTTCTGGTGTTTTTACAAGTTTAATGCCCAGGTCACTGAGTTACCCAGGTAATCCCATCTGATCTCCTAGAAAACAGACATTCATCCTGTTCTCTAGAATCATCCTGTTACTCAAGATCTCCTGCCATGGGTTAACCACAGCAATTATCTCTTAGGAGCCTTAAGTACAAATGCTCTAAGAAAATGTGAAGTTGAACATGAAGCATTATGACTGCAATCCTTTTCTGAAAAAAAACCAAACCTGAAACAAACCCAACAGATCTGATCCTGAATTATAGTTTGACCAAGACTGGGGATGAGCAGGAAACAAAATAATGCTGCATATGGTGTTCTGATTCCCAGAATCTCGTATGTTTGCAAATACCAGAAATTAAGGTATTTGCAAACAAATTCTACTGACACTTAAAGTCCCTTTTAAGGCTTTCACTGGTCAGTGCAATCCAGCCTTTTCAGAATTCATGAGATTCAAAAAAGGATGAAAAGACAGCATAAAGCAAGATACAGCAACTCTCACCATTTCTTGGGAATTTTTCTCCTTAGGGACAATGCTTTGTCTTATAGCAAACAGGAGGCTTAGCTGGGAAGATCTAGCATTTACATCTGAAGCAGATCAGATGATGAGAAACTACTTTTTAAACTATTGATTCCATTTGGTGGGGATTTAACAAAAATCCAACCTTTCATTTATTTAATCAGAATATGCAATTTTTTCAAAGCAGACCCTTATGGTACAAACTCCATTGCTTTATGAAACTAATCAATACACAAACCTTGTAATGAAAATAATATGAGGTATTTTTGTCTGGGAACCAGGGTGTTTTACCATTCTCACAAGCAGTCACTTTCTTGTCTCTAAGGGAAGGTCAAACCCATAACCCTGACCCTCACACACAATCTGAACAACCCATTTTTGCCCTGAGAGGAGAATCATGAAAACATCCCTGCATTCTAATCCATCCCACACACAAAGAATAACATTCACATTCCCCTCCTTTTCTCCTCCTTACCAAGCTCATTGAGGTATCCACCGTGTTTCCAGTCTGCTGGCAGTGTTCCTGTGTAGTCCATGACAGCACCTCGTTTTCCAGGTTCCACATTTTTAAGGTTCACAAACAGCTGATTGTTTTTTGCCTGTTACAAAGAAAGGCAATAAAAACTGAAACTGGTGGGAAGCCACTGAATTTCCATGTCATAATCAGGGAAAGCAAAAATAAACCAAATAGAAGAGGTTAGGGAACAAAGTAAAATAAACTAGTGGACAGAGAAGTTTCCAGATTTTTATGCTTTACCTTTGCCAAGGTCAGCCTGTCCATGTTGTTGACATGAGGTGGGGTAGTGCACTGAGTTAGAGTATGGTAACTAGGGTTAGAGAAATAGTGACTGTTGGCATTCCCACCATTACTGTGAGGGATGGTTTCTGAAAAGAAAAAGACAGGAAAATTAAGATATGTTTTTGACAGTGCTGCACTGATTTCAGAATCTGATTTTGAGTTTCTTACAAACCACAAAACCCCCTAAAAATTTTGCATTCATTTAAAGAAATTAGAGATACAGAGCAGAAAGTGAATGGTCACGTCCCCAGTTTCAGCAAAGGGCACTCACAAATGTTACTTGCTAACAACTCTTTCCCTTGCTCTCTTTCTTCTCTGTAGTCATAACATTGTCCTGATTACAGTCACTTGTGCTCCCAAGTTCACACAAACAATTTCTGGTGCTTCAGGAGCACGAGCATCTTTGCTGATTTGCTTTATCTTAACTCTGACAACTGTTTATGCTCTTTTCTTTTAGCTGCTGCTTTCCTCAACAGAGGTGTGCAAAACCCAGCACTGCCTGCACTTTCGTGTACTCGTTGCATCCTGGCTCACAGGCACTTTTGCAGGTCAAAAACTCCTGTTTGTTTCATCGCTCCTTAATTTATTTCAAACTTGAGGCACTTTGGTGTCTGTTTCTCTACAGAATCTTGCCAGAGATAGGGTGAAATCCTGATTTTCTGCAGCCATAGCAGTCTTTCTGTATTCGAGCTGCTGGCATTGAATTTAAAGTCTCTGTAGAAACTCTATTTTGCCACACCCCAATTCTACTTAAAACATGCAGAGAGGAATAGAAATGTCCATATTTACACTGTTCAATGAAGAAAAATATTTCAGGATAAAATCTGTTCTAAACGTCACTTACCTGAAATGGTGTAATCTGCATTCATGACCCTCATAGCAGGGGTGTAGGTCACTGTGGGCATATTTGTTTCTTTTCCTTTCTGCTTATGTCTGTAAATGATGAACAGCACCAGCAGGAAGAGCACAACTAGGACAAGAATGATGATGCCTGCTATAGCCCCTATCTGATAGGAGTCAGCAGGGATGGCAGTGCTGGTACGGCTCAAACTGTTCAAGTTTCCCACTATAATTACACCAGCTGAAAGACAAGAAAGAATAAAAATACGTGGTGTGAATTCAGAGGGTCACATGTCAGGAGCAGAAGACAAAATTTCACTTCTAAATCCTCCTGCTAATTTAACAGTATTTAATAATGGTAAAAAATAGAGCTCTGTCAGAAACCAGGGTGGCAACAAACCTAACCTTAAGGAAAAACATTCACCATCTTCACAGGAAGAGACATTTTCACTAATTTGAAAAAGTACTAACATTCTCTAGGCAAAAGCACAGGGCAGGTAAAGCACTGCACTGTAAAACATTTTGTGCAATCTACACCTGAGTGCTTTGCCCAGTTAACTATCACTGGGGCATCCAATTTAAGGTCCACAGGACACACACCATTTAACAGAATGGATTGTTTAAATGAACATGCCATCTCAGATTTATTTAATGAATTCTACAGAGCTGGTGTTTAACAGGCCAGTCCGATTTTAATATAAAAGGATTACAGTAGTTTTATTGCAATGTAGGCTTTACCTTGATCACACCTGGCCCCTTTCCAGCCTGGGCTGCAGTAACAGGTGCCCGTGATGTGGTCACAGGTTGAGTTGTTGAGGCAGTCACAGATCTGACGGCACCCATACCCGTACGTGCCCTGGGGACATTCTGCACAAGTGAAAATCAGACGTTTTGGTCATCACAGGTCTGCAGCACCCCACGTTTCTAACCCCACACGTTCCTGGATGTGGTCAGCAGGTGGCAATGTGTCATTGGCAGCAGATCTCTTCGGGAGGGGATATCTAAGAGGACCCATCAGTGTGTGTGTGTGTGTGTGTGTATGTGCAGGAAAGGAGAGGGAAACCGCATTTAAAAGTGTATGCATCCTTCCCCTGCAATGTTGCTGCCACTAAGGCAGTACAGTTAGGAAGGAAAAAGACATCCTGGGAAGATAAAAAGGGTAGAAGACAGTGAAGAAACAGGCAAGAAGTGAATGAAAAGCCAGAACACCAGGTCTGTCGGGTTACTCGTATCCCAGTGCTTGAAAAATCACATAACCATACTAGTGGAGTGAGACACCTGGCTGGTGTCATGTCATATGACAGATGTGCTGATGTAAAACAGCAAGAGGGAAGGGCCATAACAACAGGTCTAAAAAGCACCATACATTTTTATAAAAATAAATCTGCTGCTTATCACATACTTTGATACAGTAATTCATATACTGAGAAACCACCTAGAGGAGGAAAATGCTAAAATACATAGAATAGCCTAACTGGAAGAGTTTTATGTAATTTTTCTCTCCCAGAATAATCTGAATACAATAATTAATTACTGATCAAAGTGTCACCTACATCATGTCATTAGCATGGCAGAGAATGATCCTACACTGATAAAAATTATTTCTTTTATACTGCCACCTCTGGTACTGTGTGTCCTGTTACATTATAGTAGTTCTGATGGTTTCAGCAAATGTGGCATTTCTTCACCTTCTGAGACTCATTTTTTTGGAAATCTCTCAAGAGTTCTGTAGTTATTTAAACTTGTTCTTCTTTTTGAGTTTTTTTTTTTACAAGAATCTAATTCATGTTTTATGTATTCCTAATTTAGAATAATGTACAAAATAAAGTAATGCAATGGGTGCCAGAGAGATGTTCTTGCAGTCTTGACAGATCCAGGCTCAAGTGGAACTTCCATGTTTATATATATTCTCCTTCTCTTGATTACACTCAATCAAACAAAATTTTAACTACCAAAGTAAATTCTGGGCAAAAACCATCATGTCGTAATATATTTTGGCATTTTAAAATCTGAATTTGAATAAATACAAAACCACTTAGTTTAATATTGTTACATCATTATCATCAAATTATAGGACAGAATGTAAAATCTATAAAACAAAGTATTTTGCCAAAAAAGTATAAAAAAAAAATCTATAAAACAAGGTATTTGCCAAAGTATTGAAAATTATTTTTTGGCATCGAGTGACTATCTTAAAAAGTTAATCTTTCCCTGAACTTTATTGCTCTTTTGATGTGAAATAGGGAAATTATCAGAGTGCACAAATTTGGGAGCACTGCTCTGTCAAGTCAGCAAAAGTTGACAAACAGTTCTGTGCTTATGAGGCTGATGATTCTCTTAATGATGATTCTTTTACCACTGATGTCAGCGGTGTTAGTCTTGATTTTCATGACTAACAGCCACACACATAGGAAAACAAAATGCCACTGCAATGCTTTTATAATCCAATTGCGTTGTAAAACCATATTGCACAGATTAATTATATCCACTCCTTCTTATTGTTAGCTTTCCAATTTTTAGTTTTCCTTGTGGTTCATGCTAATGACAATAACTTGGATTCATTTGTGGCTTTTACATGACAGAGTTGATGCATGTTTTTTTAGCATTATGTCCAAAGCAACTAAAATCTGTTGCAAATGCACATGTACTCTTACATGTAGCTATAAATGCAAAGAAACAGCCATCACAACCATCAGTCTTAATCACTAGTTCTGTGGGCTTCTCTCTGTTTGGTAAGAGCCTAGGTCCAGCTGCTGAAGCCTTTTCCCTGTCAGAGTGCCCACTGAGGCCAGGAGTGTACCCCATCAGTGTCCAGAACACTCACTCTGCTCGCAGTGCTTGCCCATGAACCCCGTGCGACACGTGCACTGCCCGCTGATGTGGTCACAGTCGGCTCCATTCTGGCACTGGCATATCAATGCACAGTCCTTCCCGAAAAACCCCAGGGGACATCCTGCAGCACAGGGAGAGGGAAGGGGAAAAGGGGTGAAACAGCCGCTCTAGAAATAAAACGCCCATACGCTGGTTCAGTATGTTACCGAGAGCTCGTTTCTGTGAACACAGGAGACTGAGCCCTACCTTGTTTAAAGTGGTCTAAAACACACATTAGGCAAAAACCGCATAAAAATGAGGTTGGGCAATTGTGCAGGCGGCAGAGGTTCTGAAGAAGGCAGCAAGGAGAGCTCCTTGAAGAAAAGGGTTTAAGAAGACACTTGAATGAGGAGAATGAGGGCAGTCTGTGAACCAGAGCATGGAGTCTGTTCAGCAGTTAGTGAACATTTGGACATATTTTCATCACAGTTTATGTTGAAGCACAACAAAAATAAAAATAACAACGTATTGTATCTGAGCTACTCACAAAGATACCACTTCAGTATGGAGAAGACATACCCCTGAAAAGAGATCATTATTCACCAGCAGGAAGCAAAATAACCATGATAGCTGACAGCTGAACCAGCATAGTAAATGTCTTCCAGAACTGCATCCATATGGCCCTACAATATATCTGTTATTTCTTGCCACTATGACATTATTCATTTGAAAAAGGAGAGCTCTGAATTTATGAAAAACATGTATTTAAACACTGAATGAAGAACACAGTCAGCTGTCATTTTTCTTGAGGTCAAAGAAAAGGGCTGTGCCCAAATTTTTCTGTCAGTGGGGGTATGACTGCCTGAATTGAAGGCAAACCAGGTTGAAGGTGTAATATGATAATGATAAGAAGTCAACTCTATCATTATTTATTTCTAACAAATATTTATTTCTCAAACTTTGTATGAACTCTTACCCAGCATAAAAATGAGTGCCACATACCTACACCCAGCCACTGCATGGCTTTTTTCATTGTAATCAAAAGCTCTTGGTGAAAAAAAAAAAATATCAGTATTAATGTAATATGAAATGAAGAACATTCCAAAGCAAATTATGATTTTAAAATCTGGTGAAGTTAGCTTTCCATTTTCCAAATGAAACAGCTCCTGCATTGGTGTTTGAATTACAGGTGCTGATCTTCAGCTGTTGTCATTGCCCCTGGGAGGCAGCAATTGCAGGTACTGGATGTACTGTGTGATCACTCTGCAGTGACAACAGGGGCTGTGCCTCAGCAGACCACAGCCACAGCTGAGCTAGAAGCTGTTCCCATGGCTTCAGTCTGAAGGGCACTGAAGGATAATTCCGTCCGTGAGTCGGGGACTGAGGATGGAATACCAGAAGTCACTTACTCTGTGTGCAGTAAAGGCCAGTCCACCCTGGGGTGCACTTGCATTCCCCATCATAGGCACTGCAGAAAGCTCCATTATGGCAATTGCACGTGTGGATGCAGTTTGGTCCCCAGTGGGAAGGTGGGCAAGCTGAAACAACCCAAAAAGCAATTAATTAATCTCAAATGAAAAAGGCCCTTGACACCCATGAATAGAGATGTTTCCAGTCACATATGAGCACTGTTTGAGTTTGGCATTTGTTTTTTGTCTTTCAGATGCATGGTTTTGGCTGCTCTACTCTGAGGAAATAGCCACATATGTATGTATGTCTGTATTTATTTAAACCAGGAAATCATTTTATTCCAGGTAAAAAGTGCTGAAAAATAGTAAACGTGTGAAAACCCCAGTGACACGTAATTGATACTCAGTACTTAGGACACTCACATGAGCTTTCTCATAGAGAAAGCCATTAAATGCCCTTTCTTCATTTATTTTTTAATCTGCAAACAGTTCAATCGTGTACAATCAAGCAGACATGGTTTTTAAGTCTCAGAAGGGAAGACAGAGTAGGATGGAACACCTATATATCCTATAGCTTTAGACTCAGTAGTAAGCTTGCTTTCTGTGTTTCCACTGTTATTTATGTAATTGCCTAAATGTGGTGCATATAATCAGGTCTGTACCTTAATCAAGTTAACCCAGTTGCTTCTGTGGGTCCAATAATCAATACAATATTTCTAAAAACCAAGTAATATCTATAAAGTGGAGATTACTTTGCTCATAATCACATCAACATATTAGGAGACAGAATTTACTGGCTGCTTTGAAAATGTCACGATGAATGAATGTGATACTATGTGCTGCCATTAGAATAGTGAAGTGGTTCCAAAATACTAATTACTTTCCAGAGACAGCGAAAGATAATTTTCCTCCTGTTAGAATATCACGAAGTGAAGAGGGTACTCTAAGAATAGACTCTTTCTGTTGAGAGGGATTCATATCTTGAGGGGGTTTATTTCCTTTAGTAAAGAAAGTAGTTCTTTAAGTAGAACTTCAGTACTTTACAAATAGTTTTAAGGAAGTACAATGTATTTCATTGAAGAGAAGAAACAGGTTAGACACAGAAGCCATAGCTTTATTCCTGTGTCAATTTTAAAAGGCTGATAAACTCCTCATTGTTGTGTACTGATTTTGTTGTCCAGAGACCTGTCTGAGAGCAATAAAAACTCCTGAATCCTTTAAACATTTACACAGTGATTCATGAATGTGTGGGCTGTATTTTTGCAAAGTGTCATCCTTGCCCCAAGTTGACTTTGTTAAGTAACATATTACATTGTATTGGAAAAAAGTGTTAAGTTTGTTTTTTTGCTTTGCAGTTGTGTTTCCTAATTATTTTAATTATTGCTTTGTGTTTGAAATTAGTGATCAGCTAAGAAGGAATGTAAATCTCACACAGGCAGAAGGTTAGAAGTTTGAAAAAGGTCGCTAGTTCTGAATGAAATTAATGGAATCATTATTTTCCATGTGAGCGAAAGGCCTTTACACAAAGCAAATAAACTTCCTCTGTTATGGTCCATGAGCACAGCCTCAATAAACACTTCCATTCATATTGCTGGCACCATTTTCTTGTTATAGATTCAGCGAGCAGGTCCCTCCTCCTCCTAAATACCCCTATTCTACTACTCTCCCAACTACCTACTTATTTTACCATAAAAACAGGGACTGTTGTAGCCACTGGCTTCCACAGGAATAGGCCCAAGATTTATTTTGGTACCCTACTGAGTTGTGCATGCTAATCAGTTCACGGAATTTAGCCAGGAAAGTGTTTGAGGGTTTGGTTTTTTTTTCCAAATGGACCAGCTGTTACACTGCCCTGGTACAGAGCCAGTCAAACCATAAATGATGTAAACCCACGAGGCCTGTGATTAGGAAATGCACCTCCCTGGGGAACCCCACCACAATGCCTTTTGAATTCTGACGTATCAGGGTATGGTGCAGCATCTTTTATTCACAGAAATGGGCTGGATGAAAGTTTAGCATGCATGTGTTTCAGACTGTGTGGGCTTTGGTACCTTATGGGAGTGGATGTGCTTCTTGTGACAACTGTGGTTAAGACAATTCTTGCCTGTAGTTACTAATTTGCATAGACCTAGCAAAGTATATGGAGAATGATAATTATTTAATAAAATAACTCCATAAAAATAATAACTTTAGGGCCTATCTATTCCCCTTTTTAAGTCAGTAACAAAGTCTGCTCTGAGTTTAATATACCAAGACAATACTTATCCAGTGTGGCAGAATGACACTAAAAATGTCCATCTCTGAAATATTTATAAAAGGAAGAAACAGAAAATTCCATCACAAAGTTATAAGCACTTTAAAAAATGTGCAAATGTTTAATAAGAACAAGGGTGCTTGTGCAGCCAGAGCACTGAATTGTATCTGAGCAAATCTCCGCTTTGTTTTTATCCTTGCTAGTAGCTATCTTTGCAAAAGAGAGAAAGAAAAAACACCCTGTCTTTCAGTGCCTCAGCTTCTTATTTGTAAAATAATACCTCCTATTCATAAGACTGTCTTGAGGATACAAAGCCCTGGGATGTTCACAACACTACTGTGAAAAGACTAAATAATTACAGAAAAACAAACAACACATGAAGAACCCGCTCTCTAATGCAGAGATTCATCAAGACAGAGACTCACATGTTGGAAGAGACTTGTAAAATCACCTGGTTCAACATCCTGCTTTAAGGTTTTCCCATGATGATAATTTCACAGCCTCTCCCAGGCTGGGGACTTTCAGAGCCACCCTGGACCACTCTCAGAGGAAGGACTTTTCTTCTTTTATCTAATAAAATTTACCCTTGCTGCAAACAGTGAGTGTTGCCTCTTGCCTCTTCACTGTGCATTTCTGAAATGAGCCTGATCCAGCTTCTCTACAACTCTCCTTTCAGCAGTGGAAGGCTGAAAATTGTTCCCTCCTGTCTTGTGCTCCAGCCGACTTATTGAAAGGATCATTGTGCAACATGATAGCATTGACAAAATGCAGAAAAGCTCAGTATCATTTCATTATTTACCACTATGTCCTAATTTCTGACTTAGTGCTGCTTAATCACAACGTTAATTTAAATGGCCAGACCCTGATTATCTGTTCTCAAATTGAAGGGAAAAAGCTGATACTTACGCTGAGAGCAGTCACTACCAATCCACCCAGGGTAACACTGACAGGATCTGTCAATAGGATTACAAGTTCCATTATTGGTGCAGGTGCATATTCCAATGCAGTTCTTGCCAAATCTGCCACTGGGACATACTGAGAAGACATTGTCAGAATTAGAACTCCTTGGTAATCAAAACATGATTTTATTTGCTTTATTTTTCTATATTTGGATCAAGAAATGTATTACTTAAGTATATTGTTAAAGTGAGGCATTGTAAACTCTGGTAAGCACAATATCCATACTCACTATACAAATAATACAATTAAGAGTACAGTGGGTTTCATACTGAGGGATCAGACATTGGAATGAAAATTATTACAGTGTTTGGTGTCTGCATCCAGTATAGTCTTTATTACAACCTGTACCTTCGTTACAGAGGGCTCCTGTAAATCCAGGCAGGCAGTCACACAAGCCAGTGATGTGGTGGCAGGGACCACTGCTGTGCACACACTGGGGGCAGGTCTGGCTGCAGCGGTGTCCATAAAACCCCGGGGAGCAAACTGGAACCAGAGAGAACAAAATTACATTGCCTCCTGTGCTTTCCATAGAGCCATGGGCTGCTCTGCTCCCTAAATACACAGGAGCTGCAGTGGTGGTTGCTATTCTTTTGACAGTTCAGTGATTTACACTCACAGAAGCAGATTTGCTGGTTTTCCTCAAGGGTTTGACTGTGTTCTGGTTAGTGATGACTTAGCTGACATTCTGTTACACTCTGCTTGGATAGTATTTGAAATATTCTTTATTACTATACATATTTGTCTAGTCATGGATGTTTTTTAAAGGATAGAGGAAGGAAAGTAATTCAACAGAGGGAATAGTTTATCTCTAGATTAGTAAAATCATCTTAGATCTTGACTTCTTATGTGTTTCCTAACCTGGAATACAAATAGCCATTACTTCACTGGGTAAAAAGTAGAGATGTTTTCCAGTCAACCTTGCTTTTAGACATTCACTGTATTCATTGCATGGCACAGAGTCACCTAACTTTTAGAGAACCTGAGACAAGAAATACAAAGTCTTCCACTTAGTTCTGATGTTAAAAGCACGGGTTTCTTAAAAAACAAAACAACAAAAAACCTAACAAGCCAACAACCAAAAAGATAAAACCACCAAAACCAACAACCCCTGCCCCCAAACAAAACAAAACAACAAAACAAAAAAGCCAAGATGGGAGAGGAAAAAAGGGCTGTTACATAAAATTTCCTTCTTTGTTTCTCTAATCCCTTTTGGCATTCATTTCCTGATAAATTAAAACATTAGGTAATAAATAAAGAGAAATACCTGCACATCTGCAATTAGCAATGACAAAACTAACTTGGAATCTTTCCAATATTTTAATTTCATCCAAGATTCAGTCTTTTAATTACACACTTGATACAAATTATATGGCCAGATCTCTCTAGAGAGATTAACTTTTCCAAGCGAAACAGTGCCAAAAGGTCTTCCTGTTTACTGAAAAGGCACTTTCTGACTGGGATCCAAATTATTCGTATGACCTTTGTCTTCCCAGCCTCCAGACCGTGCATCAGAGAGAGGGGCTCTGAGAGGCATTGGACTGGAAGCCTCTTGTCCAGGCTATAGGCACAGTTCCAAAACACAAGGGAACATTTTTACATGTAGTGTTGCACTCAATCTGCCTTTGGATTAACTGATTAACTGCAGGGCCTTTAGAGATTAGATAGTGAGAATAATTACTGTGCATAGTTAGAAATGCTCCAGGAATACTAATGCCACACTAGTGTGGGGTTTAGTAGTGCCACAGGAAATCACATTCTTCAGCTTGAAATTCTGCCATTCCTGGACTGTTAGGACTTGATCCTCCTCTGATTCTCCTTCTACCTACCAGCCATCATTTCATGTTGTCTCCTGCCTTTTAAGCCTCTTTTGGAAGACCCAGCAGCATCTCTGCTTGGCCTTACTCCACCAGGTCCTTGACCCTGTTTCTGGGAGACCTGCTCTGGAAACAGGGATACCCTGCAGCTCCAAGGGATGCACATTCCTCTTCCCTGAGCACCTTTCCCTCAGCTTCAGTGATTCAGACTGAAGACAGCTGGATTGCTGCCAAACTGTGACAAATCTTTTCAGGAAACTAGACAACTTACTTATTCCCTGATTCTAGCATGATTTTCCTTAGTTCACCTTTTTCTCCTTTCTTGTAGTTTGCATTTTACAGAGACAAATTTCTCAAAAGGAACCCATGGGGACATTTAATGCCCTCTACTTACTCTGACGCCTCATCCCACTGGTGATTCTTACAAATTAAGTGTTAAAAAAAAAGGGGCAATAACTAAGCCAATGATTCTAACCAGACTATATGGGAGGGTTTTTAAGTTTCTGAAACCCATGTCTGTTTTATTTGTCTACAAAAATACACGTTACAAACTTAATGCTTATCAATTACAATTGGAAATGTTTGCTCTTGGAATGGAATCCCCTACTAAATTTCTTAGAAAGTCTTGTTCATAATGCCACAGCACAGACACTGAATAAAAGTAAAGCTGTGCCATAACAAGAGGGGCACTACTAGTTTGTGTCTTCCAGATAACCCTTTTTTCTGCATATTCATATATTTTAGCAAAATGCACCATCAGGGAGTGTTTCATAGCCCTTCATGCTACAACTAACAAAGCACTGTCATGTTATATGATATGTGTTCCAAGTGAGAGAGGGAGAAGCAGAGACTTTGAAGCATTGGTTTTGTCCTTACTTCTCTGACAAGTGGTGCCTCTGTATCCTGGTGCGCACTCACAGATCCCATCGTCCGGAGAGCAGGATGCTCCATTCTTGCAGTAACAGGGCAAGGAGCAATTTGGACCCCACTGTCCCTCAGCACACACACTGTCACAGTGAATGCCTGAAACCATAAACAAACAAAACATTTGTGAAGAACTCTTTGTGCATGGCTAGGTTAAACCTCTGGTCTTCAGTGGGCTGATTTTCAAAACACAGCTCACATAACCTGCTTATGAAAACATCACTAACATCAAGAAATAGAACAGTAAAACTGTATCCCTGTTCCTGCCTTCACCCAGAACAGCGAATTTCTTTCATACTCCAGTTTTGATGAGATGTACATAATGGCTTTTGCTTCCTCTGTAATGGCTATTTCAAAACATCAAAAGCTCATTTTCAGATTTAATGTCTGGGAGAGGCATAACAAAAGGTATATAGAAACTTTTCCTTATGAGTGTAAGAATTCTTTGGGGCGGATATAATTTTGTATAATAGTGGGGTGCAGGGCACTGAATGATTTCTAATTAGTGGTGAGCTGATTACTGCCCAGCCTCGTACCACATGGAAAAATGTAGTGCACACAAAGGGTTTCCAAACAAACCATGCGAGCATTCCAAAACGCTTAGCTGCAACAGCGTTAGGGATGCTGGTCAGTCAATGCTTTGTCTAACTCTTTTTGGTGTAAAATTGATTATAAAATGGCCACAACCTGAGTCCCTACATGTAAATCATAATATAAATCACTCATGATAATAATCCAATCATGGCTTGTTGTTTGTTGGGGTTTTTTTGCTTGGGTTGTTTTTCGGGTTGTTTCATTTTGTTTTGGTTTGGGTTTCTTTGCAATGCAGCAACATTAAATATAATTTTCCTGCTTTGTATAAAGCGCTCTTCATGTTAAATGCCAGCAGGCACCGCTGTGGAACTCAGACTGTATTGTGTCTACAGCACTTTGCATTAACAATTGAGGATTATTGTAGTGCCTCTACTGAATGAACCCTCCACTAAGGGAAAAGTGGCCTGAATCCAACCACAACCATGTCGTGCTTTGTAAGTGTTTCCAGCAAAATATGCCACAGGTTCACTGCCTGCCAGAGTCCTTGAAAAAGCAAACCACAGTTTTACATGTGGCAAGAAAAACCCCAAAAAAGCAAAAAAAAAAAAAAAAAAACCACAAACCAAAAACCCCAAAAAACTTTTAACTTTGAACAGCACAACCTATGGTTTGTAACAATCCTGAAAAATAATTACACGGTTTGCTGACAGATCAGACTCAGAGGTGATTCCTCAGCCCCCCCAGCATATGCCTTGCAAAACTTCCTATATGCAAAGACTAACTCCCTAATTAGAGGAAGGGTGGAACTCCAGACTCTCAAAATGTTTCTCTGCAAGACAATCAACAGACTGAAGAATCAAAAAATGTGGTTCACTAAATGCCAGCAAGGGAGGAAACACTTGACTTTTAAAATCCAGACACTGACCAGCAGCAGCGAGTATACAGGCCACCTGAAAGCCTCGATTGTGCAATGACCATTAGTTAGAACTGACCTACAACTAATCTGTTGTCAAAAAATGAAAGGTTGCTTATAACTCTCTCCTTCATTTTTCCCTGCATAGGCATTCCCCAGTGTCCATCTCCATTTAAGAGGCAGTGCAGACTTGCTTCTCAGCAGCCTGGGTCAACTTTTTCATTAACTCCCCATTTGTGGATAAATAGGCAAAAGAGAGGGGTTTGATTTTGAGAGATGCTGGTGCACATGAGCAGAATGAGATCATAGCTTGGGTTTTTTTCTTTTTTTTTTTTTTTTGAAACAAGACCACTTCTTTCAGCTGCATAAAATCGCTTTGCTTGGGCTTCCCAAATTTGAGAATTTGGGTCTCCAAGTCTGTGAAAGCACAAGCAGACACATGCAGAGCATTTCAGGACAGAGCCTGGCAACTCTGTCCAAGTGAGAGTTATGTGTCATATCACACATAGCTTCACTCAGTGAACCCTGCTAGAGAAAAGACATTTTTCACAATCTTAAGGGGTTTCAGCAGTGCTCAGTATATAATGGTCACTATTAACAAGCCAGTGGTTGCCAAGAGTTACCGCAGTGCATTATCTGAGATTATGTAGACCAGTGACATACAATAATACCAGGCTCAATTAGACTGCCTTGATCTGTGCACAGAGGATGCTTTATGACAGCGTGGTGTCAAGGGGTGATGCTGGGCACACTGGGGCAGAAAAGACAATGGGTCCCATGCTGCAGAAAGCCACGATACTTGAAAGAGCCAAAAACCACCAATAAAAATGAAAACCAAAAAAGCTCCTTCAGTACACATCAGGGAAAATTATTCATTGGGGAAACTGAAAAAAAACCTTTTCTGCCTTCACTCCTCATGAGGAGATGAAGAATGATATCCCTCTACTTAGCAAACAAACAGTGTATATCAAAGATCATATAATTAAATAGTAATTATGACAATAAAACATACTGAAAGTGCTCAATATTACTGCTGTTTCACTGTAAAAAGAATTTTATTATATTCATTATTGATTATAAGCAAAATCAATTTCACTCCTGTGAGTGTCACGAATGAATGGAGCAAAGCAGAAACGGTTTAGTGATCTATTGCATCTGTATTTGTAAAAATAGTTTTAAATCTCACTGTTATTTCTGTAAGTTCACAAGGCACTTAAAAGGCAGAAATTTGAGTTTCACATCTTATAGCTGTAAAAATCACATACGTGAGAAAGAACAGACTAGAAATATTAAAAGGATTTAAAAAAATAATAATAAAAAAAAGATGGTGCTTTATATGAAATTTCAGTAAAGAAAGCTATGCTTTTATGGAAAAGCTAGAAATTATTGAGGAAAAAGAAGCATTTTTACTGGAATTTACAAAGCAAGACTAGACCCAGCTTTTACAAAATGCTTATCAACTGGCTTATGATTGCCACAATTTCAAACAAGCATTAATCTTTTAAGCAATAAAGTTGTTTTTGTTAAGTTTTCATGTTGGTTTTGATACTGATAAGGATATCTGCGAGAAAATGTTTTTGCCAGAGCTATGGACAAAGAGCTCTTTGACGGCCTTCACAAGTTGCTAGGCAATAGCTGAATGGTCATGATAAACTTCAGCTAAGCTGCTCTGAAGAAATGCTCGTGCATTTAATGCCCCGTGCTTTATGCTGGGGGCCTCACATCTAAATCAGCATTCCCCCAGCATTCATAACTGCATGAATGAAGTAAAGAATTCTTTAGGGGTACCAGTGTTTCTGCCCATGCTAGCAGAGTATTTCCATACTCCCTATGCTGCATTTTGAAGTTGAGACTCAATGATCCATCCAAGTCAGATCAACAAAGAGCTAATTTGTTTTAGCACTTGAAGTGGGGGAGGGGAAAGAAAAATCTTACCAATTATTTCTTACTATCTTCCCAGGCAAATTTATGGTTGAACTCAGTGCTGTTTTCCAGCCTGTTATGTTTCTGTTAGTCTCATAAAAGGTTATCCAAACATTGAGAATTATTATTTTTGTTTTCATAAAGAAAATGTATTTGCTACACAACTGATCTTCACAACACATGAACTTTCCAGTATAGCCCCTTAGAATTAAAACCTATTTGTATATTGGTGTACTTCCCACATGTCAGAGTGAAACTGGACATACAACAGCCCAAACAAGAGAAGGAACAGGCCTTTAAAGGCTGGGGAAGTCTTGGTGTCATTAAAGCTGATAATACTTTTCCAGTATGGTCCAAGAATTCATATTTGAGAGGAGCAAACACTTAGATCACTTCTGTTCAAGGACTTCTGATGGTGAGAATTGCCTTTCTACTTCTCTGTCAAATGATGGATGAGTAGCCCAAATAAAGGGAAATGGTGAAAAATGTCACAGGCACTATTTAGAAGTACCCTAATTATCTTTGAAGGAGAGACGTACCTTGCTCCCTAGCTGAAGATGGACAGAGGAATAAATAAAGGCATCCCAAATTAAGGAACTAATGAAAGGATCAGAGTTGGTTTTTTTTTTTCCTGCAAATTCAGAGTTCAGCTGCTTCTTCATTGCTGCAGCCAGAGAGATTGTGCCTGCAAGCTTTGGTAGGAAGCCAGCTACAAAAGACTGTCAACAAAAACCTCTGAGTTTGAAAGCAGACATCAGTATCGGCAAATTTCAGTGGATTAATCACTTTTGAGATAGTCCTAGTATCTTTCTGAAGGCCATGTATTATCCATATGTTCCCCACTCTGGAGATGCTCTTCTTTTCAACCACCAATCTTTAGGCAGCCACAAGGAAATAATAATACTCCTTTTTTAACGAGACAGGTAGAAAACAAATGCACTTCATCCCTTAAGCTCTTTTTCTAAAAGAGTGATATTTCTTCCACATTAAAATCCACCACAACCCACAGACAACAGAGATGCAGACACAGTGAGGTCCAGACATAGAGTGGGCCAGACCACCTACTGGAGAATTCCTCTTCCCAGGTGTGGAAAGCAGAGATGCCATTTATCCTGACACAGTACCCACATATGATTTCATTTTGTGGCACACTGAACATGCATCCCCATGGGACCTGGTGCCCCAGGAGCCCAGGGGAAACTGCCTGAGGGAAAACCATGTTCTTGCAAGAGGGTCTCAGCTTGGGTGCACTGGGGTGCCAGCACTATGGATGTTGTTCCACCAGCAGCTCGTTTTTTTGGCCTAAAGGTGAGGAAGACCCAGGACAGAACTCTTTTACGTGCTTTCTCTTCTTTTTGGGAGAGGAGAACATGCGAACACATAGGAAGCAGAGGGGCAAGGGAGAGCTGCAGTGGACCTGGTGATTTGCACCAGTGTCAGATGACAGACCTCCCCGTTATAATCCAGCAACAAATGTGCCTCTTGGAAATAATGTCAGAGGCACATGGAAGGACACAGAAACAGCACATCTGGTGATGGGCAGTCTGACTAACGCCAGCAGGTGGCCAGCACAGAAAAAGTCACCAACACCCCTTCTGCTGTAGCATGTGGATGAATGGTAAAATGCAGGCTGGCATTACTGCATCTGTCTTTTCCATAAACCAGTGCTATTGTTTTGGTACAGATAGCAGACTAGTGGTATTTCACAATCTCTGGCATCACATAACCTTCAAATCGATTTTAAAAATAACAAATGCACCAGTATGACATGACATTTCTTCACAAGTGGGAAGGTGTGGCAGAACTGCACCCAAGAAAGCACAAGTGATGTGTTATCAGTAACACCCACATTGCTGTAATTACTAATAAACAAGCTGTCTTGAGAAAAAAAAAAGCCATTTTAATTAATTAATTTGATTATCTTTAATTAATTTAATTAATTAATGCTTTAATGTGAAATCTCAGTTTGAGAGAATATGAATGCTCTAATCTTCCAGGCAATTTGGGAAAAATGTACTTTGACAGCTGTCTGCAGAACAGATAAGATTAAGGGATGAAACTGAGTTACCATGGTGCCTGCTGGTTTTGCTTGCTCCTTGAGAGAAGTGGTAGATGCAACTTTTTAATGCACATTAACTCCAAGTGCTGGTATAAACTACTGGGAGAATTATCATTACACATTGGGGGAGTGTGTTTTCTCCGTGTTTCTTCTGCTTTTTGTCTTAATGGTCCTTGCTCTTTTCCCTCTCTCACTGTTGCCCTCCCTCCAAAAAAAAAAAGTTATTTGTAAGATACAGTGAAAATGTCAGGGGATGAGAGCGTTTGGGGCAGACATCATCCTCTGTGTGGGCGGATGTTTCTCATTTGTGCCATCCTGTCATGTGGCTCCTGGAACGTGATGGAATGGTCAGGCTGCCAGGAAAAAAACATCACCCTTAACTCGCGCTTTCCTAAGCAGAATTAAAGCTGCAGAATAGGGAAAACTTGATGCAAACTACAGGGATTTCTAACAGGAGTCCTAGAAACTCAGTCACTTTTGCTTAGGGTGACAAATCTAAGAATCCTCCTAGGAAAAAGAATCTACATTAAAACTATAAACCCTAAATAAAATCAGAGACCTGATTAAAGCCAGTTTTAATTATTCTTTGAGTTTTTTAAACAGCTGATGCCAATGCAATAGTCAAAACCTGAACTTTTGCTCCTAAATGGAATCTAAGAAGCAAAAGACAAGCATTGGGCATGTTCAGAACAAACAAACAAACAAAGTACTTAGGAAGAGTAAACTCTATAATATCTTATTGTTGAACCAGAGCTGAACTGCAGATGTATCTGGAGACTGAAGTAAAGCCCCTGTGCCCTGCCCATGCAGTGTGTTCCCTGTTCCCCAGCGTTATGGGACAACTGTGTCATCCATCCAGGGAAAATCCTCCCTTCATTTATTTCTACAAAGTTATATAAACTATTCCTTCTGACGAAATTCCCTGGGGGAAAGTGTAGACAACTGTTCCATTCACAGGGCTGAGAAAAATACTGTATTTAAAGTATCTTTTTGGAAATTTATATTATTTTGATGGCATCAAAATATCTGGGAAAGTTCACCTTGGATTCATTGACTTATTCATGCTTAAAAAGAATACTCAGAA
>JAWWMO010000096.1:5944143-5960158 GCA_035047845.1 Dendrocincla fuliginosa
TCCTAGGGATTGCCACTCATATTAGAAGACAAGTGACAGGAAATTCTTGGAATAAATAAGAAATGAATCAGTCATTCAGCCTGGTATGGAGTTTCTAAGGCCAGGAGTAAGCTACTTTATAGAACTTCACAACATTAATCTGTCTTTGTATCTGCATATACACTGCATTCAGATCACCTCAGAAAGTTCATCAGATCTAAACATGCACTGTAGTTAAGAGCAAAAACAACGACCTGAGCTCCAGCTGACCTACTATTCTAAGAGACACTGGCAGCAGTGAAGACAGATGTAAAAGATTTGTACATTATTCATATTCTTTATAAACAGGAGTTATATGAGGACAGCACAAAGCACTCTCTGTGTGTAATTCTGGAAGTTACTTACTACTTACTAAGTACTAACAGATACCTTCACGCTTATAGAGCACTCCAAGTACTGACCTCATACAATGTTGGATTTAAAATTAAAATACCAACTTTTTTTTTAACCCACCTGAAGACAAACTGAAATGGCACAACTAATAAAACTCAGGATACTTCTTGTAATGAATGCTCCTTGCCACAATACAAAATAAAAGAGAATATATCTACACTGCCTAAAAATTTACACTTTTTTTTTTTATTTTTATCTTTATTAACATAATTTTAAACTTCCCTAAGAGGTTCCTTGAAAATCTTCCAAAGGCTGACTTCTGATTCCACGTGGCTGCTTCTCAATAGAGATGTAAACTCAGCATCATTTCAACAAACTCATAAGCATTGGAAAGACAGGTATCTGAGTTGTTTAACAGACTTCTTTAAAAAGTTTGTGATGGCTGTAGTGGGGTGGTCTTCCTCAGATATATACTGCTCATGTGACTGCCTTCTTTTTGTTATTAATGGCACTTGTCCAAAGAAGAAGATGATAAAATTCTTTGTCAACATTTGGACACTTACAGTATAACATTTATTTTTACTTCAGAGAAGAACAAGCAGAACAAAAATTTCCATCTGAATGATAAAAAAATATATTTTCTGTATTCCACACACATATATACATGGAATCCAAAGATAAAACACAAGAAGTATTTTAACCAAAAAAATAGCACAAAAACCATAGCAAAAGTTTCACCTATTGAAAGTTTTCAGGAAGAAGTGTGGAAGTCAGGAGTCACAGTTTCACAGAAGTATTGTATCCTAAGATGAATTCAAATTCATCTATTCAGACTGGACTCCAAAACACTCAAAAATACCTTCATAAATTCCAGCCAGTGCTTTTCTCTGGCTGTTGATCGTCCTCTTCCTTTGTGAGAAGAACATTTACAGACTTTAGCAACACGAGGCCTGCACATTCTTGCAATTCTTTAAAAGAAGTACTGGTTTGACCTTGCCTCCTCACATTCAGAAAACACTTTAAATCAAAGATCTTACTGCTGCATTTCCAAATTCCAGGCAGTGTTGTAAAACAAAAATATAAATAAGGACAGTGTGATGTGTTATGACATTCAAAGGGTCTGATTTTCCAGGGATACAAATAAACACTGTTGGATACCTCTGTTATGCACCTCACAACAAGCAGAGTGGCACAAATTAAGAAACAACCTTGCATTTGTATTGAATAAATAAACTTAATGCATCTATTTCCTGTCCCACGTTCCCTGCTCTCAGTCCTGCTGACAGGAGCACCTAATTCCCAACCCACTGTGTGACTTTGGACAAACCTTTGTTAAACTCCTCACCATATAATTCCAGGGCTCGGGACTAACATCTCCTTTCTTTTCCTTCTGCCTTTCCACTATGCTCTTGAATAAATACCATTTTAAGACCTTCCTAGACCTGCACAATGTGGTACAAGAGAAAGAGAGCAGAGCCAGGGCTGCTGACAGACTCTGGACACAGCCCTTCCCAATTTTGGGTTAGGAAGATGAGGCAGGAGCATGTGCCACTCAAAACCAGCCACCTTCAAACAGTTGTTACAGATCTCTGTTTCTACAACAGAGTCTAAGTGTGGGGATCTGCTGGGGTCCATGCTAAGGAGATAAAAACTGGATTTCCCTCCTGGTTTTAAACCTCATATTTATACACCATGTTGAAAAATGCACTGGTGCTTGTGCTGTGCATTTTCCGTATGATCATTAGTAAGAATCCCATGAAAGCTGGTTACTTGGACACCTGAGATCCATTTATCCTGTCATTTGCATAGGCACAACACTTCATGACTTCACATGGCTTCAACAAGAGCTGCACGTGCACCACTGATGAGCAACTGAGCCCCTACGACTCAGCTTCCATGAATTCCTCATCAAAGGGCAGCCAAGCCAGCACTGTGGTAAAAGTATGGAACTCTGAGGCAAAAAGAAGCTAAACTTACGGACACACATTTCCCTGCTTTCATAAAATCCAGGGCAGCACTGGGATTTGCGCCTGTACATCGTTTTCTCACCATGCCTGTAGGCGGTACGGTAACTGATCCTAAAGAAAGGAAGGGATGGGTGTTACACACGGCTCATGGTTCAGAAACAAGGCAGGACATATTCTTACACATTCTAAAAAACACTCAGGTGTCACAAGAGACAAGAGAAAATGCTCCAAGAGATCTTGATTTATCTATTGCTCAGTTCAAGAGTCCAAGTGGCTCCTCAGCAAGCCATCTTCACTTGTGATGGTTGATAATTATGGGCATATTCTTCTGAGGCAAATGCTCCTTAACAGCTGACACCAGTTTTTAATCATTCACCTCTCACTTGCTTTCTGCAGGCACAAGGACTTTCCTGCAATAGGTCTTTTTGCTTTCCTTCCAAGTAGCATACACTTCCCCCAGAACACAGCATTGCAAGCAGCAAGGGCTCTCTCATGGTATTTCTGAACAAGATGCACCTTTCAGGGCCTGGGGAGTTTAATTTTGTGCATTGCACGCTTTTTCCCAAACTATTTGTTTTCTGTTGACACTCCATGTGATGACACACCCCAACCTGCTAGAAAAACATCTGTGACATTGCTTGGACAAGCATCTTCCAGCAAACTCAGATCAGCAGCTGGACAGCCTGGTCATTATAGCTAAACTATCCTACATATCATGTCTCAATCTGACAGGCACAAAATCTTAACAAACATCTACAATATCAGTGGTTTGAAAGAGTTAGGATTTATACATCACCTGTGTCGTGTGCACTTGAACCAGTTCAGGATGTCAGTACAACTGGTGTAGTAAATTTGGTCAAAAGGATGCTGATACGACTCTTGCACTGTAACTGAGTAACTGGGGAGAGATAGGGAGAAAAGAGAGATCACTGAGCAAATCCTTTATAATACAGTCTGATTTAATTAGATCCTTTACACAATCCTGGTACAGAATGGAATAAATACAACAAAGTCCTCATGTGCAACAAAATCAATCGGAAAGCTCGCAAAGGAAAATAAATATGCAGAGTCACCATGTCTCTGTGTAACATGTTTGATGAAATTGTGCTACTAGACATTTAAAGAAAAGTAAGGTAAACTTCTTTTAAAAACCAAAACACCTGTATCTCAAATGTGCAGCAAATTGAGGTAGTATGTAGCATGTTCTCCTGTGGTGACTTTTATTAATGTAACTGGATAGCTGGACAACTACTTAAGGAGCCAGAAAATGAGGCTTCGTCTGTTATCACTCAAAATAGAAAAACAGAAAATAGGGCTTTCTGAAAGATTACTATTGAAAGCCATATCTGTGGCTATAGCAAAGCATCTGGTGTATTTAGATACTAAGTGGAAGTTAGCACAGAAGTACACCTAAGTATTAATGACTGGAAAATGACATGACAGTCATACCACCAAACAGTCAATTTAGCAACCAGGAATCCTAAATATACCTTATTTTGTTTACTAATTTTTAACAGAGAACCTCCCTTACCACACCCCGCCCGGCCTGAGATACTATAGTGAAATGCTACTATGATTTTCTGCCAAATTATACAACTATACAGTGTCCTAGAAAGAGAACTATGCTCTGAAGTCCAGAGCCTCCGAAGCTGTCAGTAGGGCAAGGGGAACAGAGCCCTGCTGCGAAAGGGGAAAATATTGAATCATCCCAGAAAACTCCTCAGGAGGCTGTTTGTGCTGGCAGTCTGTCAGCCCCTGGTTGCGCAAGGGGCTTGGAAAACAGAGGAATGCATGGCAAGTTCCTGCAGTAGGGCTGATTCCCAGGACCAGCCAAAACACTCTGCAGCCCACCCAGCTTTCACTTGCTTCCACTCACACCCTCCCTGACCTCTCAGCACCCACTGCAGGGGAAGAGCCACAGTCTCCTCTTCCTGCTGTCATCACCACACTGAGGGGAAGCACATCCAGACCCACTTTCAACTCCCCAGAACCCACTCCCTGTTTTTCCTGCGTTCACATGAAGGCAAGCAGCCCTAATCCATCCAGCTGTTCCAGTCCAGCAAAACACCAGTGGGATGCTGATGCTTGCCTGAGGCTCCGTGCTCTTTGTTGGAGGCAGGGCAGGCTCTGCCCCTTCTTGCTGTGATCACAGCTCATTTGTAAAGACCATTTTAGCACTGAATGGGGTAGGTTTATTTAAAGCATATAGCACTGCCAGTGACAGTGGCAGTACAGAGCTTGTAACTGGGGCTTTATTCTTTCATACTTATTTATCTTTGTTGCCTGATCTGGGCAACAGCATGAATGTTTCGTAAGTTTACTTGGAGTTCCTCCCTATTTCTGAGACACAGCAGAAGGAAAAAAGGTCATGCTTTTTCATTTGCACACACTCTAGATTTTTTGATATGTTTTTCTTTCTGCAGACTTTGGTTAGCTTCTTTTAAAATACAGTATGCAGTGTCAATACTTATATTTTGGGGTTTTACTCATTTTGCCTTCACGATGTTGTAGCTTCCCTCAAAACCACTTTTACCTACAAAAACTGTAAATGAAGTATACACAATATAGAACAGTGTCCATAACATTATGGATACATGCCTGAATACTATAAACAGGTACTTAGTATGGTGACTACTTCTTATGCACATTGTTGTGCAAATTGTACACAACATTTGAGGCAGAGATGCTTCACACGAAGCTCAGGTTAAGTTCCTGAGGAAGGTCCTTAAGTGATTTTTAATAGACTCTTTTAAAAAATATACACAGGTTTCAATTTTCTTTGTAAAGATTCAGCCACAACCACCACAAATAAATGTACAGTGGCTCAGCAGCTCCCCATGATTAAACATAAAACACAATATACCTTAAGTGCAGGAAATACTGATGTCCTCAAGTGAACTCTGAAAGTCAGACTGTCTCATGGACTATCTGATCAATCATGGGCATAACAACAATAAGGAGACCATAAATCTTGGTTTTGCTATTTACACAAGAAAAGAAGTTTAGCAGACGCTTGAGGCTCAACCTCTCTTACCCACTGTGGCATTCTTGCAATTAATGTGAAACTGAATGAACAAAGGGGGCAACTACACTGATAGCATTTCATTTTGTATGTTATAATTTTCTGAACCTCATCAAAATAATTAAACAACAAACCTTAATTCAGATTCTGTGAATGCTGAATAGGAAAAAATCAGCATAATCAAATTTGGCCAAATTCCAATAGGGTTAATGATATTTTGCATATGTAAAAGCTTCTTCTCGGTTCAATTGGGAAAAGTTATTTTTATTCACCTCTTGTACCCAGATGGTTGTGTAACATTGCTGGTACCACTGAAGTGTTTATTGCATCCTAACTCCTACTGCAAGGATGACTGCATTTCAGCCCAGTGTGAAATGGTCTTTTACTTATCCATGAACTTACCTTGCCCGTGCAGTAAAGTGAATTTTTTCCCCTCATTTTCTAACTCAGCTAAGAGCTTTAAATAATTTGAGGTGTGCCATGTAAAGTGAAATAAAACTGCTACATCAGAATTTGTGACACTTATTTTCCAGAAGAAAGTATTACCTTTCCCAGTGGCTACACACATTGGGATCTTCCAGATTCAAAGATAAGGTTGGACCCATCCAGTGGTACAGGAGTATGACAGGGAAGCCAAAAAATGAGTTCAAATGAAGAACCATTTTTCCAAAAAGATGACTGTAAGAAAAAAATATATAATACATTAATTAATCAGGGGAAGAATTTAAATGGCTTTGCTTTGCATGGTTGACAGCCAGCCTCAAATATCATCCTGCATTGTTATTACTCTTTAAAGTTTAAATCCTGAAATTTAATTCCCTCTCCTCTGCCACTTGTACAATTTCCAAATAGAACAAACATTCTGCTCATAAATAAAAGCTATTGTAGTATCATAAAAATCCAAAATGTTAACACTTTTATTTAGCAAGTTATTTAAATTTGCAAGCTGAAACACTCTTAATCCAGATGGTCATTAATCCACAAATGCCAGAATAAATGATATTAATAAGTAATTTGCAACAACTTAAGCTACTATATTTTTGTATCAGTGAATATTTGATCTTATTTGCTCACATTCAAATTGTGGCTACAAAGGTCACCACCAAAAAAAAAAAAAAAAAGAAATCATTGACTCTAATCTGTTGTATAATGAGAACACAATTTCCAATAAAAAAATATGTTTGGTTTCATACACATCA
Source organism: Dendrocincla fuliginosa (assembly GCA_035047845.1). Taxonomy (NCBI): domain Eukaryota; kingdom Metazoa; phylum Chordata; class Aves; order Passeriformes; family Dendrocolaptidae; genus Dendrocincla; species Dendrocincla fuliginosa. The sequence continues at coordinate 5,950,704 of JAWWMO010000096.1, forward strand.
TTTTAACAAACCAGATTAATCAGAAGTAGAATTTTTTTACTTTAAATATAATGAAACAGAATAAAGTGAGCCACACCCATAACTTAATGAGAAAAAAGTCTACAGGGCCATGAAAAAATAAAAAAAAGAAAGATATGAAATAGTCTTGGTTTACAATACCCTCTTCAAAAGTCAACATAAAAAAGGTAAAAGTTTACAACAAGAAACTATTATATTTAAGATATCTGAGGATACAGAGGTGAACTCATTTTGCTAAGTACTTCTTGAAAAATCAGGGCTGCTGAAAGACATTTCATGGTTTGTAACTTTTTCTCTGCATGCAGCAAAGCAGTGAATGTGCAGTTATTTAAAACGCAGCTGCATTTTCAGCTAATAATTCCAGTGAAGTGGTGATTTCATTGAAAAATAGTCACTCTGATTAAGTAGACTGTAAATGGTATTTCCTTTCTTCCCTTTTATTCTCAACTTCAGCAACTTTCCTTTTGCAGGATACATTTAACAAAATTCAAAATAAATTAAAAAATAATTTGCATGAACCCCCTAGTGTAAAACTTGATTGCATTCCAGATCTTTTGCTTAATTATTAAGGAAAATCAAAACAGAAAATCAGTACAGCTGATTAGCATTGCTGAAGTGTTTATAGTAGCAATAAAAGATGTAGATGACTCATTTAACTCTTGCTGCCTACAGTTTGCACTAAGAAAAGCTTTTCAGAGATTCACTTTTCATGTCATATATTGCAAATTAACTCACCCAATAATACAGGAGCATTTCCTGTATCTACATGTACATAGAACCTGTAATTTACATACTGAAAATGCTCATGTTGGAGAATGCCTTCTGTGTGCTAATTAGGGATTAGTAGACATATGAGAGGGAAAAAAACCCTCTTGCTAAAACAGAAAGCTTCTTGACCTACAGCACCAGGTCTTTCTTCCACTGAAGCACACAACTGAACACTAAAAATCTTATTGCCCATTAGCATCTTCTGTAGCAATTGAGGGAAAACTTTTGTTGGCAAAGCTGCATCCTTACTCACACTCTGGGCAGGAATTTTAAGGCAGGTCCTGTGCAATATGAGGTCTTTTTAGCTCTCTTTAATGCAGACCCATGATTTAAAAATGTTAACAAGAAAGCAGTACAGCTGCACGAAGCAACTGTAGAATACTCCCCTAAGTTTCTGGAAGCTAATTAAGGAAATTTAACTCATTATATGTTTATTATATCAAAGGAAGATAATCAATAATAGTCCTACTAAAAATTAATCTGATCATCCCAAGGTATATTACAATTCCTAACAAGCTCACTTCAAAATGCTGTAACAGGTGTGCAAAATAGGCTCCCAAAAATCACAGGTTCTCCCCTAAAATACAGCTTAATGTGAGCAACTATAAAACTACACTGGTAAGCAGATGAAAAGCCCTGTATGTGCACCACATAAGCACAGCCAGTTAACCAATACTACCCATCCTCTCAGATTTGTAGGCACTTTCTCTGCCACTACCAACTGTGTTGACAGTTTTGCCTTGGTTTGGGGATATTTTTTGCTAGATAGAATTCAGAACCAGGGAAAGAACAGACAACTCAAAAAGGCAAATAAATGCTTGTCTTCTATGAGGTGAAAACTGAGACGGGACTACAGATTAATCTCTCCACCCACCCAGAGCAGAGGCACAGGGAAAACTGAGGGCACACAGCACTGGTAGGGAAAGGAAAATAAATACAAGTGGGACACAGGGAGAAGAGGAAGGTGCAATGTACAAAACATAAAAGAAGTGAAGGTTACTCAAGGCTGCAAACAAATATATTTTGGTCAGCAAAACCAAGTGCTGCCAGTGAATTAACCAGGATTAGAACTGCATGAGCAACAGAGAATAGTACGACACAGTTGCTAACATGACATAATGGACCCAAGACCAAGGGAAATGCTGATGCAGCTTTCTCTTTACTGTTGCAAAAGCATTTTTACCACTGAAACATGGAAAATGCAGCAGGAACATGCCATTTAGTTAGAAGACAAACTTCAGAACAGTAAGAGCCTTTCACAGTCTCATGGTATCTCTAAGGTTTTACAGCCCTCCTTTCTGCCTTTCTGCAGTGATATGGCACAGGGATGGCAAACCCTTCTCTGGGCTGTAAACCCATGGGCTGTTCTTAATTACATTTACATTGGATTAAACTGCATGTACAGCAAGTGCTATTTTAAAAAATCTTTGTTCTGTCCATGAGAATTTCCATCAGCTTTCAGACTGAATTATAAACCACACTGTTGTCATTGCAGAGTCTCTTGCTGGTGCCTTTGCCATCACACTCTCCAGAGCATGACAAAAGCTGCACCCCACCCCAGTCTTAGTGAGTGCCACCAGCAGCTGGAAAATATGGCTCCAGGTCAGATAAACAGTTTATCTAAATTTTTTTTTTGGTGAAGAATTGTTTGGTCTTTCACTTCTTACATTGCCTTTTTCATAGCATTATACTCCTGAGGTTCAGCTCCTCTACCAGGGGCACAGTGTGTTTATAAAAACATCTCTTACACTACTGATGCCAGGCAAAGCAAAATTTGAATCTGACCTAATCTTGTCAATGATGATTAATTCCATGTTGACTTCAGTGAAAAAAAAAAAACCCAAACAAACCACAAACGAGGCCAAACTGATTGCTTTTATTGATTACATTAGAGAATTAACGGGTGGAGAGCAGAAGGCGTTTTCCCTTTGGAAATCAGTAAATCAGTTTGATGCTTTGTCACATGAAATCTCACTCATAAAGCAAATACAAACTAACCTGAATAGGGGCATTCTCACGCAGACCCCCAGACTGGCTGGAGATGTACAGTCACAGCAAATGTAAACTGACAGGGCTTTTCTCAAATTAGAACCCAGACAAAGGCTCAGACTTGAGTTAATATCTAAGATGCTAAGTAAAACAGACTGACACACTTGAAGAGTCCAAAGGTGTTTAAGATGGACTAAGCAAATGAAATGGGAAAAACAATTCGTTTAGACTGGTACCTGGAGAACAACCAAATCAGAGGCTGTGCTGGAGCAAGTCTTGATGAAAATAGATATGCTACTGTTTTTCTCAAGTGCCATGTTATTAAGACAAATATATCACTAATGATTTGCCATTTTGGTTCAGTTAACAGGTTAGGTAGTTTTTATTTTTCAGTCTCTCTCTAATTATCAGAGCTTCCTAGGAAAAGGTGGTTTATCCCCAATAATTTCTAAATCCACTGGTCATTTAAACTGGAAGTAGCAGAGGTAAAGAAGTCTTGAGTTGTAAAGTTCCAGGAAATCCAGTGATAATACACTAATTTGGAGGAGAACAGGTTTTATTTGCCCATAAGACTTGGAATTACCAGTTTTGAGAGGTACAGCATCACAATCCTTTACGTAACACTACCATGTCACAGACTGCATATCTCTACCATTCCTACTAAATATAAATTCAGTAATACACTACCTGATCTTAAAGAACAGAAAGCACCTGTAAAACTGCATTAAAGCTGTAAATTGGAGTAAATTTTGGAGTACATTTTGGAGTTTCTGGCATCTTGAGAAGCAACATTTTTTGGCCTACCAGCTTCATTCTCTGCCATACAACTCTGTCACCATTCAGTGAGAGTTTCTGTAGCTGCCAAGCTGGCAGGGCGATATACCCATTTATCAGTCCTCCTCTCCCTCAAATCAGTATGAAAAGGAGGGGGAAAGACAGTTCAGTTCAAGTAGAAGTCAAGTCCTGCACAAGGCAAGGAGGTATGGTGAAGACAAATGCCAGCATGCCAGATACTCTGCAGATGGACTTATTATTATTCCTCAGAGGAAAGCTGCCAAACATCCCAAATGTGGGATCACTTCACTGGAGCTGTCATTGCTAAACCAGAGCCCTTTCAATTGAAAATATTTCTTTTTTTCTCCAGGCAGATAATAAGTATAGGTCTTGAATGTGCAAACGTGATCATTAAGGTTACCTACAGCACATGGTACTTTATGGTTAAAGGTTATTCCCATTGGAATTCAACAGGATGAACTGTTAACAACTATCTTTTGGATAAATGTGCTGGCCAGTTGTTTTCTACCCAGATGAAAAGTTACCAAATAAAGGCAGTTAAAGCTGTCTAGAATCCAACCACAATATCTGAAAAGCACATTTTGAGAAGATGAAATACCACCTTTTATAAGACACTTTAGGTGAAACATATAAAACTATGTCAGGTCCATACACAGACAGCACCTCTCAGCACTGGGCATCTCTCCTGGGGTGGCTCTTGAGAGTTAACACTCAGGTCTCAGTAATGAAAGCAAAGAACGTATAATTTAATAGAGGTTATATGGTTTAGGCTTGAGACAAAATCATAACCACACAGATAGGCTTATTTTTTTTCTCCCTCTTCCTCCTTTTCAGCTAATAATGTATTCCTTACCAAACCATCTGTATATTAATCCTGGGTCTATTTTAAAAGTACAGGTGAAGATCAGAAGACTAACTAAAAATGGCTGGATGCATATGTTTAAGGAGAGTTATTTCTCAAGTTAGATATTAGCAGCATGTATGAAAGCTCTGCTTATTAAAGAATAACACAAGAAAAAACCTGTATCAAATCTTTGCCATAGTCCCTTTAGGCAGACTTCTGATACTTCATATTTTTTTTCTAATAAGAATCATAAGAAAGGACGTTGCACTCATGGATGTAACTCTGAAAGCTTTGTGGTTGCTGACAAGTTGCCTAGGACAATCCTGTGGTTGTCTAAATACACCCATGCCTGGTTCCACCGCTGTGGAAATTCTCATTCATGGTTTTACCCTCTCTTGACCAAAGCTTTTGTGACCCCTCTTTTCCTATTATCAGCCTTCCAGACACCGTGTCACTTCCAGTTTGTTGCCAGGATATAAAGAAGTACAATCAAAGGACTCACACAACTCCTTTGGCTTCCTGTGCAATTTAGGATCAATTTCAAATGTGCCCACCTTCCTTTCACAGTCTTCTGCTTTTTTGTTTCACCCTCTTCAAAGACCATCTCTGTTTCCTTCCCTCCTGCGTTACATTCATGTTCTCTTTTTCCACATACATTTCCATCATACATTAGACTCTTCCCTTTTCCAGACGCAGCCTCTGTTATCACTGGCAAAATTCTTCAGTCTGCAGCTCCCTACACTTGTCACAGCCTTTCACTGGACCCTTTCATTATGAGAATCAGACATATGAACTCCTGCATTTGTTTAAAATTTCTAGTTGCTAACCAGATGCTGTAAGATGTGAAAAAAAATTTGTTGGCAGCTCTGCCTCAGTACCTTTGTCTTTGTAAACCAACCAGTGAAATGCCATTTTGCGTACCACACCCTACAGAAAATAAAGTTGTCATTCCAGTCAGCTCCTGTGTTTATGATTTAGACAGGGTATTGCACTCCTCTAAAACTTTATCACAGTACTTTGTTACAAACTTCAATTTATAAATGATCTGCTTAAAAAAATAAAAAAATTTAATTAACTCTAATGCCATTTCACTTTAACAGCTTCTGACCATTCCAATGCATTACTTATTAGTTTTTCCACCTCCAGCAATCAAAGCGTCTACGATTCACTGCACAAGCCTCACACACCACTGCCACCACCACCCCCACCCACAAAATTCAAAACATTCTAGCAGAAGAATGGGGAACCCAAAAGTTTTTTCCTTTGACAGTTCATTCATTCACTTCCATCTTTTATTCTGGCTACTTGCAAAGGTTGGAATGGATGGAGTACTCTTGCATTCTTTACCCAAGAGGGAAAACGGTAGAACATGATGCAAAACCAGAAGTGACTGGTTAATTCTAGTTTTTTAACCATCCTGAGATTAAAGGAACAAATCCTGTCTCCACTGAAGTTGGAGGGAACTCTGCTTTGAGGAACTTTCATTGAGATTTCAGCATAACCTGATGGGGCCATCCTATGGAGTGAGCAACATGCAAAAAGTGGTTCCCACAGTAAACTGGCTTAACAAAACTGAGTGGTCCTTACAGTGCATCTTTTGGAGTTGTTACTAGCTGGAAGAAGTGGAAGGTGCTCTATAGACCAACACGTGCAAGGCCAGGCTCATTTTCCCTCCTACTCATCTGCTCTCCCACCCATCTCCCCATCTCGCTCCACCACAGTCAATTTTCCTGCTGCTGAAGGGCCTAACAAGATGCCAACAAGGGATCACACAGTTTCTATTCATACTGGTGAATAGCAGCTGTAGGTCTTTGCTACTGCCCCAGGAGAACTGGAGCAAAACCTAGGTTTTATCCTAACTCTGTACCTTTCACAGTGGTTGTAAGCACTGTTTCCACAACAGCATGTCCTTGTATCTGTGCTTCGTCTCCCTCTCTGGCAGAAGAGGAAATAAGAAAATTCCTGGGAAGAAATTTCACCTTCCAGGTGCCAGTGGTGTCTGCAGGATTTCTGCACACTAGGGCATGCATGCACACACAGGAAGGTGTACACAGACATGGGCTGAGTCAATAAACTCCTAGATAAATTGTAAGAGAAGCTGTAGTAATAATAATAATAATAATAATAAGCTGGAAGAGAAGATGTTGTGCTTTAGTGAATAAATGAGACTTTGAAGAAATAATACTGCTACCAACACTGCAGTCAAAAGCCAAGCTCTTTCCAACACTGACAAAGCAAACAACTTTATGCACAAGACCACTTTGGTACTAAAAGAGTGACCTCATATCAAACATTCTGGTTCTGATTTATATCAGTTTCAGTTTTCTCTTTCCATAATTTTTACAACACCTCAAATCATTGAATTTTTAAAGTTTTTTAATGATGAAGCAAAGTATCTTTTTAAAAGAGTGTCCAGTACCTCAGTAAAATAAACTAATGAAGGAAAATGCCCCAGAAGCTCTAACAATCAGTATATGACTTTTTGGTCTGCAATGAATGCTGTTTTCCAGGAAAATGTCTCTTATTTTAATATGCTAATTTACTTTGGTTACAGGTTATCTGAAACTTTTTTAAATGTCTGTCACTTACTTCAGCTGAAGGCAGTGTAATGTGAACCCAGAAGAATCAAGACCACATTTTTATTAACTTGAGCACAAGGCCCTAAATCCCACAAAACATTATCCTTCAGGACACATGTTGACTTCTTTAAACCTGCACCTCTTTGCAGTATGTAAAAGGACAGCAGCAGCACAAGCACATATCTGTCATTACAAAAATGGTCTATTCATAGAATTGTCTGACAAAGCACCTTTGGTAACAAGGAACCCTATTCAGAGATCTAATTTTTGCAGACATTTGTATGCCAAATTAAAAAAAAAACCCTCTATGATGGTGGGTTTAATGAGGTACTCTGTTATTCTCTGTAATAAAAATTAAACAAGAGAGACAGAATTCTTCAGCTTAATTGCCACATCTGTTATTAGGCACTTTACTGTGATTGACTGGAGTGTATGTGTCAGAGACTGTGCCAGAAAACAGGCAAACTTTGTAAGTAGACTTATAACTTATAGCCCAACTGGCACTGGCAGCATCTCTGTTACAACTTCTGCTGCCTCTCAGCTAAAACTGCAGGAACGTTGGCTTTGGTTCAATCATTCATTAAAGATAAAAATAAAAATAAGTGTTGCAAATTGTGCAGGTGGGGGGGTTAAGTTGAATTAAAAGAAATCACTATTTTCAGAAGGAAATACAGTGGTCCTCTGAATGTGTGAATGTGTCATCAGTGGGCAACAGACATAAGCAACTAAGAGTTTGGAAACTGCACCACACAAATTTTCGCATTCAGTAGTACCTCTCTGCTGCTTTATTTTGCTACCAGATGAGCAAATGGCTGAGAGGACAGTGAAAACCAGTGCAGCATTTGCAGAGGGACTGGGAAGCACAGTGAGGGAGCTTCTGGGAAGAGCAAAAACACTTCTGTGTGTGGAAATTTGGGATGAGACCTGAACTCACTGACAAAACTGCTTGTTGTCTCTGCAATCCAGAAATCATCATACCTGGTGAAAACTCCAGGTATCCTGAGCTGGCCAATAACTGCTATTCCACTGGATTTATGACCAGCTGATCCTCTTATGGCTCTAAAACCCAAACTCTTCATCATCTACCATTCTGACACAGCAAAATGACTCAGCTTACACGCACTTTCACCCTCAACTAACTTCTTTTTTGCAATTTCACACAGGCTTTCTACTAAGGGCACAGAAACGTATACTGCTATTGTCAACAAGGAGACAGACAGGCCAGCTGCAGTACTGCTTAAAATTACTTTTTGTCCATTTCAATGCAGTAAAGAGCAAGGGATTATTTGACCTTCCTTTCCAATCTTCTGTGCTGTTCTAGAGAGTGCAAAGAATGTGTGGAAGAGCAAGGAAAACTGCACCAATATCCATTGCATCTACGCCTGAAAGGCAGAGGGATGCCTTTGTGCTGGAAGCTAAAGCAAAGCTGTCTACCATGGGCTGGGGCAAGCCATGGGTGTCTATCAGCTGCCCAGTGAACTAATCCACGTGTAAATCTCTCTTCTCTCTGGAGGGCAGACTGGGACACTCCAATTCCCTCCCTCCAGGAGAGCAAGTGACCGTTTTTTGGAAGAGTCTGCCCCACTGGTGAGATGAGCCAGGGCAGATGCTCTCTGTCACTGTTTGAAGGGTTCTGTTGTGCTCTCGGGAGCCTGAGGCTGCTCCACACTGCGAGGGGATCCAGACAGTGTCCACATGGCTGGCTGTCTCTGGGGTCTCTTGCCTTTTGCAAATATCTGTTCTCCCTCATCCTACTGAACTTAGCAAAAGACAGGACCCACTTAAGCACATTTATTTTAGATACATGCTATGTGATAATCTCACATACAGCACTAGCTGCCTGTAAGATCTACAACACTTCTAACACTAGAAGGCCTTTTGTTCTTAGGGCTACTCTTAATAACCACACTGTAAGTAGAAAATATTCAGTCTCCTGTCTAAATGTTTTATTTTATTTCATAAAACATTTAGACAGCAGAGCTGAAAACAGAATTTAGGTCTGCTAGTCTCCATTTTCAGCCTACCCGTGGACCCATGGCTCCAGTTTGATATTCTGCCACAGTGGCAATGACATGAATATTGCACTTACACTACATATTGTAGATGTAGCACAAGAACCATGAAATACAGATTTTTTTGTTTTAGACATTTACAAAGGAATCGTCATACACAGTGTCACAACTGAGAGAATTTTTTCACAGATTTGGGTCACCTCTGAAGAGGCCCATAATGCCCTCTTGTCTGTCTGCTTTTTTGTTTCTTTATTTTTCCCCATGGTGTTCTGGTTGGAAACAGCAATGAAGGAAAACACACATATGTGCCGAAGAAAAAACCTCAGTGTACTAAAACTTTGCTATTTCCCTGAAGATGGGCAATACAACAGAAAGCAAGGTAGTTTTCAAAAGTGCAGTGAGGGACTCCCACAGGAAAAGAAGAGAAAGTTTAAAGCAGGATGCAGGCTG
>JAWWMO010000096.1:6002533-6021396 GCA_035047845.1 Dendrocincla fuliginosa
CTGTTTTCTAAATTTGAAGGAGAGGGATTATTACCTGGCTAACATAGATATCTTAGTTCTTCCTTGAACTAAGACAGTGACCTATCCAGACCCTGGTGCACTGACCATCAGTTCTCTCCCCTCTTCCTCCAGCAGCCCCTTCAATGACCGGCCGATCTGCAGGATCTGCCACGAGGGCAGCAGCCAGGAAGCCCTGCTGTCCCCCTGTGAATGTACAGGGACCCTGGGGACCATTCACCGCAGCTGCCTGGAGCACTGGCTGTCCTCCTCCAACACCAGCTACTGTGAACTCTGCCACTTCAGGTTTGCAGTGGAGCGCAAACCCAGGCCCCTGGTGGAGGTCAGTACGTGGGGCACGTCCCTGAAAGCTCACTCTGCTGAAATCATATTTGTTTTGTACATCACAAAGCCTTTGCAGCTCCACCAAAGCCAAAGGAACCTGTGAGGTTCGGGCTTGGCAAACCGAGGGGGAGGGCAGGAATGACAAAACTCTCATTTTAGAACCGAATAAAAACAAGTGAGAACAGGATCAATGGGTTTGCTTCAGTGTAAACCTGAGTGAAAATTTGGGTAACAGCGTGCAGCAAATTCCTAGAATACCAGCCAGCTTGTGTGGGAACGGAAGAGAGCAACAGGTCCTATGGAAAGAGAGACAAGTATCAGCACTCAGCATGTTAAATATAGGTCAGGAATGTTTTTTGTTCTTGCTTTTGAGAGAGAGGTAACAGAGGAGCCTTAGAAACCTGGTTTCCATGTCAAGCCTGCAAGAAGGGGTTGTTCTTGTGTAATGTCTGGCGTGTTTAGGAATTTGTGAGTGACCTTTTGGCCTCCTCTTGCCTGTGTACCAGACTCAACAGTGAATTGGGTGACTGTTTTTGCAAACTATAGATGTTTTAGCAGCTTCCTGAAGTTTTACAGGTTTTAGGCATTTTTTTTGCTCCTCAGGAAAAAAAAAAAAAAAAAGAAAAAGGAGAAAAAAAGTCAAAGTCACTGTCTTGACACTGTTAATGACCTTTTCCTCCCCTGTACTAATTTGGAAAAAGAGAAAGTAAAAATTATGGTTTCTGTTGAAATGAAAAGTGAATTACAAAAAGTAACATTTGACAAAATTAATGAGAAGCATCTTCCTGTACCAGTTGATGACACAGGCACTTAAATCGTGAGCTTGGGTTCAGAACAACATGCCTTTCCTGTGCATTTTAATTGTTCTATAAACAGCGACAAAACTGTGGAAGGATTTGCTGCTAAATATGCCTTTGATGCTTCTTGCAGGACTCTAGCCTTTGTAGGGAAGCTGGTCCCACTTTGAGAAATGCTGCTATTGAGTGTTCTCAGGCTGTCAGCAACTAAGCAGCAAAGTCTTTCATGACTGAGCATTTTCCATTTTAAATGGCAATATCTTTTGGGCAGCTGCTCTGAGCCTGTGCTGGGCAGTTCTTGGCCACAGCCCTGGCCCAAGGGTGATTTCACTCCAAATTTGCCTTCTGAGAAGCAAGATAAGCGATGCTGAGGCAGTGCATAGTAAACAGTTTGATTTTACAGCCCGATTCTCCAAACTGTTTCTTTGTGACAGCTCCTCGTGAGGCTTGTGTTGCACAGACTGGACGTGACACTGGTCAGAGCTGATGATGAATGAAAGAGTCAAAAGCAAAGATAGCCCTGCCCAGGTTGGGGGAATCTGGTTGCTTGATTGTTCCCTGATAAAGTGAGGCTTCTTTTCGGCTAGAGCAGTAGTAAATAATAGCAATGGCAGCAATAATTACAGTAATAATGATAAAGCTGCCTTTTGTGTCTTGGCTGAGGACAAATGAGAACCATGTGCAAGAACATTTCTGAAACAGTTAAACGTCTTTATCTTTACTACCTAATATTTTCTGGCTTCTCAGCTACTTACACCCACTAATTACCCAGTATTTTAGTGCAGTAATAAGAACTGTGTGTATTTGTAGGAAGGTCTTAAAAAACACAGTCCTTTGTGATTTTATAAAAGGACTATGTTTTTGGTGTAGAAAGGAACTGAAGATGTATTTTTAAAGTTGAGAGCAGCAGAGACAAAGAGTGACTTTATGCAGGGAAACAAACTAAAAAGAAAGATAAAATTTCTTGATTTCTGCCAGTGTAATTTAAGTTTGTCCTGAAAGTTTATATTTATTTAATACATGGTGTTCTGAAATGCAAAAACCTCCCCATACAAATAATTACAGCAAATCTGAAAGTTCCCAAAGCACTAAAGCAAGATGCAAGTAGCCAGATTCTGTCATCTTCTGTGTCCTAAAAGCATTTTTCTGTCTGCCAGTGTCTGTCTGTGCTACCTTGAGTATGAGGTCATGAAGTGAGGTTTATCAGCTATATCAGGACCATCCCTCACAAAAACCTACTGTAATGTTTGGACAAGTCACAAGCCAGAGTGGCCACCTGCATTTAACACCATCATGTGTGTGTGCTTGGGGTGGAGTGTCCAAGTTCTTATTTAGTGAGATAATTTGTTCTCCAAAGGTTCCCCTGAACTAGATAATGGAAATGGCAAATGGTCCTCCTTTCACTGGAGGTGAATGATGAGTTTACCAACGCATTTTAGGAGGTCAAGAGGGACTATTGTACTCATAAAATCATTTGTACAGCATAGGCTATAGAAGCTCATCCAGTGACTACTCAGCAGGCCCTGCCTCAGGTGGAGAATACATCACGTTCAGGGTCAGTGGCAGGTGGTATAAAAATGCTTGAGGCAATCAGGCTTGTCATCATCATATTGATCTTTTCTCCTACAGATCTTCCATGAGGAAAAAAAACCCCATGGTATTTCTGACTATTCAAAGACATATTATTCTCTTTCTTAGATGAAAAAAAAAAAAAAAAAAAGAAAAAAAAAAAGAAAAAAAGAAAGGCACAATGTTATTTCCTCCCCATCTCTTCACTGGACTGACCACTGCTTCTTAGTGCCTTAGCCATGGGTGTAGAAGGAATTTGTTTCAGCAGAAACAAATTGAGATACTTCACTTGCTTTATCTAGAAATGTCCTATCTTCTGTTAGTGCTCAGCTGAGGCTGCAGCAGCAGTGAGCTTGAAATGAAGTATGCAGTAAGTGTACATCATTATGGAAGCACCAGAGGATTTCTTGCTGCACATCATATTTGATGAGAACAGACTAGTGAATGAACCCACAGCATTTCTCCCCCCCACCCCTTGCCATGTTTCTAGCTTTCCACTAGTTCATTACGAAATAAAAGCAATGGCTCCACAAAATTTTGTTATAAGGTGTCTTTTTGCTCTCTTTTACATAGTTCATGCTCAGGATCTGAGCCCATGCACTCAAACGGGGGATTTTTAGCTCTGATGCAAGGGACACATCTACAGCTATATCCTGCCTCCTGTACAGGATGCAAAGATGCAGGGAGATCTCTTCTGCTTTCTCTTCCCAGCTTACATCGTGCATAGCAACCTGGTTTTTTTCCCGGATTTTCTTTGAAAGGAAAAGCAAAGGAAAAACAACATTCATTTGGACCTCCACTTCCTCTTTCATACTTCACATCTTTTCTCCATCATAAGCTTCTCTCTTGGTCAACTCTGTACCTCTCAAGGGAAGCCTTTGCCATAGCACATGTGGGTTGGTTTTTTTTCTGGGGGAAAAACTTCTTCCAAGAAATGTAATATCTGCTGAATTTTTCATGTCCAAAACCCAAGCAGAGAGGCAGGAAATGGTAGTACAGTCTGTCAGGCAGAACTGTTTTCCCAGCATCAAATTTGTGGACCTTCTTGGTCCAGTTTTTTTTTAACACACATTATTTTTCACAGAAGAATTGTGTTTCCAAAACATGGATCAGGCACTGTGGTGGTGACTAACCTGCCATTCAGTATTCAAGAAAAGTGATGTGTCTGTTGCCAACCACTGTTTATGTGTTTTGCCTCCTGCTGCAAGTCACAGGAGCTCTGTGACTTGTCCTTTGGCTACTCAAGGCATCACACGTTTAAACCGTGCCTTGGTTATGGGCTGAGCTGTCTGGGAACTGTTGTGCTCCCTCCAGCTGACCTGGCTTCTGGTGGGACTTCTTAGAGCCTGGGCTGATACTCCTCACCACTGGGACCTGGATCTTCCTTATTTCCCAGTCACTTGTGAACTTGTTCCACCACAGCAGCACTGGAGAGACCGTACTGTGTTGTGGTAAAGGAGAAAGAGATGGATTGTAAAGCACAAACAGGTTCTTTTGTATTGAAGATTCTTCAGTTCATCTCCATTCTGGAAGGCACCTGGCAAGCTCTGCCATGGAAATTGAAACATCAATGCCAATGACACATAATCTAGCTTTCTGTAGCATCTTTGGAGCTGCCATTTGGAATCATGTTTTTGCTAGACAACATGTTTCTCTTTCAGCCCTTGGCAGGCATCAGCAGAGCAAGTCTAGACATTTCACTTGATTTCACAGCTCCTTCTTCAGGTAAGGGGATTGTTTGCAGACATCCACAGCCCTACCGTCAGGATCTATTTGCTAGTAATCCAAGAGACCATTGTCCATGTACACACTACCAATACATGCAGAGGGCTCACAATACTGCAAAATTCAACTCAAGAAGTGCAGTCCAGGTCTGAATCCACCTCTTCCATCCTGTGCTGGATGCACAGCATCGCTGTACCGTGTGGTGGAAACTACAGGTGTGTGAGATGTGTGCTTGGTTACTTGGATATCTCATTATCAATGTGCCAAGGGATGATGTATCTCAAAGTAAAAAGCAGATACTGCTGAGTAGCCCTACTTGTGCCTCCCAGGTCCGGGTCCCCCCTTTGCCAGTGAGATCCTGGATGTGTTTGACACAGATATTCCAGACTGAAGCAGCAGAAACTTTTAGACATCAAAGCAAAAAGAAATCTATAACATGGTAGTTGATATGTGTAGACCTGATGTTCTTTGTGTCAAGCCTGAAAGGGTCTCAAAACCAGCACAGTGTAATCAAAATGCAGTAATTTCAGCCAGTGACTTTTATAGACCGTCCAGTTTTATATAAGCCTTTTTAATGGAGAAAGAAATCCACTCTAGAAATGTGTGACATTATTCACGTAGCTGCTTTTGCTATGTTTCAGCATAAAGATTAGGCAAACTTAATGCAAGTATTATGTATCATCTTCATGTCAATTTCCATAATGCATCTATGTTGCTTCCACTTTGCACATAGACAGACACAAAACTTGGCAGTACAAATGTATTTATGTGCAATAAAATGTTAATAACAGCCTGCTGCAACATAAAAATGGTAAAATAACTTTATGTGACCATATAAGTCAGGCTTGTATTGCTTGTAAGTTACTTACATGTTTTAAACCAACAAGGATTTGGTATCTATTGCAAACAAACAGAAAGGACTTAATTAACCATATAAGACTCATAAGCAAAACAGCATGACTGGAAGGAAAAAAAAAAGTCAGAATAATCATCACAGTATTGGGCAGAAAATAGCTTTCATTTTCCCCAATTTGCTGCTGGCTATAGAGCTCATGTTAGTAAAGAAAATGAAATTAAAGATACCTAAAACCTGCATCTATTCATGAAGTGGTTTAGATGAACTTACATTATAATTTAAAATTTCCAGCAGCCTTACACTGAAATACGGATTTACTTCTTTTGTAAGACTTTGAGACATGCTGCTTTTATCTGTTGGGATTCTTTTTACTTATTTTTCCTCTCCGCTGCTCAGTGAAGCAAGTCACTGGTGTTAAATTACTGTAGTGAAGAGACACCAGATTTTCTGTATGTAGATTTTAAGAGGATCATGCATAAAGCCAGAAGGAAAGTAAATGGTTAGTCAGCATAGTCAGCAACAAGGAAAACTTTCATAGATGAAACTTTGGAGGAACTGCAGCTGTCAGTACAGCATGTAGGGTTGGGAGCAGACAATTTAAATATGTCCATCCTCCTTCCTTTCTTGACTGAAAAAGGGCAAATTAAAAGGGTGAAATGAGTGAGATGCTTTTGTACCTTGTTGTCTCCAGCTGTGAAACTAACCTCCCTGAGACCCAGGTCATACAGGGAGAATTTGAAGCAGCCATGTGGATTTCCAGTAGAAGTATGCCTGAGTTAAAGAAAGCATGAAAAAAAGAATAATAAACACCCCAACACATAGAGTTTTAAACCCATAAATTCTTCAAGATGCACTTTTTTGATTTATTCATTCCTAATGGGGAAAAGTCCAGATACTAGACCAGACAGTTCTCTCTCCTTTAAGGAGAAATTAATTAGTTTTTAAATGTTTCTTAAAGCCAAGATTTGCTGCAATGCTTGAGTTTTCTCAAGCACAAAGTTTTCTTCTAGTACTGGCAGCAAGAATGAAAACAAGAGCAACCCACTGCACCCCACCCCTACCAAAAAATAAACCAAAGCCAAAAATTACTTGTTTGTGAATAGACGGTGCTTTCAAAGGTGCAGCTACTCTTGTTTTAGATAATGGTTTTTGTGACTTTTCTGAAGGAGTGGATATAAGTGATAAATGTGGATAGTAGTAAAACAGAATAGCAGTAAGCCAGACTAATGTTAAAAAATCTAGTGTTGTGTAATTGGACCTGCAACAAATTTCATAGATTTTTACAGGACAATTTAGCAAGCTTTGCTATTTGTTTTCACTATCAGGGAATTACTAATCCTTTTTTTTAGACATTGAAGAGTTCTAATCCAGAAACATCTACTGGCCAGTGTATTATTTCTGCTTGGCAGGGCTTTGTATCTCATACAGTCATAGACTGATTTGGGTTGGAAGGGACCTTAAAGATCGTTCAGTGCCACCCCCTGCCATGGGCAGGGCACTTTCCACTAGCCCAGCTTACTCCAAGCCCTGTCTAGCCTGGCATTGGACAGGGATGGGGCAGCCACAGCTTCTCTGTCCAACCTGTGCCAGGGCCTGCCCACCCTCACAGAGAAGAATTTCATCCTGATATCTAATTTAAATCTACTCTCTTTCAGTTTGACTCCATTCCCCTTGTCCTGTCACTTCAAACCCTTGTCCTTCCTGTGCTGGCCCCCAGGGATGGACACCAGGTTTGGTTCCAGCTTATCCCTGGCCTTTCTCACCCCAACCCTACACAGCCTTATAGACAACTTCATCTCTGTGCTCTTCCCAGGTCACCTCTTCTAGCTTCAGCTGTCTGTGACTTTGCTTCTTTCCCTTCAGTTTGACTCAGCCATGCCAGGCTCTTGCCTTCCCTGCCCAGTTTCTTTCTGCTGTTTTTCAGCTGGCAAACAACCCAAGGTCTAGACTGCACATCAAGCTATGTTGTGATAGCAACGCCTTTACCCTTTAGGAACCCACCCTAAGTGGCAGCTATCCGTTCTGTAGTTTACTCTTTTCAGAAAAACAAACAAAAAAAACGTAAAGGTGTGTCATGCACCATCCTTACAATGAAAAATGTTATTTTTCCACTTTCAAAACAATGGAAATGTAGGAAAATTCATCTGCAGTTTCAAAAGGAAGCATTGGCTTGTTCAGATGTCCACAATTAAAATATTCCCTGGACTTTGAGTTAAAACAGGGGTTAAACTTAAATAAGAGTAGACTCATGTACAAATAGGCATAGTATAATAATAATAATAATAATAATTTCAGCATAGTAAAGCTACAGAGATCAAATAGTTTAGTTTCTAGATGTCAAATACACAGGCTTCTGTGTCTGGGACTAAAGGAACATCTCTGTGCTGGCACCATGGCTTTTCTAAAAGCACCTAAAGACAGTAATGTTGTGCCAGTAACTGAATGCTTGATCTAAGCTGGAAACCCAAAAACTGAAATATAAGTTTTTTTTTTTCAACCGAAAAGGAACTGTCAAATGTTTGTTTTCCTTGGCAAAACACAAACCTAGGAACGTTTCAAGTCACACAAAATGTTTCAATGCACTGAAAACAACCATACACCCCATGCTAGTCTGGGAGACTTTATTTTGAGTTACATGGAGTTAGGCCAGGTTTCAAAACATTCCACTTAAAAAATGTTAAAATAAATTTTGCAATTGAAAAAAAAAAAAAAGTAGTATCAGAACAAAACTGTTCAGATCGGGTTTTTGGGCTGGGGGATGGGGAGGGGAAATAAATGGTCATCCTGGTCTTTAAAAATGTTCTTCGTTCAAGAGAAACATTCTAAAAGAAACAGGAAATTTCAGTCTCTCTGTGCTTAAAGCCCGGGGCAAAATGCTCCCATTGGTCTCTGCTGGCATGAAAACAGAAGGGACAGTAATTGCCAGCAGTTCTGCTTGTGTACAGACTGCTTTCACCAAGATTCACTGCGGAGCTATCAGTGTGAAAAGGATGAAATGAACTGATATGTTTGATGTTTATAAGCTAAATTTAGTTCAAAGAAAAATACATTTAGGGAAGATAATTCCTTCCTGTCCTCTCCCTCCAGCTTTGTGCGTGATAACTATTGAAATAACCTGCTGCTGATGTGACTCCAGCAACATTTCCTTAAAACCACTTTTCCAAGAAAAATGTAGTGAACTAGAAGGGCTTTCCAGTAGAAATAGGTTGTAGCCTTAGG
This sequence comes from Dendrocincla fuliginosa, assembly GCA_035047845.1. Taxonomy (NCBI): domain Eukaryota; kingdom Metazoa; phylum Chordata; class Aves; order Passeriformes; family Dendrocolaptidae; genus Dendrocincla; species Dendrocincla fuliginosa. The sequence goes on from JAWWMO010000096.1 coordinate 6,011,042, forward strand.
ATCTAATTGGGAAAAACACTATGCACATACTTTACTTAGCATTTGTGAGTCATCTAATTGAAGTTAGACCTACAGAGATGAGCACTGCCAGGATTTGGCCTTTGGCAATCGTGAAGCAATTCAAAATTGCGGGGGTGTTCTACAGGAGTTTTCTGCCGGCAGCTCATTTTGGTCAGGATGGATAAATTCCGAGCCTGAGCCTCTCCAGGGTGTTCTGGTCCTCAGCTGCTGCTCGTTCTAATAACTTCCTTCTCCAAATGCAAGGCTTTGCTGGCACCTCGTGCTGATGCCTCAGCCCATCTCCCTTTTCAGAGGAGCAGTTCTCCTGTCTCCTGTTATTTTTGCTCAGGCAGGATGGAGTAAACCAGTGAAAAGGAAACTGAGCCCATTCACTCACTTCAGGAGTTTCAGATTATTTGACATTTTCAAATAAACATCTCTTTACACACTCACTGAAAGGGGCTTTTTATAGTTTCACAGATCTGGTTCTGCGTGCAGTTTTAAATGCCAAGTAATATTTTGGAAGCTCTTAGTGTGTCCATAGATCAGAAGTCTCCCAGGGACTGCTGCAAATCCATGTGAAGTTTCTGAGCAGTCAAATTTGCTGAAGGAAGTGTGGAGACTCCAAATTCAGCTCTGCTTTGTGAAGCAAATGCAGTAAATCCTTGCATGTGTGTACATGTGGCAGCGTGTGAGGTGGAGGATCCTAAGGTGTGTTAGCACTGTTTTCTCAAGTCAAATGCAGTACACCAAAAATCCATTCAAAATATAAGCAGGTTCCTTCATAAAACTGTGCCATCTCTGTGGTTTTAGCCTACACTGCACCTCCTGGGAGGCTATTCTGGAGCTGCATCCTCTGAAGGATGGGAATATCTTTCTGAATCTGACTCTCTATTTGTGGACAATTATTATCCATTTCTCCTTAAGCCAACGTTGTCAGTTAGCTCAAGTAGCACTTTTATTTCACAAATGTCCCCCTTACATCCTCCCCTCCTCTGGCTTCTGTTCACTTTAGGATAGCACTTGATGAAATGGAACTTTGCAGGGCGGGTCAACATTTTACTTCAAACATGACCCTTTTTATGACCTCATTTTTGGTTTGTTTCCTTTTTTCCCTACAAGTGGATATTATTATTGTGAGAGTCTTGATCTATTGCAGAAATAATTGAGCACATCGACACATTTTAATGGGACAGATTTCAGCGTGTCACAGTGCAGATCTGACAGCTTCATCTGGCCTTACATCTCATTCTCTGCCAGCAGGGTAGTCCCTACCCTACTGCCACACTCAGTAATCAGCCCAGTGCTTTGTTGGGATCATTGTGTGGGTATCAGTTCCATAAAAGGATTTGCTGACTTGACTTTTTTAACTATAAAGCAACTTGACAGTGCACATTTCCAAAACAAAAGATTGAAACCTAGAATCTAAACAGAAGCAGATTTAGAAACAGGTGTGCATGATTTCAGGAGAAAAATATGTGCTGTGACTGAAATCCATCCAACCATTGAAATAACTTATTCTTTGCTTTTGACATCCACTTCAGAACTAGCTAGTGAAATTCCTCCAGCTTTTAAGGTTAGACTGTAGAATAGTGGTAGGTTGATTTATTATTTAACACCACACTTGCCTGTCCTAGCCTCCATCTAATGTTTGAATTGCTTGGATTTGACTCTTTGTTCATGTGTCACAGGGCATAAAGAGTGGAGGGAGCCATCAGCCTGTGGAGCATTTTTGTCTTCTCAGGCTTTCAATCACACTGAAAGAAGCTCTTTTCACTCAGGTGCATTATCCTGCACCTCGTGAAAGTCGTAGGGGGAGAGGAAAACACATGCCTTAATGTGTGTGCCTCCTCACCTTCATTCTTGCTGTTCTTCCTCCCTCCTCAGGTCTGTGACCTATTTATTGCCCTACTTGAGCTGCATGGATGCCAGAAGTACCATGACAGGCTGCAGTTTGAGGGTGCGGGCTCCCCTGAACAGACTGAAATGCTGCAGTGTGCTCTTCACCACCCTGTTCCAGGGGGACAGTCACCAATTGCACTGAGATAAGGGGAGAGTGGCATTTCAGTCTGCCCTGGGAAGGTGGTGAACACCTGCAGTTCCTACTGAGGTCGAGGAGAACCGCGAGTGCTCAGCATTTCTGTGCCAGGTCACCTTTTACACGAGTACATTTCACAACACTTTTCCCGGTCACCTTTAAAAGCAGAATCTCGACTATCAGGTGCTTTCAGTCCTTCTCATTTTCTCGGTGGTTTCACATTACAGGGACTCATGGAAATGGAACAAGGTGGAGGTTGCAATCAGTTCTGTTTAGAAGCAAACAAATACAACCTGGTACTGTTCTGCATCCACCCTTGGTGGGTGTTTTCAAGTAAATGGATTGAAAGTTCCAAGGAAAGTGGTGTGAGTCTTTCACACGTGACTTTACAGCATTCTCTAGAAACTGCAATAAAATAAAAAGGTGTTCAAATGTAAATGTATGCCTCCTTATTTTGTAGATCTGCTGTCAGCCTCTTGCTGTTGTCCCCCTCATAGTGAATGGTGTGGAGGGGTGAGCAAGTGGCTCTGTGTGTGCTCAGTTGCTTGTTGGGATGAACTCACCACAACTAGTTAAGGAAAGGAAAAAATCAGTATTAAACCTCCCTCTTTAACTAGCTTCTTGCATTACAACTTCTTGCTTATAAAAGTACATCGCAGTTGTGAAGCACTTCCCACTTCCATAGGATTTTAAAAGGATTTTAAAAGTTTATGAACATATTTTTGTGCTCCCCTAAATTCCCAAGTCATATGTGAGAAGGGATCTTTGGCTGCTGTGTTACCCTGTTGCAGTTAAACCTCACAAAAATCTTGTGAACTAGATAATTTATTATTTCAGCCTGAGAGATGGTGATGCTGAAACAAACTGGTTTGTGTCTTTTTCCTGGTGCTGGATTGGTTGCTGGTTGCACTCAGTTTCTTGGCTGTAATTTACCCCATATGAAGATGGAGAGATAAATGCAGTATTTGTTTTCATGTTGGGGGCAAACTGGGAAAAGATGAAGCACAGACTGAAAACTCTAGAGAGGCAGGATATCTAGATGAGAAATACTCATTAGCTTGCACGTTGCTCCTAGTCTTGTCAAAACTCTTGAGTTCTGCTGCTCCTCCAAGTGATTGCTGTAGCACTGTAATAGGAAAGAACAAAAAAGCCCCTCAGGTGGCTGGAAATTAAGGGCATTCACTGTTGAAGGGGTGAAGTTGCCTCCCCAGCCTTAGTTTCTGGAGCTAAAGAGACAGGAATTCTACTGCCATGTGTAACAGTGGGAGGAATGGGAAGACCAAAGTGTTTAAGGATGCATGAACCTTGCCTGGTTCTGCTAGCACAAAAAAACACCATAAAAGGATGCTGCAGAGCAGGTTTGACCAAATCCTGCTGCTTACACTGGCAAAAGTTGCAGGGCTGGGTAGTCTTCCCGTTCAAATATTGACTTGTGTGATGAGGTTTTTTATATTTAAAGGCCTCATGCACTGTTGTAGGTTGAACTTTTTCACCTTTGCTATCTCAAATCCTGTTTATAGAAATGTGGGTGTGTGGGCTTGATAGCTGTTCAGTCTTAACCTTTGCTTCAGCAGTTGACTTGCAGGCACTCTGTTCTGCAAGATTAATATCCTCTTGATAAAAATAACCTTGTGTGCATTCAACTCTGCTTGCATGTGGATATCGGGAAGCAAGTTGGAAATGGCTTTGTGAATATTACAAGCAGAATGTGAAAAAAAACCCAAAAAAACCTCCAAAAAACCCCCAAACCAAACCAAACCTTAATATACCATACAAAATATGAAACATTTTCTGCTCACTCAAGTTGTAAGGGAAGCGTATGAATTTTTACACATTAAGAAGGGGGTTTCTCCAGCAGCTCACTAAGAAAAGAACTTCCCCTTCTCAAGGCAGCCTTTACCCCATCTGATACAGTAGGGACACATGGATAGAGGTGGACACCAGCAGGAAGAGAGGGCAGGGAGCCCAGGTGGGAGCTCTCCAGGGGCAGCCAAAGCCACGTCCTGTGCGTGGTCCATGTTCCCTCCTCGAAGGGGCAGCTCTGCGCTCTGCAAGTGAGCAGCTCATCTTGGGTAAAGCGTCCTCCCCGCGCTGACACTTGCTTTGTCTGCATTTTGCCTGCAGTGGCTGAGGAACCCAGGCCCCCAGCACGAGAGGCGGACTCTCTTTGGAGACATGGTGTGCTTCTTGTTTATCACCCCGCTGGCGACCATCTCTGGCTGGTTGTGTCTGCGAGGAGCAGTGGACCATCTGCACTTTAGTAGTAGGCTAGAAGCTGTTGGCCTCATTGCACTCACTGTCGCACTCTTCACTATTTACCTCTTTTGGACCCTAGTAAGTATTGGGGTTTTTGTTTGACTCACAGGAATGAGAGAAAGAACAAGCAAGAAGATTAATTAGGGAGTGCTGTAGAGTGCGTGGGCCATTGCACGAAGCATTGCTTGTGTTCACCCTCTGTGCTGATAAATGTAAATTGCACCTGCAAGAAACCTCTTGGTTCCGCACCACTCAGGTTCTCTGGAAAACCAGAAAGGCAGTCTGCTTTGGGGTCAGAATTCTGAAATCCCAAACACTGGAGGGGATAGAAAGAGGGAAACTGAAGTAAAATGAAGGAGTTCAAGACAGATGCTATACAGGTATTTTTGCTATTTAATAAAAAATAATGTGCAAAAGGTGAAGGCACAGCATGCAAAAAAGATTTAGGTGAACAACTTGGCTGCCGTAGAGGATTCAGATTTTATTCTAATGCAACATCTGGCCAATTTTACAATTCAAAAGCATTGGATGTGGGTGCATTCTGTGCTTTCCTCATTTCTCATGCTCCGGGCACTGGAGGAAGTCCACAGCAGAACAAACCTTACACCAAGGTCTGTAAAAACACAACTGCCTTTGCAGTGCTGATTAAATTGCATCTATGACTCACTTTCATGCCAATCCATTCTAAGATGTGCCAAGTTGCTAAACTGAGATCAGTTCCCAGCTCCAGTGCACCAACAGAGAGTTGGCCCAGCAGAAATGGAGGGAACACAGGGCACAGCTGCCAGAATAATGTTTTATCCAGCCATGGTTTAGCAGTTCACTGAAAACCCCAGGTTAGCATTGTTTGGCATTTCACACCTCCAGCTCTGGTGTGGGAAGGAGAACAGCAGGGTGGGTGCATCCACAGAAATGCAGGTGCAATGGTGCAGGGCTCTGCTGCTGCAACAGGAAAAGCTCATCCGAGCCTGAGTGGGGGCAAGCCCATCCTGCCAGTGGTGCTGGCGTGGTCACCAATCCCACAGGGCCAGGACACAGCTCTCCCCTTCTGTGGGTATGGCCACGCCACAAGGCTGAGCCCTTCCAGCAGCATTTGATCAGCCCAAGAACTGCATCAGTAGGGAAGCCCTCTGAGTAAACCTGGAAAAGGGAAGAAGATGGAACACAAAAACCTTGCAAGCAGCTCCAAAAGAGCTATGGGAGGTAATGTCTCATTTACACATTTGTAATATTGAAACTCTGTCTTGCCCACAGAGGACTTCAGGGTAACGCTGGCAGCAGTCAACAGCAGGGAAAGCTGAGTTTTGCCTCAGCCTTGTGGAGTTTCTCTTTTTGCTGTTTCTGCTGTTCTGTGAAGCCACAGCACTGCCCTGTGGCAGACCACTCCAGCAGTGAGGTCACACGTCTATTTCCTGCAGCACTGAGTGTAGATATGTCAGGAGTGCAAGCAAAGGTTGTTCAAATTTCCTTTGTGTATGGCTGTCTTAGAAACTAAAATGCTGTCTCATTCACCTAATATACTTAATTTACCATCACCAAAACTGTTAGAAGTTGTAGAAGGCAATTTTTAGTTGGACTTAATGAGCCATGACACGTGGATTTATCTGACCTTCTCTATTAAGACTGCTGCAGCACCTCTACTTTAATCCCTATCCCTCTTGTCTATTGCATTTGCAGTGTAAGTGCTGAAAATCCCTTTTATTCACTTTATAACTTTTACCCCTTCCAAAAGCAGAGAGAAATGTGTTATTGGAACTTGGAGAACATGGTGATAGTAAGCCTGATGTAAATGCATACCTTGGTTGACTTAATCAAAATACAGTCTCTTTGATGTCCACTGAGTTGTGGACAGTTGTAATTCCACTATTATTCAAAGCCATAGGAGATGGACGGGCTAAGGAAGCAGTGTGTTCACCAGGGAAAGACAAGGTACAAAGCCCTTCAGGGCACTCAATCACTCAGTGATTGAAGTTAGAAGGCTAATCCCATGAAATTCTTCACCAGAACCCGGCTTATAATTTTTGCAAATGGGAGAATCCTGTACTGCTTGCTTAGTTATGGCAGGCAATGTCTTGAGTGTTCTAGGGTGAATTACACACAACATGATACTAATGCTCCTTTAGGTCATGGGAAAAGTAAGAAAACCAAAACTTTGTTTTACTTCCAGTGGGTCAGCTTTTCTTTTCTGGAGGCAAAAGCTGGCACATAGATTATTCACACACACAGTTATCCCAGTGAGCAGTGAATGGGAGAGATGCTATTTTTAGCATCCAAGAAGCTGTTTTATCCTTTCCTCTAAAACAGACAAGTTATCCATAAAAAGCACTGTTGCTTTTCCTCTGTATTTAATCACTCCAACTGAAATACACACATACAGGAAAAAAAACTGCCTGCTACTCTCAAAAAGAAAGCTCCAGACACAAAAAGGAGATTGCTGTTTAATCTAAGAAATCAGGGCCAAACTGCTTTCTCATATGCAGGTCATCTTGATTCCTCTAAAATCAAGTAGCAGCTTGGAGCAGAACAGGATGTGACCCCATAGCTTCCAGTATAACATAAGTGCTGGTTTAAAACAAAAGCTAGACCAAATTAGAAAGGCAGACACATCCCTTGCTGTATTCCTGAAGAGGCCACCAAGGGAGTTTAACATGCCAACGATCAAAGTAAATTTTCCAGCATCTCAAGAGTTTCTCATCCAGTGTAACAGTTTAGGGTGAGTAACTCTCACTCTGCTGAAATTCAGTAGCTGGCATCACCTGGAAACTGCTCCAGGTAAGAACCCCCTGTAAAACAATTAGCCAGGGTATCCCCTGAAAATACCTTTAATAAACCAGCAGTCATAGCCTGGCTTGACAACACAGCTGTCACTCAAAGAATCTGATGTGATGCTGCCTGAAGACTCAGCCTGAACTCGAGCCCACCCTCCTGGAGCACCCACCTCTGCAGAAATTTGGGTACATCACTACATCACAGTTTCTGCTGATACTGCTGTGTCTCTTTTAAAGAGGTTTCTGCCTTCACACATGATGCTCCACAGAAAGGAGGATGCAGGCTGCTTTACCTTCAGGGGGAGCAGAGGGGATTGAAAGGTGAGAAATCGATTCATCTGTTTGAAGAGCTGTCTTTGGGAAACTGTTAGTAAACAAAAGCTTTGCAGTTTTCCCTCTTTAACAGCAGACAGCTGTATAAGGATCTCATAACCTCCCTCCCCAAAACACCATAGTGCATTTTTAGCCCTCATAGGACATTTTTGAAAGGTATATTTAGTTAAAAGCACCTTTTTTTGCTATAAGAAAAGGATGCATTGACTGCACAGGTCCCTCTTACCCACAGCTCAAGAACACTTCACCTCAAAGGTCCCAAACCAATGTACAGGTTTTTTTTTCAAACTGCACATGTACATCATTTTACACAAATACAACTCCCACACCTGGCTGTCACAAAAAGAAGCAGTAAACTATTATTTAAAAGCATGGAGCCAAGCCATCTTGCATATCCATAGCAGTCAGATATTTCCTCTTCCACAATAAGGTTGGAATTGGTTAGCTGATTTAAAAAAAAAAAAAATTCAGAGGCAATATAAATCAAGATACACACATGTTGTCAGATGGCTCACAGTGATCTTGTTGCCTCTGTGCAATCCTGAGTTTGATGCATTCAGCAATAAATCATTACAAGGCAGAGCATAGGACCCTGTCTCAGTTCAGCTGAGTGCAAGCCTTTACCATCCAAACAATTACACTATTTGACAGCTTAACCTGCAGTGTGAAACTACCCCAAACTCACTCTCAGTGTGCCTGCCAGCAGCTCTAGTTCCTGGGAAAGACAGGGGCAGGGTGTCTGATTTTTCTCATGTTATAAAAAAGGGGGATCAGAGGTTGGGCAAAGGCAGAAAGTAAGGCACGGGCTGCTTTTCTTCTCTGCTGGGGCAGCTTGGGGCACGGGTCACCTACAGGGTAGTTCTCATCTTTTCACCACTTCGTGCTCCTCTCTAAGGCATTTTCCCCCCAAGGCCCAGCTGGTTCCTGGGAGGACCACAGTGGCTGAGCCCACCTCTGTTCTCTCCCCAGGTATCCTTCAGGTATCACTGCAGGCTCTACAATGAATGGCGTCGGACCAACCAGAGAGTGATTCTCCTCACCCCAAAGTCTGCCAGCCTCCCCTCCAACCAGCAGTCCCTGCTGGGTCTGCAGCCTCTCAAGAGGAACTCAAAGGAGACAATCGTTTGATTTCTGCAGTTCTGCACCAGGGCCATGCACTAAACATCCTCAAACTCATCAGGGTCAGACACTGCCCAGAGCCCAGGGCTGTGCTATTCCCATTTACAAACTCTTTGCAGAGGAATAAACCACTGTTTCAATCCAAATCATGGATGCTGCAAGCATATGATATTTGCTAAGCTGCCAAACTTGTGTATTTAGCAGGTACCATATGGATTCTACAAACTCCTATCAATTCTTGCATCCTCAAGTGATGCAAGCTTTTTTTTTTGTTGAAAGTATTAAACTATGGTAATTAACAATGCAAAACAGGTTTTAAAAGTGCTTTGTTTTTATGATTTCATGTTCCTACAGTATTTTTTATTTAGGTAGCTAGGCAGTAATCAATGTATCTTTCTTTCCAAAAGCACTGCAATGGCATTCCCTCATTTGATTTTTATCTGCAGGTCACTTATACCAATATTTGGATCATTAAAATTTGCCTGTAATGAGTTCTACAAATTGGCATATTATTTAAATGCTATAAAGTGATTAGAAAAAATCACTTTAAAAAATCACTTCTCCATTTTCTGTTTGGTAGGGAAGGTCTGATAGGAAAATTCTTCAGTAATAAATTCAGCATGTGCAAAAGAGAAATTACACAAATTGCAATAATCTTCCCATCAAAAGTATTATAATACATAGCACTCAGGAAAAGTTAAAAAATGTATGTTTTCCGTGCAGAGGCAACAAATTAGGAACCACATTCTTCACTGAAGTGCACATTCTGCTGGCGTGAATTCAAACTTAGCCAATTTACTCTGCATTTACACCAAGCTGAATTTAACTCTAAGACTTACTTTTGTAAGGAAAACTCTGCATACATAATGAATGAGATTCATCAGACAAGTTTTAGGAACCAGGAACTTGTCTTGCATAAAAAGCAGCATTATTTTAAAGCTGCAGAACTCTCAGCCTGACAGGTAGATTTAGCAGTGTGACCTCTCATGGTAGCACTGAGACTAAGGCACCTTTTAAAAAATTTAATACAGAGCCTATAATTGGGACCAAACTGAATTGGGAGTATAAAGACTAAACCTTATTCCTGGATGACATTATTATTTCCCCTTAGTTTTACGCCCAATTCCTTTCAGCAATTCTTCACTCCCAGAAGACACACACTTACATAGGTGGACTTATTTTAAATAACTACACAAAATTTCACTAGCAAATGCTGCTAGAATTTTATACAAAACCCTTTTGAATAGATTAATTTTTTAGAAATGTGTGTAGATGGCAACACCATCATGTGCTTTATTTTCCAAACTGTGCAAGAACTGAAAATAAAAAGGAAGACAGAAGGAAGACTAGCAGTTTGTCTATCAGAAAGTTAAAGGTATTATGTGTGTTTGCCATCAGACAGGAACTTATTTGCTGTTGTGTGTGCTCTGTGTGAGAAAAAAAAAGCTTAGTACACGAAGCCAAATCTGTTATCTTCTTTATTCTGTCTGTTGACAAGTCTAGCTGTAAGCATGTTATTTAACAATATTCTTTGTAACTCTCAATTTCATGGGGATATAAGAATCAACTAACTACATAAAGCAATAATAGCCTCATTCTGACATAAAACTACTTTCACAGCAATCTAAGATGTTTAAGAAAACTATGAACCTGCAGATGTATACTCATAGAGTAAGGGCAGGGGTTGGCCACGTTTGGCCATGAATAAGTGCTTCTCTTCCAGGGAAAACTATTCAAGACTCTGGAGACATGGATATCACAAACTCTGATAGCCTAAAACCTGTAGTGGTTTCTTTTGGGGTTTTTTTGTTGGTTTTTTTTTTTTTTTTTTTTTTTTTTAA
>JAWWMO010000096.1:6084064-6095850 GCA_035047845.1 Dendrocincla fuliginosa
CTCCTTCTCCTTCTCCTTCTCCTTCTCCTTCTCCTTCTCCTTCTCCTTCTCCTTCTCCTTCTCCTTCTCCTTCTCCATTCCGTAATCCTTTCCACTACAGTCAGGTTTGTGTCAGGCCTCTAACCCATCACTATAAGATACAAGTGGAAAGGTTCTGTTGATACCATTGGCACAGTGATCACTTTTTCAGCAGCCTGGAGCTTGTCAGCTGAGCAGGTTCTCAGGTTTAGAAATCGTTCCTCTGTAAATAAATGAACTGATATTAAATGAAATTACTTTTTAAGGATGGAGAAGAAAAAAAAATAAAGGTTTTGCTGTGACTAAGCAAGAAAAAATAAAAAGCTTCTATGTATTGATTACACTGAATATGAAATCTTAACAGAGCCTTCCAGGACCATTCTGATGAAATGACTGCTTTTCCTTTTGAATGTCTCAGATGGCCTAAGATTCTGTGTTTCTTTTCCCTGCTGTACTGTAGGCTGAATACAAAAACTAGCTCTTAAGAGTGATGGCTGAGTGACATAACCCACACTTCGTGGAGGTTGTAGGTATCGCACAGAAAACCTGGAGGAGGCTTGTTTCACAGAGTTCCTCTTAAACATCACAGACACAGATCAACAAGTGATCAACGGGTTTTTCTGCAAAGCAGAGACCTTATGTGGTCTTATTTCATGTACAACCATCTGCCTGTTTGGTTTGAGAGCAGTGTGTGTGTGTGAAGGTGGGTGAACTGAAATCATGTACAAAATATAGTGTGGCATAAACACACTGTTTATAGCTAGACCAATTTATCTCTTCTATTCATAAGCAATGTAATAAAAAGATACCAATTCATCAATAGAACATATTTTATAGCAGCTTGTTTGGTTTGGTTTGGTTTGTTTCCAATTTTCACAATATTCCCCAAATTCCTAACGTATTATCCATTTGAAAGCAAATCTTTTCTTCATACTACTCCTCCTTATGGCAAAGATTTGGACCTGAGTATCACTCAGTCAAATTTCATCACTATTATGTCAGAATACCAGGCCTCAAGTTTAACAATAATAAACACAAAAAGTTCCTAGTAATAAGCAAACAAAACATGTGGACATAAATCCTAAGCCAGTGTTCATTTTCTCAATAAAACCAGTGGTTGGGAAAATAAAATTCCTACCTACATTACATCTTTCAGAATGAATTTCAATGTTTTAGGGAAAATTTATAAATCTAAAGTATTTTTTGTTAACGAACAACATAATTAATTTCAGATATTAATAGCACTACTCATAAAGCTGCAGTTTGGATACTTTTCTGGCACTCTTCAAGTTTCTTACACAGGGTTTTCTTTAGTGCAGGAGGTATCAGCCAGAGCTTTTGTTTAATTTGTTAGCTTCTCTGCCTCAGGGCAGCATGTGAGGAGAAAAAAACCAATGATCTGAATAAAGCACAGGTGTTTTCAAGCAGGACTACGAATGTGCATTCCTGTATCTACCTGGAGACAGTCTGTGTTGCAGTTTATTGCTCAGTCAACAACATTCACTGCAAGGCAGCCCCTGCAGACTCCCACATTATCAGCAGCACTGGTTGGAGACAGAAGTACCTTTTTGAAAAAACACTCCTGTTTCTAGGTCTGCTGCTTCCAGAATGAGCACCTGCATCAGCTTAAATTATCACATACTCCTGGTCTCTAGGGGCTCAAGGGGCTTAACACAGGAAAAACACCTGAAATAGGAGAATTAGACCCTCATCTCACAAAGCCTTCCTCCCTGCTTTCCATCTAGTGTCATTTACAGCCTCCAGAAGACCCAAGCAATGCAAAGAGCTTTATGAAAAATAGGAGCAGGGGGAGAAGTGTAGTTTTTATGATATATAACTTGGCGTCTGGATGCAGAAGAGAGCTGGCCAGCTTTTTAATCTCAAAACTGCACAGGGATCTTGCAGCCTGCCAGAAGTCATCAGAAACCTTTGGTCTGGAGAGGGAGAAACTCAGCACTCTGCTGTGGGTGGTGTGGTGTTACCTGTGGCTCAATGAGCACACATTTGTCACACAGAAGGGTGGCAGCAGCATCTCCTCTCCTGAGGAAAAGCTCCAAATCTGTGCATAATCAAAAATCCATCTTGAAAAGTGGTTAGCAAAGAGGGAAGTTCCCAGGCTCAGTGCAGCATTTTGGCTTCTGTGCCTTAGTAATTCACAACTGAGAGTTAGAAACCCAGAAGGGGCTTAACCAAACTTTCATTTCACCAGAGAAATACCTGACCACCACTGTAACTCTTTGCAGGACTCAAGAAGTACTTTCAGAGGTGACAGCTGCACACATTATTCCCAAAAACTCTGTTCCTGGTTCATGGAGTCAAGAACACCTGACATGGTTTGCAAAGTTAATCCATTTCCTTCATCTGATGTTGTTAAAATAAAGATGCATGTCCCCATCCCCTGGGCACCTTCACAAAAGATATTGCTGTTTAGGAGTAAAATAAAAAAACATCCTGAACACTTGAAAACAGAGACAGGGAGACTGGATTTCATTTTAATTGAAAATCCTGAAGTAGTTTTACAGAGTGAATGCAACAAAATCCCTCAATAAAGGTAATGTCTTGGGGGCTGGGATATGTCTTCTTACTGCAATTGATTTAATGAGCTGAGTGGAGATTTAAAAAAGGAGGGAAGGAGAGAGGGAGGGAGGAAGGGAGGAAAGAAAGAAAGAGGATGAACCCTCTGACTTTTTAACTCTGGTATTTCGTGGGACATTTGCTCATGTTTTTCCTGATCCAGCTGATCTTCAGCTGTTGGCAGCTGCCTGTGGTGAGCTGGTGAATTCTTGACCTTCTCCAGACCAGGACTACAGCTGGAACCATGGGTTGGTGTCCCAGGGTGCCTCTGGGTCTGGGGCAATGGGGTCTTGCCCATCAGGCTGTCCTGGAAAGCACCAGGCTCCATTCCACAGGCAGATTGTTGCAGTGGTTTTGTCAGGTTTCCTGGATGCTGAGCAGACCCTGAGGTAGGTCTGGTCTGTATTGTGCAGTCAGGACACCCTGCAGAAGGAGGAATTGGGGTGGTGGCACTTGCAGCTGGCACAGGCTCCCCTTGTGCTGGAGCTGCACCTTCTGGGGGTGTTGGAGCTACTTTTGGTTTGCTCTGAGCTCTGCTAATGCCTGGGCTCAGACTCACTGGGGCTGCTTCCTTGCCATTCCTCTGTAAGGAGCCAGGGAACTGAAGGAAATACAAGGCACAATAACCACGGTAGGTTGTGACTAATGATGGCCCTGTGACTGATAAGGAAATAAACTACCATGAGGTAATTCAGCAAAAGGCTCAGGCCAGGGCATCAGCAGTAACTGGCTGTGGATGTAGTTGCAAGAGTTAACTTGGTAAGGATGGACATGTGTGTGGGACACAATTATCAATTCAGTTCTCTGAGAGGTCATTGCAGTCCCACAGCAGTGACAGCCAGCATGTCTTACATGTGTGTACAGCTAATGCAAGCTGGGAAGATTGGCTTGCTTGGTCTTTATTTTTCTCCCCTAAAGAGAAGGCTCTTAGAAAAGTCTACAGATGACAGTAAAGATCTGATGAAAGTTCCCCAGTTCATTTATTACTTTGCCCATTCTTTCCAAATCATCAAAATATGTAAACGGTTGAATATAATCAACATAACATACATTAACATGGCTTGGGGTCTGTGTTAATTGGCTCAATATGACAGTGTAAGGTAACTATGAACATTATTTGTTTCTGCTTGTGATCCATTTGACCAGTTTCATAGAGGCTGTATCTTTGCCAATACTGTATTGATTCATTTATGTCATTTAAGAACTGGACTAAACTGAACACTAGTCATCTTACTGGCCTTATTATTATTAGCAGTGTTAATTACTATTATGTATAATATAATTATTATTAGCCATCTTAATGGCTAATCCCTCACTTCAGCCTCCCTTGCACAGGCTGATGATAGAAATAAATCTAGCAATTTAACACTGACAAAGTTTAAAGGCAAAACTGAAAACAAGGAAATCGTGTTAGGAAACTTGTCTCACATAATATATGTAACATTAATTTTAACTGCAACTTTCTCTTTTATATTTTTTACTCTGAGACCAGTGGGGGTGAAGTGCAAAAATATGTGTGCTCACCAAACAAGTGAGGCTGAAAAGAGGGATGTGTTGGCAGTGTTTTGGTAGTGAGTGGGCTGCAGGGGTGAGAAAAGATCGTGGGAGGCCCCTGTGTCAGACAACTCCACATGGACCAGACGGGGAAAGCTGGTCCATTGGTATCACTGGTATCAGCTCTGTGATAGCAGGTATGAGAACGGGTGAAAAACACTGCACAGCAGCTGTGAGAGGGAGGAGAGAGAAAAATGTGGGAAAAACAGCCCTGCAGATACCAAGGTCAGTAAGGAAGGAGCAGCAGGTGTTGGAGCTGGGGTTCCTCTGCAGCCCCTGGTGCAGCCCATGGGGAGGCAGCTGCAGCCCACGGGGGTCAGCAGGGCAGCAGAGATCCCCCTGCAGCCCACGGGGGTCAGCAGGGCAGCAGAGATCCCCCTGCAGCCCACGGGGGTCAGTGGGGCAGCAGAGATCCCCCTGCAGCCCACGGGGGTCAGCAGGGCAGCAGAGATCCCCCTGCAGCCCACGGGGGTCAGCGGGGCAGCAGAGATCCCCCTGCAGGACCCCATGCTGGAACAGGTGGATGCTCTCTGAAGAAACCTGCAGCCCCTGCAGGGCTCCTGGCCATGTGGAAGCAGTCTGTTCCATTCCTCGTGGAGAGGATTCACACTGCAGCAGTTCTTAAAGAGCTGCAGGCTGTGGGAAGGACCCACATTGAACAAAGTTAGTGAAGGACTGTCTTCCATGGGAGAGACTCCATGCTGAAGTGTGGGGATGGCATGGGGAGGATGGTGTTGCAGAGACAAAGTGTTATGAACAGTCCAAAACATCCATTACTCTGTTGAGGATGAGGTAGAGGAGTTGGGAATGAAGTTAAGCCTAGAGAGAAGGGGTGGTGGTGGGGGAGGTGTTTTATCCTCCTCTGTTATTGATTGGCAATAAATTAAATTAATGTTTCCCAAGTTGAGCCTATTTTGCCCATGATAGTAACCGGGGAGTAATCTCCTTGTCCTTATTTTGACATGAGCTTTTAATCTTATTTTCTCCCCCTATCTTGCTAAGGAGGGGGAACGAGAAGGTGGCTTGGTGATCACCTGACTACAGGCCAAGGTCGACCCACCACAACAGGCATGAACAGACAGCAGAGAAAGGAGCAGAGATAGATCTGTTAAAGAATTATTCCAAAACAGTTCTGCATTTATGACTTTTGGATATGAAATCTTGAAGCTGGCTACACGTGGGAAACAAGGGATGCAGTTGGTCCATCACTGGTACAGCATACCCTCATCTGCTAGCCTCAGTTTCAGGATATTTTCAGTTTAAAATGGCATTTTCTTCTTTGTTTCTTTAATTAATTGAAAGTTTAGCACATTTTTCCTAATGCCCAAGGGGCATTAGGAAAGATGGGAACTCTATTTGACAGCCCATGCACTGTAAATAGCAGAGACAATCACTGCCTGAAGTGAGGTTATGGTCTGAACTGTTTTCAAATAGAACTGTTTCTGTGTAAAATAAATGGTGTGTCACTGAGAGAGAGAGAGATGTGCACAGAAGTGTCAATGTCAGGAAACATCTTTTTTGGGAAGAAGGAAAAGGATGTCAATGTAAAGAGAAGAGGGCTGTGAACTTGGTTAAGTTCTCCATTAGCAGATTTGAGAGATTTCCAAACCTTGATCTGTGCAAGTTCTGTTCATCTCTGAATCAGCTTACTACAAATCAGTTTGATGCCCAAGGCTTTATGATCTTTGTTTAACGCTCAGCAAGATTAATTGTGAGACTTGAGGGCAATGAGAAGCTGCCAGGTTCATCAGTCTCTTTCAATCTTGATTAAAAAAAAAAAGCAGTAATGACCACGGCTGAAACAAATAAATAGTCCAGCAGCAACAGAAGCAACAGCAGCAACTAGAAATGGGCAAGGAATTACAAACATCAAATGCTACAGTGACATCCAGTGGCGAAATGCTAGCCTTTATGCTGCAGTTTCAAAGTTAGATATGTGTTCTCACACTTCTTACCTCTCTCCTATTTTGCCTTTTGTCCCTTTCCCATGGTCAATGTCAGTATCAGTGTTAGAATGTATTTTCCTTATCACTATATTACTTTTCCTAGGGAAAGTATTAATTAAATTCTCTCCCCCACTACCCAAAAGTTCAAATGAATTCTAATGAAAGAAAGACAAAGGTTTAATATTTTGTCTTCTCAGTGGGTCCCGTTATTTCTGCTTGCATCGTAAGTCTGACAAAGGTGACACAATTCACCAAAGGTGACACAATTCACCAAGAATAAATTTCTCTTTAACGATTTGACTAGTTTCTCCTGCTATTTCTTTGTCAAACAATCTAGAGGTACACATCCTTTTGAGATAGAGAGGATAATAAAATTTATTTGTAATTTGCCTTCAGGTCTTTAATTACATTGATTTTATTAAGAGCTTTTCTTCACTGAGCCGTTTGAACAGGCCCCACTCACCCAAATGACCAGTCCTAATATATATGCACTCAAAGTGTCTTTCCACTGTCGCAGTACTTAATGCTCCTGTGTTTTTAAGGTGTATTTTAGTTCAGCCACCACTTCCTAGAGACAACATTTTCCAACTTATTTAGAAATGCTACCAATATAGCATCAATATTAGAAAATGAAGATGATAGAAAAGGTTGCTTGCTAGTATTTGATTGTGTGATGCTACCATGTTTCTCAATATTACTGTTCTACCTCCACAACAGTTTATTTGAATTTGTGGTGTAATCTCTTCTTCACTTTGCATTATAGTTGGTGTGTCATGGAATGTATAGCTTAATATTAAAATGGACTGAAAATGAATTTATAACAAGGCTCTGACACAAATTTTCACTCTAAAAGCACACTTAAATTACACAGTTCATATTCCTCACCTGCTAATTCAGAGAAGCAATTAAGCCTTACTAATTTGGGAGTAAGTAGAGTTAAACACATACTTTAAAAGCCTAGCTCCTAACCTAAAAAAAAATTAAAAAGTCATGTAAGTAGTACTTGCACTGATTGTAAATACATTGGCATATTAATCCAGTTAAATAACTAGATAATTATGGAAGAATTGTCTTTTTATTTTTTTCTTTGCCACATCTGGGACACATGAACTGTGAGCCCATTGCCACAGACTTTCTAGCCCAAAGGCTCTGATTTATTAAATCATGTCTTGGTAGAAGTTGATATGCATGCATTCAAGTCATGATAGGAAGTCTTTATTTCTTCTATTGATGTGGAAAATTATTCAGGATGAAAACAGAGGATCAAGTATGTTTTTTTGCCAGAGAATTTTTCTTCTGAGAAATGGCCAGCTGTCCCCAGAGACTGAAGGAAAAAAACCTGAAAAGTGTTTCAAGACACTTTCCTTGCCTTTGTTTTTCACTTTTAACAGTAAAATTGAGTGAGGAAAATATGAATGACAGAAAGAGAATACCTCTAATGGAGCTCATTATTAATCTCCATTTCCCCTGCCTGGGGAGCCATCCCATATTTCTTCTTTAGGCTAATAAAGTGTCAGACTGCAAGAAAAAGACCAGAGTGGGGCTTAAAAGATGTACCTAACAGACATCAGGTCTAGAAAGAGTTATTTTAGCTTCCAGCATTATGGGTGAAAGACAAAACACTGGGAGGATTTATCTTCATTTCCCCCCACCGTCTCTTGCAGCAGTGTGCATAAGCAGAGATAATGGTTCCAATACTTGTTTTTCCATGGCTGTGGTACCTGTCCATGACAGATCAGATGACCAAGTTTAAAGAGAGACAGTGAGAAAGAAAATGAATGCTTTGGGAACAATACACTTTTAAACCACAGAGATTGTAAAGCCAAGAGTGTGGAAGGGAAATAGGAAAGAATCTCAGTTATCAGGGACCCACCAGAGAAGAATTTCCATCTATGACTGCATAAATTCAGATCTTGCAGCTGATCCTTTTCATGCACTCCACGGTAGGATCTTCCACAGCCTCATGAGCCTGCAGTTAGTGAAGTGCATTCAGGATGCAGAGCTGATCTCACCTTACCCTGATTTCTGTTGAGTGAAAGCAGACTTGAAGAAAGCAAATGCAAACAGGTGACTGCTCTCGTGTTAAGGTCGCTGATGCACTTGGTGGTTCAGTGATGCACTTGGTCTTAAAGTTTTAAATAGTGTTGCTCATCACCTCACTATGCCACCTGTAGCACACTTAAGAGAAAGCAGAGTTTAAATTTAGGTCTTTAAAGTCCTACAACACTTCTTTGGAGTTGAGAGAAAATACATATGGGACACTCAGATGCTTAAAGTGAGATGTTCAATAAAATGATGTTTTTTGTGGGTTTTTTTTGTTGGTTGTTTGGGGTTTTTTATTTTGTTTTGTTTTGTTTTGGTAATGTGTAAGAAATTAACAATGCAGAGATTCAGAGTTGTAAAGTGGGATTCCTAAAATACCAAATCCTTTTTCTGAAGGTGCAGGCTTTGCAACTGGTTCTAAAGGGCTGGTAAGAAACTCTCCCTCTCAAACCACATGTCAGAGCAATGCATGCACGCCGCTTGCATACTTGGGAGGAAGGAAAAAGCAGCTCTGCATGTCTGTGCTCCTGAAGAATCCATCAGAAAAGAGACATGTCCTAACCCACAAGCTGAAATGTCATAGTTTTTTCAGACTGGCTATTTAGCTTTACTTCTGTAGCTAAAATGGGGAAAGAAAAGGTCCTTTCTGTGTTGATTTTCACTGATTTTGCTGCAAGACTGAATGTGGGTATAGTAATTTTTTCTTATTAAATGGAATAAGGTTGACTTGAGGAAGAAAAAGAGATCTAAAATCTTTTAGGCTACAAGACAATTCTACATTTCTGTTTGAGCCATGCTGTAACACATACAAGAAGCAGATGTGTAATGACTTCCAAACACAGAACTGTGGTTTCTCATTTAGTGAGGATTCCACTTCTTGTCAAGTGCATCTGAATTCCAGGAGCTTGAGTTAATCAGGGACATCTGTTGCCTATTTACAGAAGTTATGAACAGGATTCTTACCAAAACCTGACAGCATATGCGTATCCATAGATATATGTCTATATGTACATATACAAATATACATAAGCATGTAGCCCCACCAAGTGCCACAGAAAGCTTGCCGTTCAAGAAATCACACACTGGGATTGTGTGCTGGCTGGGACTCCCCTGCCCCACAGCCAAACCCCCTGTGCCCTTGCCCACAGAGACCCCCACACCTGCTGGATCCCAGCCTCTTCCCTAACCCCGTTGTCACACCCATCATGACCCTTGCTGGCCCTTGCACACTCACTTGCACACCCACACCCTCTGTGGTCACTGCACCTCGGGCACAGAGCTCTCACACACCTCTGACCCCAAATACTGCAGTCAGACCCCACAGGTGTGCACACACACTCAGGAGAGTACCTGGGAGAGGCTGAGCTGGCTGGATGCAGCAAATGGCTTACAAGAGCACCCACCAGCCAACTGCTGCCAGCTCTTTTTGCCTCCTTGCACCTCTTTTTACCACCCCTTTTCCTCCCCGCATCACCTCAGCCCCTTGGCTGCTTGTGGTGGGTTTCATGCTGAGCATCAGCTGGGGCAGTCCTGGCCAAGGTGGGTCAGTCCTCAGGAGCCTTTGATTTGTGTTCCTGCCTGCCATCCTGCCCCTTGGCTCCTGGGGGCTCTGCTATGGGCTTTTAATTGCCTGGTGGCCCTGGGATGAGCCTGGGAGTGGCCAGGACAGGATATGATTTGTGGTTCCCCTTCTGCCATTGACACTCTTTGCTCCATGCTGGGTTTGCAACCAACTTGTTAGTTTATCACATAAACTAACAAAAGGTCTTGCAGACAGTGGGAAATTATCCTTATGTTGCAGAAACCAGCTGGTGTCACCAGTTCAAAGAAGTCCTGACCCCTCCCTTCTATTCCTCCTGCTTCTTGGGCACCCTGGCTAACCATTCACTGTAAATTTAAAAAGAGTGAGACAGGTTGATATAGAAAGAACAAAGAGCTTATGGGAATAAATCTTTTACATCCATCCATCTTCCAGTGACTTGAGTACACTTACTGAAATAAATTCCAAAGCCACCAACCCAACCAAGCACCTGGTGATTTCAGACTGGTGCTGGCACAGCCCTCTCACCACGGTGTAAGATCGTCTAGAAAGCAATCAGCAGCCTTTACACCATGAGAAGATACAATTTATCTTCATTGTATCTGCCATTCATTAAGTTGTCACCAAAAAAAGAAAAAAAAAAAATCTTGTTCTCTGTTAAGAGTGAAATCCTGCCACCTCACAACCAGTTAATGTGTGATGATCATTCAAAATTTGACAGGATTCAACCCTAAGCCTGTTGAATTTGCACAGTGACCAGCATGTGACATTGTGCCAAAACAATTTGACTTTTACATGCAGATTCAATATCTATACAGTTTGCTGACATATGTCAATACATGCCTGTCTTCAGCTTGTGGATCACAGTGAACTGTGACAGTGGCCTTTTTTCCAAATGTTGCCAACAACAATCAAATAGACAAAACAATGTACCTCCTCAGTTCATGATTTCAAGAGAGAAACATTTACAAAGGCTAGTGAACATAACTAGTTCCCTATACCCTAACTTCGGCCCTCCATTTTATTTTGATAATTATGAAGATTTTTATAAGATTATTTCAGACTCAGTCTTAAAAAACATATTATTACTTTTTTTTTCCACCTTCTGGGGCTATAACAGATTTGAATTTGTGTTTTGAAAGTGCAGTAATTAGCCTGAGACTTGCAGGCTGCTTCACAAGCTTCTTAACAGAAAATATGTGGAGGAAACATTTATTCTGCTCTTCTGATCATCTTGGTCTTCTTAGGCACTCTTAACATCAAGATCCATTGCTAGTAAGGGTCAAAATGCCTTCCCTAAAAGTAAACCTAGTCCTTCTTTAAAACTGCTGTAGGAAAGAAAGAATATGTATAATGAGCAGAAGGCAGGCCACCTCTCTTCCAGCAGAGAAAAAACTGGCTGAAGCATGAGTCAGGATACATGTGAAAACAAGGAGTACTGAATAAAGCTCATTATATTAAATTAGGAGGGGGCAAGGTCCCCTTGTCACAGGCTGTGTGAGCCATGGGGGCCAACAGGCTGTAGCTGTGGGAGGTTCATGGCAATGTGAGCTCACAGAGGCTTTCTCTGCATGGAAGCAGCCACTCTGGTGACACAAATTACAGCCAGAATTTCAGGCACAGTGGATATCTAACATGCCTGTTTTTGTGAGATAAAAAATGCAGCTTGGCAGTTTACCAGGGTGGAATCATGGAAAATACTGGTCTTGCCACTTCAAGACAGACAGGCTACAACAGGGTGGAAACCAGGACAATAATTCCTGATTGCTTCGTTGCACAACATAGGACATCATCCTTAGGCTGTTCAGCTATTTAACTTCTAATTAATCTCAGGGAGATGGAAATCTGTCTAAGGATCTGCTGGGATAGGGGAAGGACAAGGGGAATACCAAAATTGCTTTAATATCTTCTTGGCAAAGTCTTGAACTTGCTTCCTTATTAAAAAGTATATTTAAAAAAGGTACTGTTAGGCCTGCAGAATGTATCCTAAATGTAAAGCAAACTGGAGAATGAGTCACTTACACTTGGAAAACTGGATATATCAACCTATTTATCTGTAGAGACCAAAGTTTAGGCTGCTTAGGGTACGTTGTGGGGCTTTTATGGGGAAA